>OY390722.1:13164946-13598180 GCA_959613375.1 Heteropelma amictum
AGAAGTCTCGCGCGGGCCGTCGGGTGACGTCACGCGCGAGCCGTGCTAAGCGCGCAGCCAGAAGCCAGCAGCCAGATCGCGCGGAAAGTCTACCCTCTCTCTAGTCCTCTTGCGCGCCACATGAACGTGCTCAGCGTCCCCATGTATGAGTGTGCTGCCGAAGGCGCGGTCGAAGTTTCTCGACCGCGCTCGGCTCTTTCCGACGGCGTCCGAGCGTCGCTTGCTCACGGACACGCGCTTCTCTGGTTGTGTGGTAGGCGCGGAAGGGACTAGAGAGAGGGTAAGAATTCCGCGCGATCTGGCTGCACTGTCCAGTGGTCCACCGGCGATGCTGCGCTGTGGGGGGAGAAAGAGGCGGGAATGGGGGGGGGGGGGGGGGGCGAGAACGACGTTTTTGGTGCATTTCTTGGGCGGCATTAAAGGTGATATTTTTCCGAATTTACGGTTTAGCGCGACATTTTTGGACGACTTAATTCAAAACAACGCGGTACGGGGATTTCAAGGGGGAAAATCGCGAGGGAAGGGAATGGGGGGGACGTGCGTGGTAGACTTGCGAGGGGCAGGTCGGGGCGACCTGTGACGCAACGTCACAACTCCCCCCCGGCCTGACGTTGGTACGCCGTGCGTACGACCGTCATAACTAAAAAAAAACAAACTAAAATAAATGGGATTCGTCGCAAATAATACACAAGAAAAAAAAGATTTTCGGGACCAAAAAAAAAACAACGCAAGTCTTCTTCTCCTTACCGGTCCTTTCCTGCACATGCGTGACTCTACTATTTTTTTTTTTTTGGTGGTGATGGGAATGGAGGGAGGCGCGAAGACGCTAGTCGCTCCTAGTTTTACGGACTTCCTATCTTGTGCCGCGACCATGCGGTTCGTGTCTCGTCCGTCTTCAGTGTGGGTTCTTCCGTTACAAGGGGGTTCATGGGCTTGGGGAAATTGGGTTCGCGGGTTCAGGGACGGTTCTGCGGGTTCTGAGGGCGGAAGTATTACGCTGCGAGCGTAATCCGGTGCGGCGTGGCAGGTTTCGCTCCTTTAGGAGGGGGATTACACGCGGGGGCGTGGGGATTTTTACCGCGATTGGGGTCGGGGTTTCGTCGGCGATATGGGCTTTTAAATCTTTTATGTGGACTCGGGGATTTTTTCTACTGTTCGGATCTTCCAATTCATAAACTACGGGGGAGATAACTTTCAGGATTTTATAGGGACCGCTATAACGGGGGGCTAATTTGGCTGCGAAATTCTGGGCTCCGGACGATAGGACCCGATTACGCCGCATCACGAGATCGCCTTCTTCGAAAGTGATATCTCGGTGATGGCGATTATAGTAATGGGCTTGCCTTTTGGCGGCGGTTTCTAGGTTTTTGTGCACCCAATCATGTATGAGGGACAATCGCTTCATTCGGTCACTATAATTATTGATATTTCCGGGGTCCAGCGGGGTACAAGGGAGGGCAGTGTCGCTAATACTCTTTGCAGGGCGGGGGTTTCGATCAAAGTTAAGGAACGCGGGGGTCATGTGCATGGACGATTGCACGGCGGTATTAAGGGCGAAACATAATTCGGGAAGATGTTGGTCCCACTCACGGTGGTCGAAGGTAATATAGGAATTGATCATGGCGCGGAGCGCACGGGCTTCTACGTATTTCATGAACAGGTCCTGAAAAACTAAAATATATTTGTGTTGGCTTTTACTGGGGGGGAAGGGGCCCATAATGTCAGTAGCGACTACAGACCAGGGTCCTTCGGTCGTTCTCTCTCGCATTATCCCTGCGGGAACGACCTGGGGAACTTTCTGCTGCTGACACTCGGAACAACGGGAAACATAACACGCAACATCTTGAAAAACCCCTGGCCAAAAGAAATCCTGAATGACTCGATGATAAGTTTTATCTACTCCCAAATGGCCAGACTGGGGATCATTGTGGGCTTGATGGAGGGCACCGGGGCGGGAATCGAGGGGTAGAACGAGTTTCCACGAGTCGAGATCGGTCATGGCAGGGTCGATGATGGCATGAGGGCGGTGGTAGTAAATGCGGTCGTCTTCTATTCGCCAATTAGGGTATTTCCAGGGGAATTCTCGGATATTTTTCATTTTGTCGGTGTACCATGGATCGGCGGACTCACCGAGGGCACAGAGGGCGTCGTCACACGTTTCGTACATCCGGGACAGGGCATCGGGGACTACGTGGAGGGATCCCTTGCGATGTACGATCTTCATGGCGTAGGCGTATCGCGAAGATTACAGAGCCACAGCAGGCTGCTGTGGTCCGTAATCACTGTAAAATGGGTTCCTTCAATGTAAGGGCGGAATTTCTTCACCGCCCATAGTACCGCGAGACATTCCCTTTCCGGCACCGTGTACTTTCGTTCGGCGGCGGTCAGGACTTCGCTCGCGAATACTATGGGACGCTCTACCCCTTCAATCTCCTGCGTTAGCACAGCGCCCACTGCAGAGTCGCTGGCGTCGATCTGAAGAGTGAAGGGTTGCTCGAAATTGGGGCGGGCGAGGGCAGGGGTTTGGACCAGGGCACCACGGAGGGTTTCAAAAGCATTTTGCTCTTCCTCTTCCCACTTCCAAGGAACATTTTTCATCAATAGGCGAGTGAGGGGAATTTTATCGTGAGCGAGGTCGGGGAAGAAGCGAGCGTACCATCCGACCATTCCCAAGAATCGGCGGACTTGCTTCAGGGTGCGGGGAGGGGGGTAATTAAGGATGGGCTCGATTTTCCGGGGGTCTATCTTTAGTCCGTCTTTTCCGATACTGTAACCTAGATACGCAACCTCGGGACAGAAAAATTCACTTTTTTCGAAGTTTATTTCCATCCCGGCGTCTAAAAAAGTCCGTAAAACCTGTTGCAAATACTTGAAGTGGCTGTCCTCGGTGTCTGTCGCAATAATAACGTCATCTAAATAAGCAAAAACGTGGGGTTCTCACGCGGTGTCGATTAATTGGTCCATCAGTCTTTGAAATGTCGCGGGGGCGTTCGTCAGTCCGAAGGGCATACGCTTAAATTGAAATTGTCCTCGTCCGGGTACAGCAAAGGCGGTGATGGGGCGGCTACTGGGGTCTACAGGGATTTGGAAATAGGCTTGGCTGAGATTGAGTTTGGAAATGAATCGGGCACGTCGCAGTCCGTCGAAGATTCGGTCCATATTGGGAAGGGGGTACGCGTCTTTCTTGGTCACTTTATTAACGTCACGGTAGTCCACGCAAAAACGATATTTTCCGTTGGGTTTAGGAACTATAACGGGATTACTCATCCAGGGACTTTTACATTTCTCGATCACTCCCTCGTTGTACATGCGATCGACCTCACCATGAGCAACCTTGAGCATGTACGCCGAGAGAGTGCGAGGTTTTTGGCGGATGAGAGGGTGACCTTGTACGTCGATAGCGTGTACGGTCAAATGGGTGGAACTGAGGATCGGGGAGGTTTTCTTCAGGGTCATTGTTTTTAATAGGATTTGCAAACGGGATGAGGCAGCTTGGGAGGGTTCGACGAGACCGGCGCACGCTATCTGGGGGTGTATATGGGCCGCAATTTCGGAGGAATGGAACGAGTGAACGACTCCGATCCTTGTCCTCCAGGTTTCGTTCTCGTAATCGATGATGAAGCTAAATAATTTGAGAAAATCGATACCAAGCAAACAGGGATACTCAATGGCAGTGACACGCACTCCAAGTGTCTCCAACCGTCCCTCCACCTCAAATAGAAGGGAGGCGAGACCACGGACAGGGAGCACGGCGCCACTGGCCACTCGCACGGTCTCGTCTATGGGTTGAAGGGACGCGCCAAGGGACTCGCTCAATTCTGCGCTGATATCCGGGTCATGACACCCGCTCCGGGTGGACCCGGAATCAATCAGGCTTCGCGTGGGCGTTCCGCCGACGGAAACCCACGCGAAATGACGATTATCGCCGGTAACAACGGCGAGGGGGGACGCAACGGGGGCTTGGGCTTCTTCTACTTGGGCTAGGGGGGAGGATCCGTCTTTCCGGGGGGTGGGGCTCTTTACTGAACCCCCGGCATGGCGTTTCCCGCCCGGCGACGCGCGCAAAAACCGCAAGTGTTCACGTCCGCTCCCGGCCATCCGCACACGCGGCAGAAGTAGCCAAGAGGGAGCGAACACTCGCGATATACGTGGCCGGACTTTCTGCAATTATAGCAGGTGACGGGAGAGGATCTTGGGGCTGAGGAATACGCGGGCGGAGGTTGACGGGGCGCTAAATCCGCGAGGGCGGGGATTTTACGCACGGGGCTGCTCGGGGGAAGGGATTTTCGCGGGGGTGTTGGGGAGCGAGGGACGACAGCAGCTTCCGTCCTCTGAGGGGTCGTACGGAGAGGGGACCGGGCGATGGTGCTGTACGAAACGCGAAGGGCCGGCTTGGGGATGGCTGCGGGGGGTGTGGGCTCAAATTCGATCAAAGGGGCCGGAGAGGGGTCGCGTTTTCCGTCTGCAACTGCGGCAGCACGTCCGCGCACGCCCTTCTCCGAGTAAAACGCGGCGGCGGGCAACGCCGACTGGGAAACGGGGGGGGGGGGGGGGGAGGACGATAGGACTTCAATCTCTCGCTCACCTCCTCCCGCCGGCGGCCCACACGCTGCAGATCGAGGAAACTGTGTATTTCCTCTCATGACGTGAACCGCCAGTTCAGAATGGAGGTTACGGCAGCAAATGTCGAGCTGAACGCTAAGGGGGAGGGAAGGGTTGAGATGGCTGAACAAGGTGCGCATCTTCACGATGTATTCCGCAACCGGTTCGCCGGGTCCCTGCGTTCGCAACTCCACCTCTCGGCGTAAGCGCTCCTGCAGGTCCCCGTGGCCAAATCTTTCTGGGAAATAAAAGATAAATCCCTCGTATGAGGTTCAGCTGGGGTGCTCCACGCGGTGCCACAGGAGAGCTTCTCCGGTCAAAGCCTCCGCTAGCGCACGCAAAAGCTCCCCCTCGGTGAGGTAGCGAGTCGTCGCGTACTCGTGGAGGCGACGGAGAACTTCCTCCAATGGTCCGTGAAACGCGAGTCACGAGCCTCCCGAGAATCGGAAAGGGTAGGAAAACCGGAAAAGGGAGAAGGCGGTTAAACTCGACAGTGATTATTTGTCGTACGAGTGGAGATCGGTTGACTAGAAACTCGATGATAGTGCAGGATTGCGACACAATACTCCGCGGATTTACAAACTTGATTGAATTGAATTAACGCGACTGATATGTCTGATATGACGCGTGCGACTTGAGAAGACTAAGTGAAAAGACTGCGAATGTTCCCAACTTAGACTTAGAGTATTCGCGAAGATGACGCGCAGTATGATCAAGAGGTCTCGGTGTAAAAACGTCGACTGACTGACTCCCTGGAAAAATCTCGATGGACTGAGTGATCCCCTCTTTTGGTCCTCATACTTATACCCCTTTTGTCGCCCGGGAACCGAGAGGTCCAGGCGATGACTCACATGTCTCACCTTTGATTTTCCGAGAATTCTTCATTTTCTTACCCCATGGCCTTATTTCGATTTTACGAGTATGTTTAGGATCCCTCGCGTGGTCCTCCTTTGGGGTGCTGTTGCGTAGGGGTGCTGGTCTCGCGCGAGGTGCGTCTTTCGCGACTCGTGCCTGTATGTACACCGAGTATTGATCTGTCCAGGGGTAACGGTGACTCGTAGGTTGGTCCTCTTCTTCTGCTGGCCGGGGAACTCGCGTTTGGTCCCTTCCTGGTATCTTCGGGTTTTACGGCGTTCCTGGCGCCTCGAATGTTGACGTGGGGGTCTCGAGTGATCGGACGGTGTGGCTCCCCTTCGTTTGCAGATTGATGCTGCGCGATACTCTTGCTCATTTATAGATTTGCAATAAAACGTGTCAGGCAACTTTAATTGTTAACATCGTCCCCTTTGTAAGAGTATTGATCCGCGCGAGCTTAGCAGCGCAAATCTTCACATGGTTGAAAAAGGATGCTTGGACGTAACACCTCCCCCCTTGAGACCGGACATTGGGGATGTATTACCGATGTCCGCTAGCATGTCCTCATGTAGGTTGAAGTTCTCTGCTACATAGTGGTTGCGGTATTGCCGAGATTCCTTTCTTGATGCCTTCACAATTCGCGATATTAGAAAATTGCCTTTGTCTGGGTAGTAATGGTGGTAGTAGTTGCGGTGATGCGTATCCCGGGGGCGACAGCCTGTGGTGCTTGTCCTTCTGATCTGTGGTATTGATCCCACCATTCTTGGTCGCAGTATTGAAGTTGTCCCTCGAATATAGTGTTCAAGAAGGTTGTTATCGTCTGAATATTTGCGTATACCCATTGAGGGGTATACAGACCCGGATCCTTTTTGCGGTGGAACCGTATTACTCCCTGTCTTATGGCTCCTCCGGCGTATGCGTCTCCGGCAGTCCGTTTGTCGTTGTTTCTGGCTGTGAGGTTCCTGGTTGACCTCCTAGCAGGTTTACTGGTTCCATTGTTTCCGTCGACATGTGAGATGTCGTTGTGTGTGGGAGATGGTGCCTGCGTGGTGCCGTGAGGGCGCCGAACGGGTTTGGATCTCCCGTTACCTGAATTACATAGTACCTGTCTAGCTGGTCCCATGATTCTAGGAATTCTCTGATGCAACCACGACAGTTGTCCGCGTGATTGGCTGTCAAGACGGTCTCTCCACACCTTTGACAATTCAGAGTGCACCGGATGACTGGGTAGAATAACGTGTGATGGTGGAAGTATTCGTAGTAGTCCGTATAGCTGAAGTTTTGGTGGTAGCAGTATTCGCAGAAGAAATGGTGCGTGCGGGGCTCAAACCAAGCCGAGCCGCTAACGCACCAAGACCTATACAGTATGTCCAAATAACTCGGTAGAGTTACTCCTCGCTCGGGTAGGCGATGCGGCCGGAAGGGCTGGTACGGCGTGTCAGCTGGTCCACTCATGTATTCTCGCTTCAGTTTCCCTTCCCCTTTTTTTCTATAATGTACACATATGACATTAGTACCTACGGTCTAACATTTACTAATACTTAATTGGAATGTGTTGAAGAAAGGTCAGGAGGGTGCTTCAAAATTCGTTGTGCACAAGGGCTGTTGTTAATATCGTCCCTGATGTCGGTAATGAGTTAGGTTTATGCGGCGTCGAAATTGTCGATTCCTCAGGGGACCTTGATATCTCTAATTCTAAGCTACTCCCGTATCCTTCACAAGTCCTCATGAAGGTTGTCTCCCGGACTTGACTTAGTTCGCTCACCCATGTAGGGTTGAAGGTTATGGTTCGCGTCTCAAGTTTTACTTCTGGGACTGCGCGATCCTCGTCCCGTTCCTTTTTCTGGGAGGACCTCAAGCATCGTTTCCATATTGAAGTGATCCAATTGAACGAAGGTTCTTGCGTCTGTTGTGGTGTATCCGTAGTTGATTCTTCTGATTCCGACCAGGTTACTATTGCTGGGATTACTGTGTCAGGCCATTCGCGCATTATTGCTGCAGTGGCCATTTCAGCGTTCAACAAATGCGGTCGTGGCACATCATATAATGGTTCTTCCTTCAGTCCTGAGTTGTCTGTTTCCGGTCGGATAATGGGTAATGACCATGGGAGTATGATGAGGTATCCGAGTGGTCCTTCCCCTGCAATATTCTGAGCTGAACGTAGTCCCTTAAGAAAGGCCAGTATTTCGGTTTCGTTTTCTCTTAAGTAGTTCGAGTTTATTTTGCCGCTGGGCAACATGTGTTGTGACTGGTTCATTTTCCTGTAAAAGACATTTATTGTTTTTGAGCTAGGGTGTATGCGACGGTAAAATTTTCGGGATTCTCTTGTCCTTTGGTTAACTCTCCGAGTTGATAATTGGGGTAGAGGGGAACTGTGATTTCTCTGGGTTTCGGCTCTTGTGGTGGGGCAATAGGTTTCTCCTTTTGTTTGTCTGTTGGTTCCTCCTTAGTTTTCAAATGTAATAAAAAGTGGGTGACGGAGCTCCAAATGGCTCTTAGTAAGTGCAGGGACCATCCGTAAACATCGTGTAGCGCGTACCCGTGGATGATCGTATCTGCTATGAGTTTAATCAGTCGGAATACCATGAATATCCCGATTATTCCAGCACTTGCGGTGCTGAAAGTCATGAATGATTTCCAAATTCTTTCCCATGTGTTGTTAGTTAGCTCTCGGAGCGTCTCTTCGTCCATTAGTTTCATAATCGATACTCCTTGTCGTGAGGTTGGTTCGCCGGTAAGACTTCTTGCTATTACGTTTAGAATTGCAGGTTTCTCTACCGGAAACATAGTATAGTTTTTCAATTGAGTGATTTCCTCTTGGGAGTATATCCCGCTCGTTGCGAGATATTCGGGATTAACGTATCTCCATGTAGGCTTTGTTTTCGGTTTGATTCTTGGTGGTGATACTCCTTCAATCGGCCCCGGTAAGAATTTGTACCATGCATCTTCAAGTCGGTACATAGTCGGTATTAAAACGTTGCAGCTTATCTGTGTTCCAGATTGTCGAAGAAGATGTGTTCGTGGAGCTAAGAACAGGCTTGTATTGCCCCTGCTTACAGGTAGTTCCAAATAACACTCTGGTGTTTTCCTGACAATAACATCGACCGGTACGCATTTGATTATGTGTACTACTTCTCCAGCTACGACGGCCATGTATCCTGGCCCCTTCATAAACTGATACGCAAATTCGTCTGGGGCTTGTGTGGCCATTGATAGGGCATTCATTAATACCTGTCTCTCTAGGTCGCAACTCTGCTGTAACACTTTTCTATAAAGGATGTTCATTTGATCCCGTACGTGCCTCTCTACATATACAAATTTAGCGTTCATATAAGCGAAGATGTCAAAATTTTCCATTGATGTTCGTCTCGCTAGGTTGAGGTCTTCGGCGGCTTCCAGAACAAATAGTTTGGGGTGTTCGGTTTGGTGAAGGGTGCGTCCGCATTTCACCCTCGTTCCTTTTCTCGTCAGAGCGAACGTAGCATCTGGCGTGTTGACTGTGTATAGAACCTCGTAACTGTGGGTTTCGTCCCTTATTTTCTTCGATGGTCCACTGTAGAGAACATCGTATCTATTGAAACTACAATCGTCTGCAGCTGGTATTGGGCTCCAAAATGTGTAACCTCCGTCGATGTCCATGCAATAACCTTCCATGAGTTCGCAAGATATTCCAGATTGCAGAGTCATTTCATTATCATTTATATTTACTACCGCTAGATAGTCTACTAGAGTAATTCTCAGTATCCCTTGAACGATGACATCGCTCCATGTTCCATAAGGATCGGAATATTGGGTACCTTTACATGTTCCATCTATTGTTAATTGCCCTGCCAGCACGACACTTCGGTGGGTCGTTGAGTTGGGTTTGAGTCTTACAATGACGAGCCCTGGTGCGTACTGGTACATCCCTGTTTGCTGTATTCTGGCACACGTGTCGTGCGCTACCTCCATGAGATACTCCATTTCTCCGTAAGTTACCGCTGAAATATGCGAGTGTAACCCGCAATAATGCACGGTTCTTTCAATCGCAATTTTACATTGATGCACACGAGTCTTCGTGAACTCGTTCAACTGCAGTAACTGAATGTGTGTGTCCTGTATCTTGAGTCGGGTAGGCGGTATGTCACATTCTTCGACGTCCAATAAAGACAATGTTGTAATGTTTAATCGATTAGACCCACAGTCGTATCCGACTAAACCTAATGCGGGAGCGAAAAGACTTAAGAAAATAGCGAGCATCAATACTGCGAGTGTTCCTCCAGTTATTGCCCTCGATGGCTTAGATACGTTTACATATGTTGGTTCGCGTTTATGACGTTCGGCCTTCCGTATTCTTGACATGTCCATGTAAACATTTTCTTCTGCCGGTGGGATTCCGCGGGTTGGTAGTGGTGGTGGTGGTGCTGTAGAGAAAATGGCTTCCTCGTTGATACGTTGTTCCTTGATAGTTTGTTCCCAGTTCTGCCAGAGAACTTGTTTTATTCTCATTGCGTTATTTAGTGCGCAGCAGAATTTTTCTTGCAGTCGTATTCCATGGTGAATGCAGAAACATTTCAATGTAGGTAGTTGGTTTGTTGCCCCCATTCTCCTTCGGATGTCTTCGATGGGGCATCCTAGGAGGGGTCCTAGATTTTTCTTGCTCCTTTCCGTACACGTAAATTTTCCTTGCAGATGCGGTGATTCCCTTAAGCTGTTCTATTCCCAAATTATACGGGATGTAACCTTCTCCCCAAAGCAAACCATGACCATGTTGAGTAAGGTGTCGATTCTGCGCCTTTGCTTATTCGGGCAGCTTAGCAAATTCACCCGGGGGTCCGAGTGTCCAACAGTCCATATAACTTCCTGCTAGTGATACTATAGCTATTTCCTTTATGATGACGGTGTTACCGCCCCCAATAAAGAGCTCCAGATCGACGACATATAGTTGGTCGTTCTCCATTTTTTCTTTCTTCCTTCCCCCTTGCCTTCCTTCTTTTCCTGTTGATTGGAATAAGAAACAGATGCTGAGTGGGTACTTCTTATTCGTCGCTGCTGTCTTCTCTTAGGTTTAAAGGTGATAAGCGGAGTCGGTTTGGATGGACTACTCGTTTTTCGAGACCCACTTTTATTTTCACATTTCCGTCCCTCTTGATTTCGCAAACTTCATGTGGGCCGGTATAATGGTCCCCTAACTTCCCTTGTTTTTGTCCTCTTTGTAAAAACACCTTGTCTCCTATGCTGAATTCTTGAGGTTTAATTTTTCGGTCGTAATACTTTTTAGACCTTTGTTTTGATATGATTAGGTTTTCTTTTGCTACCTTTTGAACATCATGCAGTTTAATAGCTAAATCTGCTAAATAATCTCCGTATGTACGCTGTTCTTCATCAGGTTCGCGTTCGGAGGACGGTTGTCGAGCTAGTTTTCTGAATACCAACTCGTAGGGTGTATGCTTGGTTCCTTCGTGGATGCTAGTATTGTAGGAGAACATGGCCAATTCGACCCATTCATCCCATTCGTTGTTTCTGTCGATAAACTGTTTTAAGTATTCTATTAATGAGTGATGTGATCGTTCCAGTGATCCGTTTGATTGAGGGTGATATGCTGTGGTACGGCATTGCTTGATTTTGAATCTTTTTGCCACTCCTCTCATCAGATTGCTCAAGAAATTCGCTCCCTGATCAGTTAATATTATTTTCGGTGCTCCAAATGTACATATGAAGTTTTTGATGAGTGCATCCGCGATGTTTGCTGAAGTAGCTCTTTCTAAAGGTATTCCTATGCAGTATTTAGTTAGCAAGTCTTGAATGGTGAGTATATACTCGTTGCCTTTCCTTGTAGCAGGCAGTGGTCCGACTATATCCATTGCGATCTTGTCGAATGCTGAATCCGGTGTGTCAGTTATCGTCATCGGTTGTTTTGTTTTCACCCGGACTAATTTCTTTAGATGACATTTGAGACAGTGACTGACGAATTGTTGAATATCTTCTTTCATGTTTTCCCAGTAATAGCGTTGACGAATTCGATTGTAAGTTTTGGTTACCCCTTTATGTCCTCCCAATGCTGAATTATGCGCTTCTTCCATGATTTCCTCCCGTTGATCCTTCGTTGGATATATGATTTGTCCTAGACAAATGGTTAACTTGGTTGATGTTGTGCGGGTGGATCTCCGTATAGTTTCGATGATGTTTTCCCAACTAACTCCGTTAATTTCCTTTGTTTTAGCAATGCTTATACTACCAATTCGGAATTTTTGTAGCGTTTTCTCGATATTGTTGCAAGTTCTTAGTACTTCCTGTAGTCCCAATGTTCTTCCGTTTCCATCTTTGATTACTACAGCGACATGGAACTTGGAGTTACTTTTTGTAACCTTAATTTCTCCAATTTTCGCGCATGGAAATTTTGGCAGTGCTCGTCTTTCGAATAAAACTTTAGATCCTTCATCGCAGGGTTCTCCTGTCTCAGAAATAAAATACAAGTAATTATCCTTTTTCATAAACAGTTGTTGTCTTACTTCGGTGGACGAGGGTTTTTCAATCGTGGAGGGATCTTTTTCCTCTGGTTCCGAAATATCTTCGTCGCTTGATGTATTTGGTATGCTTAATTCTGCTGGTCCATCTACTTGATCAAAGAAATAGTCTTCCGATTCGTCCCCCGATATGCTGAGGGTTTCGTTACATCGTAGTTCGGGTAGTAATTCTTCCTCTTGAATTTGGGTAGTGTCGATTAACCCCTCTTCTTTAGTATAGGGTACTTGCCCCTTTGATTTCTTGGTTATGCCTCGTGTAGTCCCCCTTGTTGATATAGTATCTGTGGTATCCATCCTCTGCCCTGCGCTCCGCAAGCGCCTGGATATGGGTCCATCGTCAAAAGGTGATTGAAGGGTCGCATCTTCTTTTCCTTCTTCCTTTTTATTTGGGCTGCGTGTGAAGTATTTTCTTAATCGCTTGATCAAAGGTACGTCTTCTTCTTCTTCCTCGCTCCCGGTGGTAGATTCCTCTCTTCGGCGAATGGGATGGATCTGTTTAGTTGCAATTTTCGGCGGGTTTCGAGATAGTGCGTCTGCGTTTACGTTCGTTTTGCCGGCCTTGTATACTACTTCATACTCGTATTCCTCTAGTCGTAGACGCCAACGAGTGAGTCGTGAGGTAGGGTCCTTGGAGGTGTGCAGCCATACAAGTGGTTTATGGTCCGTTACGAGTTTGAAGCGTCTTCCATACAGGTACGGTCGAAACTGTGACACTGAATGCAGTATCGCCACGGCTTCTTTCTCATACGTACTATATTTTTGCTCTGTATCGTTTAAAACGCGTGATGTGTAGGCGATAGGATGATCCTTTCCCAACGTACCTTGACTCAGTATTCCTCCAACTGCAGATCCCGAGGCGTCCGTCGTGACGATAAATTGTTGCGTAAAATCTGGATATTGTAGAACTGGTTCTTCACATAGTAGATCTCGTAGAGTTTCGAACTCTGTTTGCTGCGGTGCGTCCCATTGAAAGGTGCATTCCTTCTTCAGTAGCGTCGTAAGTGGTTTGGCAATTTGTGAGAAATTTTTGATGAATCTCCTGTAGTACCCAGCGAGTCCTAGGAATTGTCGTACATTCTTGGCATTTTTCGGCTGTGGAAATTCTTTGACTGCCACTAATTTGGATGGGTCCGGTCGCACCCCTGCTTTACCGATAACATGTCCTAAGTACACAACTTCTGGTCGAAGAAATTCACATTTATCAGGTTGCAGTTTGAGCTGTGCATCTCGCAGCCTTTTCATCAACCTTTCGATTTTTAATTCGTGTTCCTCCAATGTTGAGGCGTATATGACTATATCGTCCAAATATACGAATGAGTCCAAACCTTGCATTCCTGTGAAGACTTGATTCATGAGGCGTTGAAATGTTGCTGGTGCGTTCTTCAATCTGAATGGCATCCTAGCAAATTCGTAATGACCGTATGGTGTTGAAAAAGCAGTTTTATGTCGATCTTCCGGATCCATTTCGATTTGATGAAATCCAGAAGCGAGATCGAAAGTAGAGAAATATATAGCTCCTCCGAGTTGATCTAGAATTTCGTTAATTAGTGGAAGTGGATATGCATCTGCAATAGTTTTTTCGTTCAGCGCACGATAGTCCAGGACCATGCGCCAACGTTTATTTCCCTGAGAATCTGCCTTCTTTGGCACGATCCAGACGGGTGAGTTATACGGCGATTGGGATGGTTTTATTATGCCACCCTCGAGTAGATCATCTACCTGTCGATTAATTTCCTCCTTCAAGGTGGGAGGATAACGATATTGGCGAGTGTTGATAGGTAGGTTATCTATTGTAGGAATACGATGCTTAATGAGGTTTGTCGCCATGAGTTTTTCTCCTGGGATATAATAACAATCGTGGAATTCCTCTAGGTGACGCTCAATACTTCCCTCTTCTTCTTCATTAAGGTCGTTTAAGCGTAATAATTTCAATATTTCTTGAATTCGATTCCGAGGCTCCGTGGAATTAGTAGATTCGCTCGTGGCAATATTTTGACCATCAATTTTGAATAGATGCGTAGAGCGCGTAGCTTGATTCGATGACCTTGTGGTAGGTCTGGGATTAGGCTCAACGTGTTTTGGTGAGCATTGATTTCTGTCCACCCTTATGTCATTCTTTGTGGACGGGGAGTTTATGTCCTTTTTGACCTGTTGCGGAGGGGTGTTAGATGCTAGGTCGTACGGTAGTAATTCTAAGACGGGGACAGCGACCTCGATTTCTTCCTCCGTAGTATTGATTAGGTATAGATGTGGCTTCCCTCTATTATTGGTGACCAATGCGTTCCCCAAGTAAATTCCTTCTGATACCTTTAACTTGGGTAGATACCCTTCTTTAACCTCAGAATTGGATACGCGTACATAGAAATGTCTCTTGGTGCGCGCGGGAATTATTATAGTTTCGAGTTTGACAAAAGGAAAAGTATTAATGCCCCATTTGAGACATTTTTCCGAATAAGATACATCAGCGTGATGTGTATTAAAGAATTCGCTTCCGATTAAACCGTCATCTTCGATTGGAAAATCGTCCGCGACAAGGTGAAACGTCACCGTTGAATTTAGAATTTGAATTTGGGCTCTCCCCAATGTATGCACATAATTTCTCGTTATACCGCTGATGCGAATAATGTCATTTCTGTCTACTTCAACTCTGGATGAAATTTTACACCCTTTTATCAGATTTAACGCGGAACCGGTATCGGTCATTAAAAGTGTCGCGCCTATGAAATCCGGGGTTTCGACAGAAATAACTGGTACATTACTAGTCCGATTTAAAAGAACAACGGCTACTCGTCGAGGTCATTCCTGATTTTCTTCTAATCCGACATGTCTGATGCTGCGCACAAATGAAGTTTTCGCTGGTTCATTCTCGCCTTGGAATTTGACCTTTGGCGAATTCTGTGTTGGGGTGAAATTTCCTGGAGACGGGGGTTGTCGGACTGCTTCTTGGTTTCTCGTTGAATTGATGTATTCTCTTTTGCGGCATTCTTCTATCACATGTCCCGCATTTTTACAGTAGCGACAAATAACGGCTGGTCTAACTAAAAAGTTATCGCGTACCCTATTAGGCAAATTTCGATTATCACGGGAGTCACTAGTTGCTGACCGTGGGTAGTTTCTTTGAAATTGATTTCCATTTATCCCTGCATTTTGGTTTTGTGACGAAAAATTACTTCCTCGTGGGTTAAATGGTGGTTCGGGGTTTTTTAGAAATTTATAACATTGGTTAGCAGTGTGTCCCTTTTGTAGGCATAGTTGACAAATCGGAATATTTGCTTGGATATGATGAATTCGTTCCTTTGATGGATATGATGATCCTGGAGAGTCGAAGTTTCTCGCGAGCCGGATGTTTCGTAACGCGTCCCTTGCTTTCAGCTGACGTTCTATATTTATAGCGTTTTTCATTGTTTCTTCGACAGTTTGATTTCTCTTGATTCTATTTTCTATTTCTGGTTTTAGACCTCGGATGAAACAGTCTACTAGATCATCATCTAAAGTTTTCTTTGCGTCCGCGGTTAATTCCTCTTCCTGGTTGGCTTTATATTCTTCGAAAATTTTATTACCGAGTTCCTTTGCACGATTCGCGTAGGACAAGGCACTTTCATTTTCCCCTTGAAAAATTCGTCCGAGCTCACCTTGCAATTGATAAATCGATTTAGCTGGGGAGTATAATGACTTCAAAAATTTAACAAATGCCGATATTGTTAGAAGTTTCACGCCGTGGACAGCGCGCCTTGCTTCCCCTCGTAATTTATTCCTTAAAATTAATGCAAGGTTTTGTTGTGCATCTACAGGCATCATTTGTTGTGCTTCTTCGCATCCTTCTAAAAAGTGAGCTAATGGAATGTTGTGTCCGTCAAAAATTGGGACAGCTTTGAGAGCGTATTTAATTGAAACCGGGATGTCAGGCATATTTTCGATTCTAAGTTCCTGATTTTGGTTAAAGCTCGAATTTATTTTCTCTGTTTGCCCCTTTTTCGGTCTGGTGGGGTGAGTTTTGCTAGTTTTGGGGTAACTCGCGCTGAGAATCGGCAAGGTTGCTACGCCGGAGAATCCAGCTGCAGTTCCAGGAGTATCTTCCGGGGATTCTTCCTCTTCTACAGACGATCTTATATCTTCAGGTCTTCTTGCTGGAGTTCTTTGGGTGGTCATTATGAATTTCCCATATCGTGAGCGTTTAAAATCCCACTTCTGACACCAAAATTTTATTTGTGTTACGTCCCCGTGAGCTTATCGAATTTAAGGGAGACGCAACACGGTATTGACTTCGCTTTCGGGTCAAGACAATCAAGCCCTTTACCCAGGGACGGAAGTCACGTCGTCGATATGGGAGGGATGACCGTGGGACAGTGCGTTAGAAGGAAGGATGGTAATATATTATGAGGCGGATTCACACAGTGTACTCACTCTATTTATTTAGTGTAGGATATGTTCGGTGCAGGTAGCGTTTGTTACAATCTTCCTTGCTGGGTTGCTGCTCTTCGGTTGTTGATATGTATCGGTAAGGTTCGAAGTATTTGGCGTACACTGTTTTCTTTTGTTACATACACACACACGTACACACCCAATGATTAAATATTGTAGTTACACTTAGTTACAAATGTCTGATTACAATTTGGTTACAAGCGTAATCTGGATCTCGACAATTTAACACGGATAAATTCTGGTTTACACACACTTAGTTCAAAGCAACCTTAGAGTATATAAAAAGCGATTACAATTTAGGCTGATTCGTGAATAGTCTCGGCGCGGCGCGGTTAAACTCGACAGTGATTATTTGTCGTACGAGTGGAGATCGGTTGACTAGAAACTCGATGATAGTGCAGGATTGCGACACAATACTCCGCGGATTTACAAACTTGATTGAATTGAATTAACGCGACTGATATGTCTGATATGACGCGTGCGACTTGAGAAGACTAAGTGAAAAGACTGCGAATGTTCCCAACTTAGACTTAGAGTATTCGCGAAGATGACGCGCAGTATGATCAAGAGGTCTCGGTGTAAAAACGTCGACTGACTGACTCCGTGGAAAAATCTCGATGAACTGAGTGATCTCCCTCTTTTGGTCCTCATACTTATACCCCTTTTGTCGCCCGGGAACCGAGAGGTCCAGGCGATGACTCACATGTCTCCCCTTTGATTTTCCGAGAATTCTTCATTTTCTTACCCCATGGCCTTATTTCGATTTTACGAGTATGTTTAGGATCCCTCGCGTGGTCCTCCTTTGGGGTGCTGTTGCGTAGGGGTGCTGGTCTCGCGCGAGGTGCGTCTTTCGCGACTCGTGCCTGTAGGTACCCCGAGTATTGATCTGTCCAGGGGTAACGGTGACTCGTAGGTTGGTCCTCTTCTTCTGCTGGCCGGGGAACTCGCGTTTGGTCCCTTCCTGGTATCTTCGGGTTTTACGGCGTTCTTGGCGCCTCGAATGTTGACGTGGGGGTCTCGAGTGATCGGACGGTGTGGCTCCCCTTCGTTTGCAGATTGATGCTGCGCGATACTCTTGCTCATTTATAGATTTGCAATAAAACGTGTCAGGCAACTTTAATTGTTAACATCGTCCCCTTTGTAAGAGTATTGATCCGCGCGAGCTTAGCAGCGCAAATCTTCACATGGTTGAAAAAGGATGCTTGGACGTAACACGACCGCTACACTAAGGGTAAAGGGGAGGGAGTCGGGACTCAGGGTGTCGACTCGTTCGTCCCAGGGGATGTGCGTGTGAGGAAAGCGACTGCGAAGCTCTGCTCTCACTAGTCGCTCTCCGAGTTTCTCCACGCTCCCCCAGGAGGTGAGTCCTGCACGGTCGCATCGGAGGAGGAGTTCGAACGTCGTGAACTGCGTTCAGCGACGCGCGAATGGCTTGGGCTCTGTCTTCGAGACTGACCTCGACTCGTTCACGGGGGTGGCTGGTGGCGGGTAGGGCGGCGGAGGTGGTAATGGGCGCGGTGATTGTGGTGGTCGTCGTGGTGGTGGTGGTCGTGGGGACCTCCATGGTAACTACCCCAAAAATACGAAACAATTTGAATAAGGAAAACACAAGACGAAGAAAAAGAAAGAAGAAAAATAAATAGGATTAAATTCTCAAAAAAAAAAGGGAGGGAGATACTAATACCAATGATGCTAATGATAATAATAATACTAAAAAGGGGATGACAATGGGGCTGAAGGAAAGGGAAGCGAAAAGAAAGAGAAAGAGAAAAGGAAAAAAGAGCAAAAATTTATTACGCAAATTTGAAAGATAAAAAAATACAACAAAAATAAAATAGAACTAAATGAGGAAAATAAGGAATTACGCAAGCGCAAAAAAAAACAAAAGGGGAATGGGAATACTTTTTCTTGCCAAGCAAAACAAAAACAAAATTAATAATCGATGGGGAGGATACTAATGAGGATGGAGTGGAAAAAAAAGAAAAAGAAAAAAAATAAAGGAATAACGAGCAACAAAAGTAAAAATCGAATAGCAAAAAAAAAAGAACTGAAAAAAAATATATATTCACGAAATAAGGGAGCGAAGAGAAAGAAAGGGAAAAACATTCTGGAGGATGGAAAGCAAAGATAAATGAGGGGTACCTGTAATAATAAAAAGGGGCAATGGGGCAGGGGGGGGCAGGGCAGGCACAGGCTGTCTCTCAATAGATGGGGAGATAATCAAAGAAAATACGAAAAATGATATAAAGGACATCAATTGCTCGAAGACTTACCGCCGAATGCTGTGAAGACAAAAGAAATAAATGCGCAACGATAAATCGAAGAGGAAGGAGAGAACAGCCGGGCGGGCAGATATTCGGGGGGCGTAAGTCCAGCTGTCACGTAAGAGTGCGATGATCGCGGCACAGATGGACTATAGAATTTCTTAATTTCGAAATAATATTTCAGAGACAATGCTAATTCCTAGAGCGACTTATAACGCGACTGTTTCGAGGGATTCGTGCGTGGTGCGAGAGAGAAGACAATAACAACAAACCTTGGCTCACCGCGCAAGTTCACTCGGCAGCGGTGAGCAAGGCAACGCTAGGGCGGGCGGGGCAGGGAAGGGAGGACTTGGACGGTGGGCTATTTTCTTTAAGTACAATACTCGCCAAAATTAATTTTTTGGTAGAGTGTTCTTTTCGAGCCCCACGTTGGGCGCCAAAATTTCTGACACCTTGTTCGGTGGAAGGCGAAACAATGCGGGGAGAAGGGGAAACAGAAAATCAAAAATTAAGAGAAAAAAAACGAATATATTCTATAAAAAAACAATGGGTGGGCGCCAGCGAGTTTTCTCGTGAACTCGCAAACGACTAATAAAACAAACAATAAATACTATTTAATACGCGATGGGGAACAGGGGAAAGGGATCTCAGGGGGAGGGTTCCCGAACGCTACTGCGCCTCTTACTTTTGACCGTTGAGTCCCCGTAGGGGAAGTTGATACCAAAAAAAACTGATGAGAGAGAAGAAAAAAATACTCGAGCTCGCGATAACGACGGAGGGGGGGGGGGCAGCGGGGACGGGAAACTCCCACAAGGGTCGAGTTGGGAAATGGGGGAAGCACCACGCACACCGCAAGGGGGAACGCAGGGAAATCGAGAAGAGAAAAAGAAAAAATCTGGCCTCGTGGCCACTCGCACGACGCAATAAAAAGCCAAAAAAAAATGATCAAACCGGCAAAGAGAAAAATAAGAAAAAGAAGACTCACGCCCCGTACAAAACCTTCGTTCGTCCGTTCTTTCCGTCTCTCTCACACTCTCTTCACGCTCGGCTCCTTCCCACACTCTTTTCCTCTCACTCACATACTCCGCCGCTATGCCGCTACCGAGCGGCATATGTCAGTCTTCGTTGAACAGTCTTTTTTTGCGGGTACCACGGGGATGCTTCGTAGTTCTTGCCGCTGTCTGCGGGGTTCTACAAGGTTCTTGCAGGGTTTGGCTGGGTTCCGCGGGTTCCTATTGGATTCTACAGGAGCACGGAGTTCATAGGTTCGAGGAGGGGTTCCGCGGGTTCAGGACAAGTCCTTCACGTTCGTGCGGCGAGGGGAGAAGGGTCGGGGAGGGGACCGGACTTACCAGCTAGGGGTAACCAGCTAGGGCTGGGGGAGAAGCTTAGCCGCTGGCCACACTCCTTGTAGATGTGGCCGAGCTGGCCAAACGCCCAACACCGTAGCTGTGCAGCCAGATCGCGCGTAAAACTTACGCTCTCACTAGTCCCTTACGCGCCCATCACACAATCAGAGAAGCGCGTGTCCGTGAGCAAGCGACGCTCGGACGCCGTCGGAAAGAGCCGAGTGCGGTCGAAAAACTTCGATCGCGCCTTCAGCAGCTACACTCACACATGGGGACGCTGAGCACGTTCATGTGGCGCGTAAGAGGACTAGAGAGAGGGTAGCCTTTACGCGCGATCTGGCTGCTGGCTTCTGGCTGCGCTGCTTAGCACGGCTCGCGCGTGACGTCACCCGACGGCCGGCGCGAGACTCTTCTAATAAATTGCTCCCTCTTCACTCACACCCATCCTAATGCCAAATGAATTATAATCCCTATAAATAAGCGAAAATATTTTTATATTACTATTATTATATTAATTCTCATACTTTTATCAAGCGATAAAGCAACAAAACAGCAAACGAAAACAAGCCAATCATCTATCCGGCCGCGAATCATAAGTACGAAAAAGTGCACTTATTTCTCAATCGATTAGATGGTCCAGTCGGTAGCGTGCTTGACTTCGGTCCGAAGGGGCGCGGGATCGATCCCCGCTCTAAGTATTTTCTTTAATTTTTTTATTTTTTGGGAGAATTGTTCATTAGTGACACACGCTCATTGAAAGAACAACAATTTTGTAATCGTATGATAATACATATAAAATTAAGATGTATTATTATATGTATTATTATATTATACCTCATATACTATAACATCTAAAATTCAGATGTATTATATTATACTTCATCATACTTCCATACTTTCTCTATTTATTCAAACTTTCATCAAGCGATAAAACATTATCCCCGCAAACAAGCCAATCATCATCCATCCGGCCGCGAATCATAAGTACCAGAAGGTACACTCAGTATACAAGCGATGGGATAGTCCCGTTGGTAGCTTGTCGGACTTCGGACCGCAGGGGCGTGGGATCGATTCCCGCGCTCAGTATTTAAACAAATTTTTTTTTTTATGGGGCGAGTTGTTTATTCGTGAAACACGCTGAAATAAATTTCAAAATAATATATATATCACATTCGTCAAGTGGCGAAGTAGGCAAAACACCGAAAAATCAAAGCGTCAGTGCTGAATGTGAAAGTATTTCAACCTTTTCCGATGTCAAAGTCTTAACGCATTAAAAATTGTTTTGTTGTTTTTTTTTACTTACATAATTAAATTCGGTGGTTTCCTACAAAAAGAAGTGAAATTCACATTTAAAACTTTAAAAAGTTAAAAATGTACACCAAGTAATAAAAATAGTAGTTTTCGTCGAAAAGTATTTTTTTTCAAATAGTGTGAAAAATAAAAATAACATTTTCCAAAAAAAAAAAATCAAACTTGGCATGCATGGTCAAGAAAAAGAGGGGGGAACCCGTGGGGGTTTCTTCCTCCTAAAGTCGTTCTGAAAGCAGTAATCTGACTCATAAGTACTTGAATTTTATTGTTTTTCACGGTGTCGATTTAAGGTTTAGTTGGTGAAAAATCGATTTGAATAAACAAAAGTGATGAAAAATTGTCAAACCGTCATTTAATAAAAGTTTACCTGGGGTAGATATCTACCCCGGTTTGTAGTTCTGGGGTTAATAATCGTAATAAATTTTAAAAAGTACCAGGATTGCACCAAATATTACCTCACCACTGTGCGGCTTTTTAATACTAATATGATACTAACAACTCGAGATGAGTTGATACACAGCGTATTGGATGAACAAATTTGTTTAAAACTATACGAATATTTGCTTTCTTCGTGCTTTCGCCTTGGCCAGAGCCAGAATCACGAAAGCATTTGTACTAATGAATATCGTATCATTTTTTTCCAAATTAATTATCCCTTGTACGTTCCGATCTCTTGTACGATCCACTGTATGACTATTGAGTTTATCCTAAGCCATTGATAAACTTCCGCAATGTGAAACTGAAAACAGTCGATGAAATGTCTCACGAATTTTTACAATGTGAAACTGCGAGAGGTATACGAACCAACCCACACATTTTTTAATTTAAACATTTTATAAAATGAACGACTTCATTGACAAATTTGTACACTGTGAAATAGCACGTAACGCAGACAGTGAATAGCTCTATGTAAATCGAACACCATTATTTTTTACAGATTTTCTTTAAAAAAAGATAATATTGCTCATTGGAAAAATATCAATTAAACTCTAATATATAATAACTATATTATATTTAATAATATTATTAATGTTTAATAATATAAAAACTATAATAATAAAACTAAAATCAATTAAAAAATGTTTCAATTTTCAATGACAAAAATGGCTGTAACTTTAAAAATTGCTTATAACATTCTGGAAAATTGTAATTTCTCACAAGTTGTGCTGTGTTTTGTGCATTTTATTTTTGTATGCATTACAGTCACAAACACAAGTACTGCATTGAGCAATGCTTCATTTGTATCTGTGATTGCGATACATAAAATAATAAACAATTCACAATACATCGCATAACCAGGAAAAATTACAGTTTGTTAAATGCCATAAACAGTCTTTAAACGGACACAGTGTAATTTTCGGGATACAAAATAAAAGCTTTCTTAATAGCAGAATAGCTCTTCCTCTAAATGCCCTGCCTAAATGTGAATATCAAATTGTCCATTGCTTTATTGTCATCTAAGCATTGAGAAATACCACGAAATAACATTATTTTAGAATGGGTACACAAATATTATACAATAAATCATATGAAAATGTACAACATTCAATAGAAACGAATATTTATTGAAAATTACAGTAATAATCTTACATATGGCCTTTTACCATTTATGAATTACATAAGATATGCCATTACACTGTTTAATTATATAACTAATCCCGTTAATATTTTCCACTCTGTAAGTTTGCAATTCTTTTTGGTTTGCATCAACTTCAAAAGCTTGGAAATGTTCATCAGAAAATTTCGCTTCAATGACATTGCCCGTTACCTGGAGTTCGTGTGCGTCTTCCAGGTCTTTTGTCGCAATGGGGGGAGGTGGGAGAAATTTTCGGGTAATTAATGGGCAGGACGGGAGAAGGATGGCAGCATGGTGACGAATTCTGCAGGGAATAATGGAGCAGTAAATGCGGTACGGTATTTTATATAAAAATATATATTGTCCGGCTTTCATGTTTACTTCCTAAGCAGCGGACCCGCCCGACGAGGTGGTCGGCCATCGGCGAGGCTGAGGGTCATCCGGTTAGCGCGACACAAATACATCGGTAGAGGGGCGGGGTGATTGAGCAGAGACGGGCGATAAAGTAAAAACAGAATTACACCTTAATTTGATCATCTTTATCACAATTATATCCGGGCATAGCTTCCGCAATACATTACATCAGTAACAAACAACGCAGGCAACGCAGGCCTGGGGACTTGGCGAAACTCGCATATTTTATTCTAATACCCCCGTAATGTAGCTGAGCGGCGCAATAATGACCGTCCACGGTAAATTCCCCATACGTAACTAAGAGATACAGCCTTCAAGGCGAACTTAACACGCCTATCCCTAAAGCATACTTAATTAATGGAATAATAACATCTGCAGTTGAATTCCCCAGGCAGGTCCCTAAGGCATAATTAATTAATAAATCTATAATGAAAATAATAGCTAAATAATAAAGGCAGTTTCCTAAGGCAGGTAGCTCATAATAAAATAATAATGAATTAATTAAATAGTAAAGGCAGTTCCTTAAAGCAGGTAACTAATAAGAACAAAATAATTAATTAACGAAGGCAGTTCCCTAAGCAGGTAATTAATAACGAAATAATAAGGCGCTACGGTAAATAAATAATAACGACAATAGTAACGAAATAATAAAGGCAGTTCCCGACGTTACGCAGATGTGGCTACTTTCACGCTATCCCAAATAGTGACAAACAAAAATATAGTAATACCACAAAATCGACATAAAATAAGTCCTAAAATATATTACATAAAGTATACCAAGTATGCCCGATACCTTGATCGCTAGTACGATGCCGATTTACCAATACGCCTGAGTAATACGCCGAAAAATGCGAAGACAGCCCCGAGGTAACAATAATAATTTCGACGAAATAATCGCGATTCCGAAATATCGTGCAGAAAGACGAGGCACGAAAGAAATATACCAAGGCAGACAATAGGGCTCGTCGCCGAGGATCGAGCCGGCACGCAGAGGAAACGCGCGAGAGAGAGAGAGAGAGAGAGAACGATACAACAACACACGGCGAGTGCGACCCTGAGCGTGAGAGCAGCGAGTACGAGGCCTTTGCAATAGACCAAAAAAAATTTAACATATTACCCAGAATATAAAAATTACTTTACATGCGCGATAATGTTCCTCCCGCTTTACCACGGCACAGTAATTCGAACCATCATTTCACAATGCTAATATACGCGAAAAGGCAGTTTAATTTTTTTCCGGACGCAGATCTTTATAGGCAAGAGGATGGAGACGAGACACGAAGCTTCAGCTCGATATTTTATTACTGATTGGGGTCGTTAATAACAAAATCTAATACATCCCGGGATGCAACAAAGTAACCCGGTACCCGATCAGTCATAAGTAATACAAAGGCCCTTTATAGCTCGTCCACAATCCCTTTTCGTGGATCGTGTCGAAACAATGACTGGTCTTCGGCTCGCCGGCGGCAAGCACGCGGACCCCGGCGCGCCCCACCACCTGGCTGGTCAGCAGCGCACGGCGTTTCAGCCATGCCCGCGCCAATTTCGGCTACTGCGTACCCGCAGACACCGTCCGATGGCGGGACGATCATTCCCATTGACTCTTAGATATTTCGCGCCACGCCGGGCGGATCTCGCACCTCACGATAATGCCGTCCCGTTACTTTTTTCCCCGAGGATACTGCCGGTAATTCCGGCCGAAGGGTGGAGGCCTCCCTCACTCTCCGAGGAGCGACCTCGACAAGAGTGGTGGGCCCACCATAATAACTCCACATCGTCCCAGAACACCTGTATCCCACGATAGGGGCGCTGTCACTTTGCGGACCTCGAGATCGGAAATGCGGCGATGGGGTTATTGCGATAACCCCGAGGTGAACGAAATCTCGCCCCAAAACCACGCAGAGCTATGCATGGCGTGGCGACGACTCCCCCCGATATATGCGTGCATCTTGTCTGCATGCAAGTCGAAGCACATAAAGGCAGATGGTAATAAAGGCACGTAGATGGTAAATAGGGGAGGTGACACCGGATCCACGCACCCCCGCGCGACACTTGCCGAAATCTACACCTCCATAAACGCTTGAAGACTAACTTTTCCTCAAATTGACATATTTTCGCGATATTTTAAGAACCTTGCCGATGGACGAACACCAACCGCGGCTATGCGGCAGAACAATTTTAACGAAATTCACAAAACAGCCTAAATCGAAATTATAAAGTTTTATCTCTCGATTCGCTTCTCTCGCGTGTCGCGCGTCTCGTACAATACCCACGCTCTCTCTCTCGAGTCTCCCGCGACCAAAACCCCCGGCTCGGGTTACTCACGGCAAATGGGCCGTGTTTCGCTCGCTGAGATGGGGACCGCACGTCGTCCCAGGCTCGTAAATCCGACCCCCTAGTCGCCATGGATTAGTGTGTGACGGGTGGCTAAATGTCACGTCACAATATATATATTTCGTCTATTCGTTATTAAAATACAGTGGTCGTTTAGGGAGACTAGAGTCTCGTGGCCACCGCTGTGGAGTCTCCGACTTGTCGTTCCCATCGTCTTTTCCTCTTTTCTCTTGCGCACTGAAGAAAGCCGTTCCGATTGGTCGGACGTGTAAGCGGCCCTGATTTGATGAAATTATCTGGTGTCGGCGACAGCGGAAAGTGCGACGGGGCTTATCGGGTTTTTGAGAACAAGCGTAAGTGAGGGGTTTGTGATCCGTTTTTATCACAAAACTTCGCCTTTTAGTCTAATGCTTAAAATGTTTGAGGCGTAGACTACGAGGAGCTCGCGATCATACGACCTGTAGCGCTGTTCTGCAGGACTTAATTTGCAAGAGAAAAAACCAAGAGGACTCCAGATATCGTTGACCTGCTGCTCCAGGGTGCCGCTGAAGGGCAAAATCAGATGCGTCAGCGCTGAGAGCGAGTGGGACTCCGTCAGCGAGATGATCCAAGAGCATGGCCTCGGATAAACTCTGTTTACAATTAGTAGACGTGAGTTCAGCTTCTCGCGCAGATACTTATGAAATGACGCCTGCAATTTGACAGCCTGGGGAATAAATTTTCGATAGAAGTTTAGAACTCCTAATAAATAACGTAAATCGACGGCGGTTGTCGATTTTTATAGTTCTGATTTTCTTTGACGGGTGAAGGTAAGGGTTTTTGTTACGAACCCTCTGAGCCTCACGAAGCTATAAAATGCGCTGGATTAAAATGATTAATATTTGATATTGATCAAATAAGGGAAATAGGCTACAGGGCGTGCGATCTTACTTTTTCCTTACGCGTCACACAGAGATAGACTGCAATGTATGCGCACTTGCATTCGCGAATCATCCCGGTAACGCTGTGGCGAAACCAGGGTACTCGGTACTACCGCTTGGAAATAAAAACCTATAAACTTACTCTTTCTGAAACATCGTCTCCCAGATTATGAGACCAGGATAGCGAATCAATACCGGCAAAGGATAAAAACATAAATTCGTCACTGATTGATGACCCAGGAACGTTTCAATAGAAGGTTATATTTTGAAGGCAAGGGAGTTACCCCTGTTCATCAAATACCCTGTCGACCGACAAATCCGAACGTACAATAAAATCTTTCAATCAATCACTCGGGCAAATTAAACAGAATTCCATAACCCGCGACGATTGGCGCGGCGAAAGAAAAAGGACCCACCACCACCGGACTAAGATAGCTACGAGGAGAAATCGAGTGAAATCATAAAGGGGAAATAGTTGACTCAAACATCCCTTCTCAAGAAGAATACAAAACTTACCATCACCCACGCAGCTAAAAGGTGTAAGAGATCGCGATTTCGGGCCCCCAAAAAGCAGTTCGAGACCAGAATTTATGTCAGTCAGTTCGAGTTCAGACTCCGTACATCTCAGTTCGAGATCAGTTTTCCATCAAAGTTCCTTTTCGGACTTTGTCAGTTCGTCGAATTGAGTTTTACTCTAAGAATCAAAGTCTATCGTACCGAATTCGAACAAACCCTTTTATTCTAACTCGCGCTTCTATTGTAACAGCAAAGTAACTTCTAAATCATAATCGAGAAAAATCGTCTTGTGTCCTAACGCTTAAATGACATTGTAATCAACAGCTTTGCGTATAATCGAGTGTGCTTATATTAGCGAGCAAATATTATAACCGAGTGTAAAATATAGTGTCTGAGCTATTTGAGTATCTATTGTATCACGACGACGACCATTAAGAGCCACCCTAACGATTGAGCAACCCCATCAGCGACAATTGTACGACCAACATCATTGTAAAGGAAGAATGAACCTCCGGATTCATTTGCTCAATAAATCTAATCAACGTGAGTAACATCTTCTTCATAATACAGGGTGAGGCATTAACTATTGCGCTGATGCACAGTGAAGGTCACCTCCACTTTTTTAAATGGGACGGTACATTTTTTTCCCTACCATCTTGTAGAGCATCGCAAACTGCATAAAAAACATTAAGAGGTCAAAGTCGTTCAAGGTAATTTTAAGATGAAAAAGTGACATGAACTTTATTTTTATGTGAAATGAACTTTTTCTTAACAGTAGATGTTCAAAATGATTGCCATTCGAATCGATGCAGTATTGCAATCTCCTTATCGCAGATTATGTAGAATTTTTTATCACTTCGGCACTTATCGAATCGCTAACGGGTACAGATTACATTAATCGCATCGAGTTCTGCCGATGGGCTCAACTCCAGATTCAGAGACATGACTCATTTATCAATGGGATTTTATTTACTGATGAAGCAAAATTTACTAATCATGGCAATATTAACTTGCATAACATGCACTTGTGGTCGACTGAAAAACCACATTGGCTGCGGCAAGTTGCACACCAAAAACCGTGGTCGGTTAATGTTTGGTGTGGCATTATTGGGGATAGAATCGTAGGCCCCTATTCCATCGAAGGGAATCTCAATGGCCGCAAGTACACCACATTCCTTCAACAAATATTACGTCCGTTATTAGAAGAAATACCTTTAGAAACGAGAAACAGAATGTGGTATCAACACGATGGGTGTCCGGCACATTTTTCGCTGATAGCTAGACATGAATTGCATCAGTGATTTCCGAACCGTTGGATTGGACGCGGAGGAGCTGTATCGTGGCCAGCTCGCTCACCAGACTTGACGCCTCTTGATTTTTTTTGTGGGGATACTTGAAAGATCTCGTTTACAAAGAACGTCCAACTATGCCGGATGATATGCGCAATAGAATTCTTCGCAGAATTCGATGCGATTAATGTAATCTGTACCCGTTAGCGATTCGATAAGTGCCGAAGTGGTAAAAAATTCTACACAATCTGCGATAAGGAGATTGCAATACTGCATCGATTCGAATGGCAATAATTTTGAACATCTACTGTAAATAAAAAGTTCATTTCACATAAAAATAACGTTTATGTCACTTTTTCATCTTAAAATGACCTTGAACGACTTTGACCCCTTAATATTTGTTATGCAGTTTGCAATGCTCTACAAGATGGTAGGAAAAAAATGTACCGTCCCATTTAAAAAAGTGGAGGTGACCTTCACTGTGCGTCAGCGCCTCCGCTGAAATGAAAAAAAATGGTCGCATTCGATGGCCCCTTTCGTACGCTACAACTTTTGTTTGGAACATTTTTTTGTGATGTCGATAATTACAGAGATATTTACGGTGGCAATAGTTAATGCCTCACCCTGTATATGTGGAATCCCTCAACATCTTGCGACCATCGACTAGACGGCTCCAAGGTTATCCCACATTCCGTCCCTGGGTAAAGGACTTAATTGTCTTGACCCGAAAGAGAAGTCAAGACAACCGTGTTACGTTCTCCCTTTCGTACTTCCTCCGTACTTATACATAGTATTGAGATCATTATGATGGTTACAGTTGCAATTTTAAACCAATTTATAATGCAACGTAAGAACAAATGAGCTGTTCATGACGTTATTGACATTGATTTAAATACAAATGATAATAATAATAATAATACTTGCTTTGCCTTGATTGATGTTTACTAGGTTAATCACGTTCCGTTCGGCCGCACGTATTTCGTCGGGAGACATAAAGCACCTCACCTGCGGTTGTTGCTGACGCTGCTCGGGTCACCGATGCGAGAATGCAGGTGGATAAAATATAGGTGAACGAAATGTAGGTGAACAAACTGCTGAATTATCACTGATGCACTTTATTCAATGAAGCCGCGTCGATGACCGCACAGTGTAAACATACGGATTAAAAGATCTGCAATCTAATACAATTTAGAGTTTGACGAAATAAATATTGTACTTCTGCGTATTATGACGCGTAATGCCGCTAAGGTAATTGTCGCGAACCCGATAACACAACAATATCGAATGAAGTGCCGCTAGGATAATAACTCCGATCGATTAATACAATATTTATTAAAGAAAAAACCAAAGTAGGGTAAACGTTAACAAAAAGGAAATAGAAAATTAATAGTTGAATTCTTGTCACCGCTGATACGATGGGTATGAAAGTAATCATCACCCCACCCACGAGTCCCTAAGTCCGCGAGCGGACTTGCCACTAAGAAGTAAAATCTTCTCACCGATCTCTCGGATGTCGACTCAAGACTAACTGGCCACCGATCGGTGGCGCGTTTTAATGACTCGGTAAGGTTTCTCCTGAAGATGCTCGTGGGGGTGATTGCGACAGGAGTTGGTGACTTTGTGGGGCGATGACTTTATCGGACGATTTGGATTTGGAACTGTCGTAGTACTCGGAAATGCTAGCGCTCACGCTGCTAAAATTCTGCAAGCGATCGGGCGATGCCCTGTTTCGGTTGGGCAATGCTGCGGAGCAATGTTGGGAAATTATACAAAGATTGTTGATCCGTAACAGCCCTCCCCTCTTAGACGGAACATGGTCCCGTGGTCCGTGCTTCCGTGAAGATCTGTATCAGTAGATGGTTTTGTCCGAGAAATAGGCGTCATTTGCGATGACTAGACGTCCCGTGTCGTTCGGATTATGTCTTGCAGGTAGTGGTGCGCAGTGGTTCGAGCATGTGAACTAGCGGAAGGTCGAACGGCGCTTGTGGCCGGCTTATTGCGGCGGTTCGTTGACGGTGTTGCAATGCTCTGGTTGGTTGTGCGTAGTTTGATCGATATCGTGAGTAGATGGATCCACAGACTGCGATGAGGAGCAAAAAGTCGGAACTCCGGATCCTGAGTAGATTGTCACGTCGCTGATACGTCTGCTATGATGGAGCTGCTGGGTGGTCCTAACCTCCTTCTCAATGTCGTGTAAGGTTTTTGCATTTTCCGAGTGATCCCAGTCGTTCTTGGAGTCGGCCTTACTCTGTGAAATGACTGCATGAATTATAGGTCGTAATTCTTCATGGCTCATCGCAGGGAGCCGGATGTAATGTTTAACGAAGTCAACAGTGTGAATGAATGCGTTCCTGTTGATGTGATCGTTTCTTGAGCTGTTTAACGTGTCGGGCATGTGGCTGCTATGTATCCGGGTGCTAGGGTCAGGACCCCGGCCTCCGTGAGCGTTACAGCGATGACTTGATAGCCTTTTGACATGATGCGCAGGTCGGTCGGCGTGGGGGTTGAGTAAAGCCAGCTGTTGATGATCCGCAGATGAGTGCAGTAAGTATCCGTAGTGGACATTGCTCGTATGTGACACGATTTCCAGTTGCTGTTCGTGGTTTGTGTGACAACAGAGATTTCGCAAGACGGTCGTTCTTGGGTGACATAAACTGGTAATGTGAGTTGACATAGGTGGCGCTCCTTGTGCAGCTTGCATTGTTCTAAATATTTTCCCGTGGGCAGCGTGTAATGATGTTGATCGGGTGTAACAGCGATATACGGCGCCGATGGTTGAACGAAGGTAGCTACAGTGGCGTTGACCGCTTGTTGGATCACCGTACATTGATGACCCATATACATTTCGAAGGCCTTCCTGTCCAGCAGAGAGATTTTCTAGCATCAACCGACCACGAGCGTATAGAACTGATATTGAGCTCACGTCACCGTGGTCTTCTGAGTGTAACTCCGTCTCGATTAAGTACATTGAGTTCTGTCGTATTCTTTTCGCCGCTGTTACGAGCTGCTGTGGCGGAAGGATGGCTGGATGAATACCCTTTTCGCCTGAAAAGGATACCCTTTGTCGCGAACAGCAGGGCACTCATAATTGTTATGACGTAATTGGAATGAATCCAAGATGCGGGAATAGTTATGTTCGTTCCGCAGTTCAGCTTCAATTTTACAGCTTGGGACGCTAGCACGGTGGTCCGGTTTGTCACCTCGGCCAATGTCTGATGGATTTTATGGAAATCCGAGCGTATAACATGTGTCGGATTCTCGATGATCTCAACGAGATGACGCTGTCCTTCGTGGATTTTGTCAGTTTCCTGGTTCACTCAATGAACCCATGAACCGTTTACGCCAGTGCTGCCAGCGGTGTTCTGCAAGATCTGGACGTAGTCATCGGAATCGTTCAGAATAGATTCAAGCTTTGATGCTAGGTCTCTTTGCTCGCAGTCGAGGTCGAGATTGAGTTTGCGGCAATGTTTTGTCAATGCTTCGATATGTGGTGTGATTTCGGGCTATTGCTGGAGGAAGGGTCGTTCTTTAAGTATGTCACAAGTTTCCAAGTCGTATGGGAAATCCGGATAACTCCCGCTTTCTCAAAGAAAATCCCTGTGTTGTGTTGCATGTGGTTTCAAAGAGTAGAACCAGGCATCAACGTCGATGTTCTAGTTTCGAGTCGTCGGGCCGCGAACCAGGGTGAAGAGCAAAATAACGAGCCCTGTTTTTTCCGTCCTCATGGTGACGGCTCTGTAAACAACAATTATTACAATTACTCAATGATTTGGAGATTTAGCTTTTGGAGGTCTTCCTCGTTTCTTTTTGCGTGTGGGCTCTGGCGGTGTATCACTGGCCACATAAGCACGTTTAAGTTTGTCCATGTGAGAGACGCTGAGCTCGCCATCGCCTTTATCAAGGAGAACGGTGTGTTGCTCCAGCACTTTCACGATCTTGTACGGTCCGTTGTAGTAGGGATTGAATTTATGGTATTTTGGTTCGCGCAACGCATACACATATTCTCCGGGGTTGAAGTGCACGACATTGATTTTCTGGTCATGTCTTTCCGATGCCTTATGCTTGCTGTCATTTAGGTTGTTACCTTTGATTTTTGCGACTTCATCGAGACGTTGAACGAGGTTCGCCATGTAGCGTGTCGTCCTTGGTAATTGCTCTTTTAGCGGAAAGATATCGGGCGTTTTCATGAGCTTCCCGTATGCCATCTGAAGCGGTGTGAATTTTGTGGATTCGTAGACCGCAGCGTTGTGTGACTGAATGGCGCAGGGTAGAATTTCGTCCAATTCGGTTTTTCTATCGATATAATGTTTTAAGTAGTCGGCGAGACTATGATGGCTTCGTTTGAGCGAACCGTTACTCTGAGGATGGTACGTAGTCGTTTTTACGCGTTGAATTCTCTTTTCTTTCAAGAATTTTTCCATCCTATGGCTGACAAAGCATTTACCATTGTCGCTAAGCAAGAACAAGAGAGTACCATGTACCGTGAAGTAGTGATGCTCCAGTGCGCGGATGATCGTCTTTGATTTTATGACGGGCAGTTCGAAAGGTCGAGCAAATGTTGTGAGTAGGTCGATGGTCGTTAACACGAAACGATTTCCTCGTTTCGTGATTGGCAATGGACCGAGAATGTCTACTGCGATATTTTCCCATGCTGTGATCGGGGTGTCCATGATTATCATTAGTTCTCTTGTTTGTATACAAAACAATTGCAATATGTTGCTGGCAGCTGCGACAGCCTCTCACGACATTTTGCACGTCTTTCTTCATGCCCTTCCATAAATAACGTTGTCGAAGTCGTTAGTAAGTTTTTCACGCACCCTTATGTTCACCGAGGTACTCGGTATGCCATTTCCGGATGATATCAAGTCATTCCGAAGATGGCGGTGTTTCAATTACGCTGGTGCATAGGTTGATGCTGTACGCACCTTGGGAGAAAATCATCCTAAGGGTTTTCCTCAGCATATCCACCGGTAACTCATCATGCCTATGGCCACTTGACGAGATTTAGAATTCAGAGATGTTCCTTGATTTCAAGAATTTTCAAAAAACTGTGAGTACGTTCCGTACATCTTCGATCGACATTTTGCGGGAATACTCCTAGGTAGCGGTTACGCTCAGAATAGTGATGCTTTTGGTTGTCGATAGGGCTATCTTGCTTCTCTTTAGCTGTTCTTTGAGTGTGCAAATGTCGAGGTATTCCAAGTCGTGACGCTGCTGTCCGATTGGGTTAGTGATTACGCCATCCTTAGATAGTAAGTGCACGTAAACTCCCTTCCGTGCAATTAAATGCTCTGGAGTGATTCCGAATTGAGATTTCATCGGTGTTTGAATTTACCTTTGTCCTGCCTTCAATTCATTTTCGTCTGGTTTGCTTGTGCATTTTTCGTCTGCTTCCGTTGACGAAGCGGACGACAATTGTTGTGAGGAGCTTTCGTCTTCATCGCTTGATGATTCCGATAGAATGGGTTCCGGATCAGCTTTACGTGGGGTGACTGGAAGCCGAATGTCTCATGGTGTTGTGCCACAGGTCGGTCGTTCTCCCTTCTTCGGAGTTGGTGCAAGAAAAATGTGAGTATTCCGATTGTCCGGTGGCGGGTTCGGAACGTTTCCACAGACATGGTTCGCGTTTCTCCCCTCTTGGTCTATTGTTTGTTGTGCTGATGATTCGTTTGCCTGGTTTTCGCATTGATCGTGCAGTTTATTGGTCTGCTGCATCACTACCAGTCTATCAACGAACTGCTTGGTGAGAAACTCGATTTTGTCCGTCGTGAAATTGCGGGTGCCGTATACTGAATAATCGTCGGGAACAGATACCAGTTCTTGGGTATCGACCATCGTTTTCGACAGATCTCTTGAGAGGTGTTGCAGGTTTGTTTTTGCTTCTTCCATCGTTAGATTATGAGTGACTCGTTCGATAGCCATAGATGGATCGAATCGGTACCCATGGGGATCTGATTGTGTCGACGTGTTGACTTCCGTTTCGTTGTCTAATGAGTCATCGGGCAGTTCTCCCGATTTATCAATATTATCGAGGGTGGGTTTTGGTAAGATGCTGCTGCGTCGAGACTCCTCGGATGGTGCGACACTTTCGAGAGTTTTGGAGAAACTCGCGTCGTGATGCAATGGTGTGGTAGGCATTCTTCTGGGCTCACGTAGTCTGCTAGCTACGGAACTCACATTGAGGTCATCTGCTCGCTTCGGTCTCGTTGGCTGAAAATCTGGGTCTTTCTTCGAGGACAGCGGTAAACTTACGGGCGGTGGGTTTCTGGATCACGCATCTGTATTAAGATTTATTTTGCCTTTCTTACATACAATCTAGTAATCGTATTCTTCGAGTTGCAGCCTCCAGCGCATCAACCATGATGTTGGATCTTTGACCGAGTGTAGCAATACGAGAGGTTGATGATCGGTAATAAGCGTGAATTTTCTGCCGTGTAGATACGGCCAGAAGGTTTTCACAGCCTATACCATAGCGAGGCATTTCTTTTCTTCTTCTTAACTTCTTTCTGCAATTTCTAACGGGCAAAATCCGATACATCGGTCGTTACTATGAACGGTTGGTTGAAATTAAGATATTGCAATATGGGTTCTTTGCAGAGCGCATCGCACAAGTCGTCAAAGCTCGCCTGATGTTCGTCAGTCCAATGCAATTTAACCGTATTTTTTGTGAGGTCCGAGAGTGGTTTAGCATAACCGGCGAAGTTCTCAAGAAACCTTCGGTAATATTCCGCAAGTTCGAGAAATTCTCGCACATTCCTTGGATTTTTTGGAACAGGGACATTTTTCACTGATCTTAATCTTCGTGGATCTGGTCGTTCTCCTTTTTCGCTAACAGCGTGACTGAGGTAGTATACTTCTTTCCGTAAAAATTCGCATTTGTCGAATTGTAGTGGAAGGCGATTTTCTCGCAATTGCCGGAAGTGCCTTCTGACCTTCGCACAATGCTTTTGTATAGATTACGAGAATATTACTATGTCGTCCTAGAACGCAAACAGTTCTGTGCCCGTTAGGCCTAGCAGCACGCTATCCATTAGTGGTTGGAACGTGGCTGGAGCATTTTTCAACCCGAAGGGCATCCGGAGAAATTCGTAATGCTCTCATGGTGTAGTGAGAGCTGTATTTGGTTGATCTTTCTGTGCCACCTTGATTTGGTGGAAACCGCTAGCGAGATCGAACGACGAGAAGTAATTAGCCCCGCCTAGTCTGTCAACAATTTCTATAATGTTTTAGACAGAGGGCTATCGGCAATGGTTTTTTCATTAAGTTGGCGGTAGCCGATTACCATCCGCCAACGACGATTCCCATAAGAGTCGGCTATCTTCGGTACTATCCACAATGGTGAATTGTGCAGGAAGTGTGATGGTTTAATGATCTTCTCTATCAGATTGTTGACTCGCTTTTTAATCTCTTCTTGATGAATTGATGGATATATCGATGCTGTTTGCTATGAAATCGGTGTCTTGTTGACAGTGGGAATCTCGTGTTCTACCCGTGACAACCCGATTAAGTCGTCACCCGGGAGATGGACGACATCGCGAAATTCATGTACGAGTTCATGAACATGCTGACGCTCTATTTTTGTTAAATGTTCGAGTCGTAATGGTTAAAGAATTTAACTCACTCGTTCTTTGGGCGATGTTGCTCTGGACGGCTGAGTAGGGGTATCCGAGTCCGAACCCGACACCGGTTGATTTCGAGTTCCACCGGTCTAGTGCTCGTACTTGTTGCCACGACGTAACAAGTCCTATTGTTATTTTTCACCAATGCGTCTCCGATGAGAACATTCGGTCAGAGGTCGATTTGTTTCAGGTATCCGTCGTATACCATTACGTTCCGCACCCTGATACCAATGTGCTTCCTGCTACGGCCTTCGAGATGTACGTTAACCGTGTCGAATTCCTGGAATACAGTTTCGATTTCATCCTGGTTGCAAAACGGTAACTGGTAACATCCTGGTAGCATCGGCTCGCGGCAGAGGTTCACCATCGAAGACGTGAAATATCGCTCTTGTAGTTTTTATATTTAGTACGATAGTGTTGAGGGTGCGCACCGCCGTTGGATGTACACCTCTAACGTTACGGGTATCGCCGATATCCACGTATAAATCCTCGTCGAGAGCGCTGAAGTGGATTACGTTGATGGATGAACCCTCGTCTACAACAAATTCGGCGTGTCCTAATTTGAACTCCGATGGCTCGATTTTGATTCGGGCTAACGGTATTTCTTTCAGAAAGTACTGCTTGTTTCCTCCGTCAGAAATCGAACTTGCTGGCGATGTGTGTCTTCCATATTTTCCGATATTTTGGTTTTTGACAACCTCTCGTTTGATTTTGTATCCGATTGTTTTTTGTAATTCTCTTTCTGAGTGCGATGCTCGCTCTTTGAGCTCGCCGGAGCTAGGCCGGGCGAACGCCCTCGTAGTTTAAAGACTCGACTGAAGATGCTGAAGGAAAGCGGGGGAACATAGGGTGACGATGGTCGACCCCGTGGTCGAGAAACTGGACTATGAACCGTGAAGTAGCTGCCATGTTTATAACACTGGCAGTGGCTCTCTGTGGGATACCTACGAGTCCAAGCTGAGGGTCGACGATGGTATGAGTTCCAACATGAACGAACTTCTTGCCAGTCGCCCTTGGAATGGTCACTATCCATTGCGTACAGTTTACTGTCATCGTCTTCATCTTCCTCGGATCCCGATGATTCGGTGATATCACTCTCAGAGTTGGAGTCTCAACTACTTGAAGAGCGATCTCTCCGTTTCTTGCTCTTACGCGCTTTTGATTTATTCTTTTTACTCCGAAAACGCGTACTTTTTCTCTTTTAAATTCCTAACGCGCACCGTCGGTTGCGCCGTTCTCGTTCCTCATTCATAGCGAGATCCGTAGCTTGTTCGAGAGTTCGTGGTGAATGATGGCAAATGGAATAATACCTTTTTTTTCTCCTACCTCGATGGAAAGTTCGTTTTTCAGCCCTATTTTTAGGGCGGAAAGTGACACATTACCTCCCGGTTGAAAGAACGCGTGTCTTAGCAACGATCTGTTTATCAAACTTCCTTGACCACAACTCAGCAACGGTACGAATTCATTACACGATAGGGTCGCGGTGTCATAATTCGTTAATACTACAATTGTAAAAGAATAGAGTAAGAGTTCGGACGACTCTAAAGACAGTGATTTAGAAGAAGAAGAAATAATACGTAATTTAGATCAAGAAGGGAAAATTCTTACGGAAAATGTATTACCCGAAAAATCGAAGAAAAGATACGAATTATGTTATCAAGAATTTTTATGCTGGAAAGCCAAAAATGAAGCAGCGTCATTCAACGAAAACCTTTCTCTCGTCTATTTCAACGAGCTTGCGCGAACTCATTCACCCTCGACTCTATGGAGCATATGGTCTATGCGAAAAGTTACCGTTGGTCGCCGGCATGGTGTCGATTACAATGAATATTATAACCTCAAGGCTTTTATTAAAAATCGAGCAAAGGGTTACAAGACGAAGAAGCTGAAGTGCTGACTATGCCGCAAATAAAAAAATATCTTAATGAATCCAATGACTCCATTTAGTTGTTGATTAAAGTGAGTACAATTTAAAAAATGATATGTATTACAGCTTGATTTAATCATTTCAATGTATACAATTGTTTACATACCTTCCGTCAGGTAATTCTAATTTTCGGTATATGCGGTACTCTAAGGTAGAGCGAATTTTGCAAGACTGCAGTAACTGTCGATGAAAACGCAGACTCTCAACTCATCGTGAGAGAAAAGATAATAAAAATCATTATCTCCGTTCTTTCGTAATCGGAAAAGAATGTTATGGAACAGTAAACAAATACATCCTACTACGACCTACAAATGTTAAGACTGACAGATTTTTCATTAAATATCAATATGCATGCGCCAAGTCATCGGAAAAAACAAAATTGGCGAAGTGCCGAAAAATATTGCGAACTGTCTTCAGTTAGATTGTCATGAAAAATACACCGGTCACTGTTTACGACGTGCAGCAGCAACATTACTCGCAAACTCAGGTGCTAATCTAACGTCAGTAAAGCAACTTGGAGGGTGGCGAGCAAATTCCGTCGCAGAAGGATATATCGCGCATTCGCTAGCCAATCGGAAGAAAATTTACGAGGGAATAGTGGCTTCAAACCAACCGACACCGTCTACCTCTACATATGAATCTCCAAATATCATGTCAGATGGTTTACCTCTAAAGAATATTACAAATTTGAACCCCATCCAAGAGATAAAAAAAACGCCAAATTTTAGAAACGAAGACAATTTAAAATGAAGTGATTGAGACGTTGATAGTAGTATTCCGTTGGTTCTCCACATGTAATCATTCAAAATGGCACAATTAGAAATCTAACCATCAATACCTATAAAAATGCCGGTAAATCAGGAAAATAATTGAACTAAATGCAGAAGGATTTCCGGTTACGAATGATTATATGTAAACAACAATAAATTACGTTTAGAGATCACATCAAATTTTCCATCCTAGTGTAATAAAAAAAACAGGAAAAATCATTTTTAAAGTTGGGTTTGTGACCCGAACCCTCCGCCTGCCCGCAGCCCAGTTAAAATCTATGCCAGAGTAACGATAATTAATGATAGGGTAAATAAGTGAATAGAACATTACACGAAATATCATATTTACAGCAAAACAAGTTTGACGCGGTCCCCTACCAATCCGTTCAAATTCACATCGACATTCTTCAACATGGGACTTCGTAATTTTGCAATTTTTATTTACGGTACACCATCTATTGTTTATTTTGGCCCAATTGACAATAATCTACCGTCAAAAATATGGCTAAAGATATTATAACCTTCTCGAAAAAAACAACAAATTACATTTATAGTGTCGAATTTTCCATCCTGGTGTAATAAAAAATCGTATACCCACGACGGGAGGATAGTAGGACCTTTCCGCCCGCGTTTTGGCACGACGCGCGCGGAAAAGTCCTACTTTCCTCCCTAGATGCGTAATATACTAATTTCGGATAACCCTCGCAGAAAACTGCTCAACGCCAAAGCTTCTAAGTCTTGAAGACTACTGGCGGCTTCAGTAGTAGAGCGGTCACCTCTTACTGCGGCCCTAGCTTATCGTATCAGAATTTCCGTTCGGGCGACATATTATTCGATATTTTTATCGGGTTTTATATTCAATCGATTAATCTCGGCTACATAAGAGCTCAGTAGATGAATAGAGCGGGTCCTACCCCGGGTCCTCTGAGGGGGGTGCGGGGCACGGGGAAGTGAGCGCGGGCGGGTGTGCGGTCCGAGGGCTAGAGTGTCAGTGTTGGAGAGGGGATGGAGCGTCGAGTGAGATGAACAGACCCAAATTCTTTCTGTCTCTTTCCCTCCCATGCGCCTACATCTCCATTTTTTCAAGATGTTCTTTTTTTTTTATGACTCTGACGAGTTTTCCTAAATAGTCATAAAAACCCGCATAATGAAAAAAAAAAGAGGAAAATGGGTCAATGTGAGAGAGAGGGTGAGAGTTGGAGAGAGTGAGAGTAGGGATAAAGAGACAGACCCCATATTTTCTCCCTCTCTACCATGCTCCTGCATTTCAATGTTTTACAGATGGGAGTTCAAGAGAGCTGGAGAAAAAAAAGCGTTCAAGAAAAACAGGTAGAGTGGGGGGATATAATTTTAAAAATTATACAGAAAAACTTACCATATGATTGATGAAATGTAAATTTATGTTCATCCATTTTTTTTCACATTTTTCACATTTTTTTTCAATATATGTCTCTATGTACTAACTACTAATATTAATATGTCTCTTATTGAATATTATACACTTATTACTTATTTTACACACATACACACACAAAAGTCTCAGACTACGTTGAATTTGTCATTATATTGGTACACAAATTTGACACATTCTCTCGGGTATAATTGTATAGAGAGGTTTAGAGCACTCTTCGCACCGGCGATCGCGAATCCTATCATATTTTGAAGTCTTGTGTGTACTGACTGCTTCAAACTATTCGAACATGTCACTCATTTCATGGAAACATGACGCACAAAAACGCTTATCACCTCCAGCATAGTAATAAAACACAATCGCACAAACTGTTCTGTTGTCGGGGTGACCCTGCAACTCAGTACGATGCATTATTTTACCACGCCGCATATTATAGGATCGTGCCTCATCACTCTCGTAATCAGAGTCTGCTGGAGCACTCTCATCACCAGAGTCTTCAATCATGTTGTCGTCAAACTGTTCAAAATCTATCACTTGGTTTTCTTCAACCATTTTACACTTGCGGATGTTTCGTGCTCAACGTTTGTTTCACAAATATGCAGAAATTTTTCCAAGCTCTTATAATTTTGTCGTTTTGCCTTTCCCATTTTTGTCTCTTTTGTCTCTTGCGAAAGTTGGGGATGTTTTCTTGAAGCAAAAAAAAAAAAGGGCTTGAAGCATGCAAGGCCCACATGAATATTCTTCAGTACACCATGCAGATGTTGGAGTCATCCACGTTGACTTCACAAGTGGATGTAGAAAAAAAATTGTCTTTGAGTTTTAAGGAAAACTCAGATTTTGGGACACGTCCTTTATCCCCTATAGAGAATGTCATCTTGAAACCATAAAAAAAAACAAAAAAAAACAAAAAAAACAAAAAAAAATGGTTTCTAGAGTTGATGGAAAGTAACTAAGACTGTAGAGAGATGCTGTATGGAAAAGGGCAACAATTGTTCTCTACAGCATTCTGGATTCTATCCATAAAAACTAACCATTTTCAGTCCAGCAGTTGACTTGTTGACATCGTGAGGACCCTTTTTTGTGACGGAAATTTTTTTTTCCATTCCCTTACTACACGAACGATTGCGCTACTGAGGTTTCTTTTTGCCGTAAAAGTGTTTTACCGATTTTTTTTGTCCTCCGTAAATATGGAAAATCTTCCGACAGTGCAAAATTTGTGTGAGCAGCTAGTGCGAATTAATTCGACACAAGAATATCTTTCATGGGAATGGGAATGTGATGCTCTTATTGAGTCCTTGGAAGATGAGGCGAGAATTAAACGACCGCGATTATCTACAGGGAATCAACAATCGCTCATCGCTCAAATAGCTCGTCTCGAAGGATTGAAAAGATCTACACGTGGAAAGTTTATACATACGGGTGCAGGAGTTGATGATGAACTTTTATGGCGTGAAATTGATTCAGCGTTTGAAGGTCGCATACTGACAGGATGTGTGCTGAATAAAAACCATATTGATCCGCGACAATTTTTGGAGGAGAACGGTGAATAAAAGTATCAATACGCGAAATAAGGAACTGTTTCATACATCAGACTTGAACGAGTGGTACAAGTTATGCGTAGTTGAGCCCACTTTAACAGCACTGGAGGAATTTCAAGAACGTGACAGTGGGTGGTCATTGGTGAAGATTTGCAATTTAATGATAAATGTAAATAAATATAATCCAATGTGTGCTGGATGTCACATAAAAATTCCGCGAAAAATTGCATTGAGAAAAGCTGTCGTAAATGTGCAATCGATGGACAATGCATGCTTTGCATGGGCAGTGGTTGCTGCACTGTACCCCGCGGATAACCATGCAGAACGCGAATCATCATATCCGCATTGGTCAGCCGTTTTAAACCTTCGAGGGATTGAGTTCCCTGTGTGTGTAAATAATATTTAAAAAATTGAGTCTCAAAATGAGTTTTCAATTAATGTATATACAATTGGAGAAAAGGACACTATTTTTCCGGTTCATCTCACGGACTGCAAGAAGGATCGGCATGTGAATTTATTGCATATTCCGTCGAATGATAATATCGGTCATTTTACCTGGATCAAAGATTTATCAAAATTAGTCGGCTCCCAACTTACAAAAGGCAAGCGCCATTTGTTCATCTGCGATCTGTAAGATATTCAAAATTTAAAAAAATATTCCGCACAAAAGAGAGGAATAATGTCGAAAAAAAAAACACTGCATAACGCTTCTTTTTTATCTTCCACAGCTGTTTACATTACTTCAGGAGTAACGATAAACTCTCAACTCACATGATCGATTGCAGCAAAATGAACGATTGCGCAATTGTATTGCCGAGTGAAGAGGACAAATGGCTCAAATTCAAGAATGTGACCAATAAAGAGCGGCTCCCATTTATTGTCTATGCCGATCTTGAATGTGTCTTGGCGAAGATTGATCAACAAGCAGTTGAGAAAAATTTGTATGAGCGACATGAGGTATTTAGCGTAGCGTTTTTTGTAAAGTGTACCTACGATGATGCTCAATCAGCTTATTATTCTTATCGCGGTACTCATTGCGTAAAATGGTTTATTGGAGAATTAAAAAAATTAGCTTTTCGTGTTAATGATGTATTGTTGAAAAATGTCCCCATGACAACGTTAACACCCGCTCAATGGGAGGATTTCCGAACCTTTACTACCTGCCATATATGTGAAAAACCATTTCAGCCTCTTGAAGTACGTGTACGCGATCATTGCCATCTGACTAGAAATTACAGAGGTCCAGCACATTCCAATTGTAACCTAAATTACAAGCAATCATTTTTCATTCCAATAGTTTTTCATAATTTATCAGGCTATGATGCACATTTCATTATCAAGGATATTGCTACAGCGTTTGAAGGGAAAACTAACGTGCTACCAATAACAAAGGAAAAATATATTTCCTTTACGAAAACAGTTCACACATCGAATGATTTCCGACATCAGATAAAATTGCGCTTCATTGATTCATATAAATTTTTAAATACTAGTCTTGATAAATTATCATCATTTTTAACGATTAATAAGCTAAAAATTTTAAAATCACAATTTGATAACTTACCAGCCAATGACTTTGCATTGTTAACTCGAAAAGTTGTCTTCCCATATGAGTATCTCGATAGTATTAGCAAGTTGGATGACACCTGCCTTCCTCAACTAGAATCTTTCTATAGTTCATTGACTGGTAGCATGATAAGCGAGAGTGAGTATGCTCACGCTGAAAACGTCTGGCAACGGTTTACCATTCAAACGCTTGGGGAATATAGTGATTTGTATCTGAAAACAGATGTCTTGTTATTAGCAGACGTTTTTGAAAACTTTCGTGATACCTGTATAAAAAGTTATGGACCCCGCGTATTACTATACACTCCCAGGATATACATGGGATGCTATGTTAAAACATACAAATATTCAATTTGAATTATTGACCGACATTGACATGGTTTTATTTGTGGAACGTGGGATACGCGGTGGTTTAAGTCAATGCTCCAGCAGGTATGCACAGGCTAATAACAAGTATATGGAAACATTCGAACCATCGAAAAAGTCATCATACTTGATGTACTTTGATGTGAATAATTTGTATGGATGGGCAATGTGTCAACCATTGCCATACTCCAGTTTTCACTGGGTCGAGAATATTTCCAACTTTGATGTAATGACAATTTCGCTAGATTCCCCCACCGGCTATATCCTTGAAGTTGACATTGATTATCCACAACATTTACATGATTCTCACATGGATTTACCGTTTTGTCCAACACATGAAAAACCCCCCACCAAGCGTCAAACAAAACTACTTGCGACTCTATATGGGAAAAAGCGTTATGTAATTCATTATCGTAACTTGCAGCAGTGTATACGACATGGTCTTCGAGTAACAAAAATTCATAGAATATTACAATTTCAACAATCTTCTTGGTTAAAATCATACATTGAATTGAATACGCAGTTTCGTACAAATGCAAATAATGATTTTGAAAAAATTTTATTTAAATTAATGAATAATGCAGTCTTTGGCAAAACGATGGAAGATGTGCGAAATCATGTAGATGTTAGACTTTTAACAGAATGGGATGGTCGTTATGGGGCAGAGGCAATGATTTCGAAACCGAATTTCCATAGCTGTAGTGTTTTTTCGGAAAATCTCGTGGCTATCGAACTACGTAAGCTCGAAGTGAAATTCAACAAACCAATATATGTCGGTATGAGCATACTTGACATATCGAAGACGTGTTTGTATGAATTTCATCACGAGTTCATGAGTCCTTTATATGGGAATAAGTCAAAAGTTATGTACACCGACACAGACAGTCTCATATATTACATCGAGTGTGAGGATGCATATGAGGACATGAAATGTAACATACATAGATTCGATACTAGTGATTATTCAGTGGACAACATGTATGGTATACCGCTAGTCAACAAGAAAGTACCAGGTCTCATGAAAGATGAAAATAATGGCGCAATAATGACCGAGTTTGTCGGACTGAGAGCAAAAATGTATGCCCTACGTGTTGATAATAAAAAAGATGTAAAAAAGATTAAGGGTGTCAAAAGTAATGTCGTTGCACGAACAATAACGTTTAATGACTATGTGCAATGTTTACAGGAGGAAATTGAAATTACATGTCAACAGTCATGCATACGATCAAAATTACATAAAGTGTATACGATTAGAGAGACAAAAATTGCTCTTAGTCCACATGACGACAAGCGGTATATCATACCTGAAACTACAAACACTTTGCCATGGGGACATTATAGGATACCTTTGTAATTATTTTCATGAAAAAAAAATTATAACATTTCATGTGTAAAAATAGATGTATATACTTTGTTCAGTAATATTGTATAAAATGATATGTAAATAATTTGTAAATAATTTTTGTATATGATTGAGAATAATAATTTTTCTTGTATAATGAATAAAAAAAAAAATCTTGAATAAAATGGACTACGTCTTGGAAAAAAATGTCAACCTTTTTGAATCCTTAATTTTACCTTTATAGCTTTCTCGAAGAAGAAGAAGAAGAGAAGAAGAAGGATATTACAATACCCATTGCCATGGATTGGTGGAAGGAAAAGAATAAGAGAGAACAAAATGATTTTTTTGCTTTTTATTGATCGTTTATCCAACTATTGTGCGTGTTGTCAAAACCTAACCATTTAACGAGTAGTCGATTGCCACGTCTCTTCAAAACTTTATCAATCAAATAAACATCTGGACATTTAACACTTGATAATTCCTGTTCATAGAATCCTCCAGCTATAGGCTCATCTCGATGATCTTTCAGATGATACATCACAGGAGTGGTTTTCCTTACTTTGAATATCGTAAATATCTCAGTCGTCCAGTTTGGTGTATAACCTTTCTCAAATACATTCTTGAATTTGCTAATCCGTACTTTGTCACCAATTCTGAACTTTGGCAGCATTTTTTTCGCTCTATTCGCCGCTTTGTCATAAATATCGCGGAATATTTGTTTTTCATTTGTAGTATTGACGTCCCTCGGTTTTAATTTGATAGTACGATGTATCGTATTATTGTATTCAGCTATCAAAGTGTCGAGAATGTCAACCCACTTGTAATTGCCACGAAGACTAAATTTTATCCACATTTTGTTCTTTAATGTACGATTAAAGCGTTCACAAATAGATGCTTTTAAATTACTATACGTAGAATACATATGAATATTGAAATTTTTCATCATTGATTTAAAATCTGCATTGTAAAATTCTTTTCCCTGATCTACATGTAAATTTTTCGGGACGCGTCCTTTAGCAAGTATGGACTTCATTGCAATTGTTGTATGTTTGCCAGATTTACTTTTAATGGGTACGGCCCAGGCAAACTTTGAAAATGTATCGATGACGGTGAGTAGAAACTTGTAGTTGAAGTTTTGTCGCGCATAAGATGACATATCTACAAGGTCAGCTTGCCAGGTTTCATCCAAACCATAGATATCAACACGTCGACGTGGGTAATTCCTTCGAGCTGGTTTATGTAGCTCATGAACTAGAACCTCCTTTGTTTTTTCGTCCGACATCATTCTCCAGAGCGTTTAGTCGTTCTTCCAAAAGGCCAATTATTTTGGAATTTTGCACAATCAGTTCTTGCACCACTTTAAAATCTATTTCAATCTGTTCAAACTGCTTTTTCACGCGTGATTCTAGACTGACGATCATTAATTTATCATTTTCACTCCTATTTCTCTCGAATGCTCTCAGTCTCTCATCCTGATGAACAATGAGCTGAGAATTACGAGACGAGAGATCTTCAAGTACTTCATCAATATCAATTTGATGTTTCATATGAGTCTCGAGATTTTTTTCAAGAGCCTGAATCATTATAGCATTATTATCGATATCATTGCGCAGGGATGATGTAACATTGTATACAAGACGAACTTCTTGTTCTATAGCACTTTGCATAACTTTTACAGATGCGGCATCGTTTTGTTCAACTGGATCAGCGATATTGCACAATCGTTTCTTATTCATGTCATATTGACCATCGAGGGTCAATTTAAATCCTTGACCGGGAGGACCACGACTCCCAGAAATACTACTTCTAATTGCACTTCTTCTCGCCAACTGTCGTCCAAACACGTCAACACTCATCTTGCAAATGTACAAAGTCACTGTGATGATGATGTTGATAAATGATTTCAGACGTGATCCAACCACCATAGCAGCCATATTTCAAATGCATGAAATTGCTTCGATGATGGTGTTAATAAATGATTTCAGCTTCACGTAATTCCTCAATAATTGCGATAATTTCATTCAAATGTGAGAGATTTCCAGCGGACTGTGATGCTATAAGTAGGCGTAAACGATCCACCAGTTCATTAGGATCATCCCAATAAACGTAATCAAATTTCATATTTTTCTCAGTAGTTTTGTACATGCCTTGACCACTATGAAAAGAGTCCATCTTTGCAATATAGGTCTTGTATTTGAAGCTAGTATCTTTTCGTATCGCACCACTTGCTTCATAATATTTTTTATGTGCATTCGTTGAGATCACGATATTCCCATAATGTTTCAAATAGTCTTTTGTATGGGTATCGGGCTTCTTTTTAAATAATAGCTCTACCAAACCAATGGTTTTCGGATATTTTTTATCCTTTACACAAATCTCATGAGTATTAAACACTATAGGAGAATCACCAATCATTATTTTCTTACTTGCAAGCTGACGTACACCGTATGAAACATCCAAACCCGCTTTTCTGTTTGTTTGCAACAATACGAGATATTCATTTATTAATTCATCTACATTGCTATCCATATCATTTTCAGTATTATCATCATTATGATTAATTGATTTTTCACCAATATCATTGTTATCATCATCAAAATTATCATGGTCATCGACAGCATCTTCATACATTGATTTGAAAGAGACGTCTCCCAGTGCAAAGTCATTCTCCATTTTTTTCTTCCCATAATCATCATCAGTTGTTTCATCTTCTATTTCTTCGGCCTCTGCATCGACTTTCTCTTCTTTTTTAATTCTTTCATCTGTAGTTTCATCTTTAATTTCATCCTTCAGCATGTCTCTGTTTGATATCAGCTTCTCCAATGGTGCTACTATTGGTTTGAAGACTTCACGTCTTGTACGTTCAATATCATCTTTGCCCGTTTTTAGCATTCTATGTTTTCGTCTGATTACATCACTTACTTTAACAAGTTGATGTAAGACACTCTTTTCCTTCAACAGCTGTGCGTGCTTCATCTTGTGTCGCATACGATACTGCCTCTCTTTGCATAAAACATGATTATTTAATGCTGAGAAAAACATCAAAACCTTTCCTATATCGACCATCAGTAATATCGCTATCCTTGTCAATTGTCATAAATCCATACTTGTCAGAATTCCAACATTCCGAGCACAAATTCTTGAATTTTGTATATGTCATATCTGTATTTACATGATCATTATACACATGCTTGAGATTCATGTCATCCTGTTTGAATAATACCACGAAATTTGCATTATCACGTATGAGATGTTTAGGAATACGTGCATAGGTTTGACACAGGTAAAAACTGTCGACCATCTCGTGTCGTCCCATGGCAAAGAAAGATCTCATATTATCCTGTTTTTCACAAGCCACATCGTCGAAAATCATTATGGAATGGGACCGTGCATCACTTGGCGACACCACCTGTTCATGCTCATTAAATGTATGATATTGAACCTCACTCACTGGTTCGAGAAGACGCTCCAGCAACTTATATTTTGGCTGTCCCAATGATTTAGAATAAAGATAAATGTTCTCAAATCTCAGCCCATTGGGATGTATTATGAGAGTGAGCAATGCGTTTGTCTTGCCGCAGTTTGATGGACCACAGAATATAGCACGAATGGTATTAGGCAATAATTCACCATGACGTTTTCTTTTTTCCCTCCCATCACCACGCGTAAATTCATCGAAATTCATAACAGGCAGTTGGCCTACTCTCGACCCCTTCTTCATCGTAACTAACTTCCTTACTGTATAAGATCCTGTTTTTATAATATTTATCCATTAGTCGAGTACTAGACTTTGTGCGAGCATGAGCAAACGCGGAAAAGGTCTGATAACAATTTAATTAATAGACTTCCGATTGAGCTACATTTGCCCGGTTATCAATACTGTGGGCCTGGCACAAAACTGGGTAAACGTCTAGCACGCGGTGACCCCGGAATTAATCCTCTGGATAAAGCTTGCAAGGAACATGACATTGCATATTCGAAACATCCTAACGATCTCGAAGCAAGACATCTAGCCGATAAAATATTAAGTGAACAAGCTTGGCGGAGAGTCAACGCTAAAGACGCAAGTATCGGTGAGAAAACGAGTGCCTGGGCTGTGACAAACATTATGAAGACCAAAAGGAAAATTGGTATGGGGCACGAGAAAGTGGACTGGAAAAACGTTGTCAATGCTGCAAAGAAAATTATTAAAAGTGCTCTTAAAGGTGCAAGAACAATTGTCAAGAGATCAATTATCATGAAACGTAAATTACGTACACCTCGTGTTTTGCCTGTACCTAAGAAGATTGGAGGTTTTTTGCCATTTCTCATACCGATTTTTGCTGGACTCAGTGCTGCTGGCGCATTGACTGGTGGTGTAGCTAGTATAGCTAAAGCTGTTGGAGCCGCTCAAGCTGCCAAAAGAGAATTGGATGAGACTAAGCGACATAATCGAACGATTGAGGCTATAGCATTGGGCAAGGGATTGCATTTAAAACCATATAAGCGAGGGCTCGGTCTTTATATCACGCCGTCAAAAAACGTGAAGTGACGCTACCTCATCAACCACTATCCGACATAGATTTACTGAAATATGCAAAGATCATGAAGATTCCACATTTTCGCGGAGTGTTTATGCGCGATAGACTACCATCAAGTGGACCTCTCAAATGTGAATCAGCCATTGTGAATCTAGACAAATATGTTGGACCTGGTACACACTGGGTCGCATACAAAAAGTCGGGCAAAAAAGTAATTTATTTTGACAGTTTCGGCAATATTCAACCACCGCCAGAACTTTTGAAATATTTCGATGTTGGTAGCGTTAGATACAATTATAATAGATATCAAGATTATGATGGTATTGAATGTGGTCATTGGTGTCTGAAATTTCTCTGTAAGCAGTTAGATCGTAAAAATAAGTACGCTCTATATATGTAGGATACAGTGATACTATGCGATCAGTTGTCAATTTGCCATCATGGATGATAGTTTTACACTGACAATATCTGGAACATCTTCCATACTTGATGCTCAATATTTTCCACCAATCGAATTATCACCAAGTAAAAACTATACTCTTGGGCTGGTTGAATTATTGACCTTTAATTCCATACCAAATATAGATGATGGAAATAATAAGTTTTATGTGGGAAATGACGTATTAACGATACCTACTGGTAGTTATGAAATAGAGGATATTGAGGCGTATGTACAATCAGGACTGTTGGATAAGAAAATTTCCATCAAACCCAATAATAATACTTTGTGCAGTGAAATTGAATGTGATTGCGAAATAATTTTCATTCCCGATGATTCGATTGGCCGTTTGTTAGGATTTACCAAACGTAAACTGGAAGCGAATAAAAAACACAAGTCTGATCTTCCAGTCGCCATTCTCAAAGTAAACGCCCTGCGTGTCGAGTGTAGCATTACAAGTGGTGCATACGTCAATGAGCAAAGAGTACATACAATCCATGCATTTTTTCCTACTGTACCGCCTGGTTATAAAATTGTCGAAGTGCCATCGCATATTATTTATCTGCCAATCACAAGTCGAATAATAGACAATATACAGCTTCGAATTGTGGATCAGGACGGTGATTTGGTAAATTTTCGTGGTGAAGTCATCACTATTCGTCTGCATATAAAAAGAAATGGGAATCGTTAGGAGTAATAAAAATCCAAATAAGTCAACATGGATAGCCAGTCGGGAATCGACGCGCAAAGCGATAACACCTCAAAACATTCAATTTCTGAAGAATTTGGGCCTGAAAGTGCGTGGAAAAGGTGTTTAAGAGATTATTCGATCTGCATTGTCTGCATCTGCTGTATACGAGAAAATGGAGGAAGAGATAGTGAATATTAACACGCCCATCGTGTTTGATGAATCTATAACACACTGCGAGATTCATGCTCATCAGCCATATGGATCAACATCATTCAATAATAGCGATGAAATACGTATTTCCGTGCGAAATCAAGATCAATGCATACTTCCCAGCCAGAGCTCGTTACATATATCGGGAAAACTGACGAAAAATAATGGTGAACCGACAACTGCTACAAGCCTAGTCAACAATGCCATTTGTCATTTGTTTGAAGAGGTGCGTTATGAGCTCAATGCTGTAGAAATTGATCGAAACAAAAATGTTGGTCTTACAAGTCTATTGAAGGGTTATTCTTCATTGAGTCCAAATAAAAGTTCCATGCTTGAGAATACAGGCTGGCTCGATATTGAAGAAACGAAGCAAATTATAGATGTGTCTGGTAACTTTGACATATGTATACCGCTGAGCATGCTACTTGGTTTTGCTGAAGATTATCGAACAGCTGTGGTAAATGCTAAGCATGAATTAATTCTATCGAGATCAAAAACTGATGATAATGCGATTGTACAAGCGGCCAATGAAGACTTCAAACTTGTTTTGCAAAAAATAGAATGGCTTGTGCCATATGTAACCGTGTCGGATCAACGAAAAATTCAGCTTTTGAAATTTATTGCTAAGGATACGCCAATTCCTATGAGTTATCGTACATGGGAATTATATGAATATCCATTACTTCCCGCCACCTCCAAACATGTGTGGTCTGTGAAAACATCTACTCAGCTGGAGAAACCGCGATACGTCATTCTCGGCTTTCAGACCAATCGAAAAAATAAGAAAGACAAAAATGCGAGTAAATTCGATCATTGTAACCTGACAGACATAAAATTATATCTAAACTCTCAATGTTATCCATATGGGAATTTAAATCTGAATATTGATCGAAATCAGTATGCATTGCTCTATCAGATGTATGCCAACTTCCAATGTACGTATTATAGTAAGGAGCCAGAACCGTGGCTAAGCAAATCTGAATTTTTGAAGTATGCTCCGCTAGTTGTAATTGACTGTGCAAAGCAAAATGATTATCTGAAATCTGGACCAGTGGTAGTTCACATTGAATTTGAAATGAAAAATAATATTCCATCGCAGACATCAGCATACTGTTTGATTCTGCATGATCGAATCGTTGAGTACAATCCAATCAGTGGTGGAGTAAGAAAATTAGTATAAGATCTGAATGACGAGTGAAAAGCGGCTCGCTGAAAATGGATGTCATCGTTGATCTACGAGGTTTCAATTGCACGAATGTCAAGCTCATTTGATAAAAAACCGTTTAAATGTATATCAAGCAACATGGAATCGAGGGATTTTCGAATGAAAAAAATAAATACACAATTTGTTTCAAAATATACATCTTTTCGTTTTTATTCACATACTTCCTCCTCCTCCTCCTCCTCCTCCTATACATCCTTCGTAATAATAATACATTGATTACATGTGAAATAAGAAAATTATATTTCTTTGAATTCGATGCTGTTGAATCTTCCTCCAAAGTAATTCATATAGAGTTTTCCGCTGAGAGCTGAAGCCAAAATGCTCTCAAACATTGTGAGATCCGTGTCGAAGGCTTTTGCGATCCTAGCTGGCAGGAATATGGAAAATTCCCGAGCGATATCCGCGACATACCTCCTTCCAAATTTAGTTTGAACCGCTCTCAGGTTCGATATAGGATAATCAGCTTGGACTGGTAGATCAGTCAATTTTTTCGTTGGCAGAAACTCAGTCATAAGACTGACTTTGTTGATATTTGAAAGATCCATTCCAGTATAGTGTATATGAAACTTTTTTGTACTTCTCACGCAATCGTAGCAAGATGATTTTATGAGAGTGCCCCACGTAACTTTTTAGTAAAATTTGTTGGGAGGAAAAAGACGACTGATTTTTTCCTCTCAAAGTCTCTATATTGTAATTCTTTGCGTCGCTCGTCGTGTCGTAATGTCATAGGGGTTCCTGGCATCGCCAGGTTTTATATTTTCCTACCCCACTCTTTTCCGAAAAAAAATACATCAAGCGATGTTTCTATTCGTCATGGCTAAGCAACATTTATAACACGCTCGACGTGCTGGTGGGGTTCCATCGATGTGATCCGCGGTTTCAGGCGTATTGTAATGCTCATAGCATGGAAGATACGACCTTATTTCACTGTCCATTCGATAGCGTTCGGGTAAACGATGCCACACTCTATGAATCTCACGCCACCAATACTTTAACAGCATAGCCTTTGGAATAGAATCTAACTCGCTCTCTGTCATGTCCTGCACGTGTTTAACAGGATGAATTGCATACATCTTGACGTCGGGATATCAACTAACAGTCTCTACGAATTTCCAGCCATAAATTTCGTCTCAACACTTCTGCTATGCATTCCACATACACACATACACACACACACACACACAATTCTTATCATCTTCGACAATAAATTATGCGGGTTTTATGACTATTTGGGAAAAACTTGTCAGAGTCATAAAAAAAAAGAACATCTTGAAAAAAATGTAAATGTAGGTGCATGGTAGGGAAAGAGACAGAAAGAATTTGGGTCTGTTTATCTCACTCGCTCCATCTCTTTCCAACAGCTTACTCTCAGACCCCCCATTATTCCCGTAAGTGGACGCTCCATCCCCTCTCCAACACTGACACTCTAGCCCTCGGACCGCACACCCGCCCGCGCTCGCTTCCCCGCGCCCCGCACCCCCCTCAGAGGACCCGGGGTAGGACCCGCTCTATTCATCTACTGAGCTCGTACTACGGAACAGAGCAAACTTGGCTTTTAGATGTTTAATCAAAGTATTTACAGTCATAATGCCTTTCCCTTCGACCGAATTTCTAGCAGGCCCACGAAGTTTTGTGAGGACATCGTAAAGGTAATGCTGCTCGTCCCCAGCATCGAGCTGTTTGAATTTTTCAGCAACTCGTCGCAAAAATTTACCGAGCGATTGTGACTCCACGCTGTATTGGGATAAGCTACGTGAGCTGGTGAGTTATTGGACAGAATCTCACTTCTGACGCCAGTTTGTTACGGGCTGGATAACCCTTGACCATAACGTAGTTCGATTTTGAGAGAAATAATTATAATTTCGATTGTGTGCGAGAGAGCTTGCGAGAGAGCTTGGCACATGGATTCTTGCCCGAGTTAAAGTGGGGTAACGCACCTCTTCTGTGGTTATTGTTGACACTGCTCGGGTCATCGACGCGAGAACGGAGGTGGATAAAATATATGCAAACGAAATGTAGATGAACAAATTGCTGAATTGTCACTGATACACTTTATTCAATGAAGTCGCGTCGATGACCACACAGTATAAACATGCGGATTAAAAGATCTTCAATTTGATACAATTTAGAGTTTGACGAAATAAATATTTTACTTCTGCGTATTGAGACGCGGAATGCCGCTAAAGTGCCGCTAAGAAAGGTCCCGAACTTGATAACACAAAAATATAAAATGGAATGCTGCTATGATAATAACTCCGATCGATTGTCCGATCAATACAATATTTATTAAAGGACACATCGAAATAAAGTAAACGTTAACAAAAAGGAAATAGAAAATGAATAGTTGAATTCCTGTCACTGCTGATACGATGGTTATGAAAGTAGTCACCACCCACACCCACGTGACCCTAAGTACGCGAACGGACTTGCCACTAAGGAGTGAAACCTTTTTACTGATCTCTCGAATGTTGAAGCAAGGCTAACTGGCCGCCGATCGGTGGCGCGTTTTATTGATTCAGTAAGATGCTCGTGGCGGTGATTTCGGAGGGATTGGTGAATTCGTCGGGCGATGATTTTATCGGACGATTTGGATTTGAAAATTTCAGCGGGTTTTGCAATTGGGTTGTTTGCCCCGGTCGAAACTTTCGTAGTACTCGGAAGTGCTGGCGCTCGCGCTGCTAAAATTCTGCAAGTGATCGGGCGATGACCTGTCTCGGTTGGACAATGCTGCTGAGCAATGTTGGGGAATTTTAGAGGGGGAGGAGGGGGGGGGGATTTTAGAGGTTGTTGATCCGTAACGAATAATATATTTAAAAAACACTTTTATGTATTCATTTATAATTTATCACACTTTTGGATGTAGGTGGTGACATCTTGTGCTATGCCCGGTTGATTATACTGCTGAACAAACGTTTTCGTGATGACCTGGTGTCCACTTAGAGGGCATCATGATATTCGCGCATTAATTCTATGCGCTCGCTCTCGCTCGAGCATGTTCAGCCTATGCTGCAACCATTTTTGTCTTTCTCACTGCAGGTTCCGCGTTGTAGCTTGTCTGTTGCACGATGAGTCTCTCCTCTCGCCACGCTTTCGCAGACTATTTTCACGCCGAGAGGATTCGCTACCCGGTTGGCTGCACCCTATCTCGCTCTCCGAGTGCTGCTCGTGTGTAGTGTTGTCCTTCCTGCTCAGCGACTTTACTAGTCAGATGGCTGCTTACTCGCCAGAGACAGTTATAAAAGCGCGTTCATAATTAATTTTAGCCTGTGATCTCGTCAATGCATATATTCGACTGAGCGCGTCGGCATTTGTATTTGCCTTCCCAGCTGTGTAATGGTTCCATGTTCGTATTCCTCTAATTTTATCGTCCATCGCATAAGGCGAGGTCCTGGATCCTTCACACTAAATAACCATGTTAAAGGTTTATTATTCGTCACAATGGTGAACTTATACCGTAAATGTACGGACGAAACTGATTCACGGCCTATACAATTGCTAGCAATACCTTTTCGGTCGTCGAATAATTTACCTTAGCTTTGTTTAGCGTCCTGCTTGCATAACATCGAGGCAAATCTTTACAAATTTCTCCTTAGGACAGATTACTCCTATTACTCTGTCTGAAGCGTCAGTCGTTTACTGAAATCAAGCGGAGCCCCCCAGAAAAAGGAGTCCACGCGGCCAAGCCCCTGGTGGGGGTTAGGGGGCGGAGCCCCCCCTAATAAAAACGAACTTTGTAAATTATTATGCAATATTTATTCTTCTTAATTGTTAAAGTTTTTTTTATACAACGCATTTTTTTAAAAAACGTTCGATTACTTAATTTTAACAACTTTCTAAACCCGTAATGGATTATTGTTTAAACAATCAATATTAATATTAATGAATAGTAAATCTTATGTCGCTTTAATTATTTTCTTTAGTGTTTTTAAAATTTTTTTTAAAAGTAAATATTTAGCAATAATAATTACCAGTAACTTATTCACTCGTTTTCAACATTATTTCATTTTGTTATTTTCATTGTTAAAATACAATTTCATTTGTTATATAGAAGTTTTTATTTTTTAATTTGTATTTAATTCTGTTGTCTTGTCTTCTGGATTTAAATATTAATAAAAATAAATAATAATTTGAATATACGGAGCCCCGGAATGAAACGAAAATTCTTTTTTCTATTCTTCATTTCATTATCAATTTCAATATCATATAAATTCATTATAATTCCTTATCACATCGATTTCATTATCAATAAATAATATGATTCATTTAATTACAACTCTATTTTTTTCGAATTTTTATTTCCGAAATATAATTTTGTATAATTTGTAAAAGATTTGTTTTTTGAAATTGTATTAAACTTTGTTGTTCTCTCATTAAACTTTTCGCGGTTATAAAAGGTTCACAGATACATCTATTATATTACATAAACAAGTCGTTGCTAAGGCAGACGGTATCTTTTCGAAAATTTGACACGTTTCGTTTGAACATTGCGCCGGGAGGGAATGTGGCACTTTCGTCCCGCAAAACAGGGGCGAGAACCGAACTTTCCATCGAGGTGTGAGGAAGAGGCGATTTTCGGTTTATCTTTCTCTGCCATCGGAATCTGATGAAATTCTGAGGCTCGATAGAAGATAGTAATAGTATATTACGCACCTAGGGAGGAAAGAAGCACATTCCCGTGGTGCGTATTGTCACCCTCGCCTTCGGCTCGGGTGACAATACGCGGGCGGGAATGTGCTTCTTTCCTCCCGTGGTGCGTATACTGTTTTTCCTCACACCTCGATGGAAAGTTCGGTTTTCGCCCCTGTTTTGCGGGACGAAAGTGCCACATTCCCTCCCGGCGCAATGTTCAAACGAAACGTGTCAAATTTTCGAACAGATACCGCCTGCCTTCGCAACGACTTGTTTATGTAATATAGTAGATGTATCTGTGGACCTTTTATAACCGCGAAAAGTTTAATGAGAGAACAACGAAATTTAATACAAATTCCAAAAAATAAATCTTTTACATATTATACAAAATTATATTTCGGAAATAAAAATTCGAAAAAAAAAAAGTTGAAATTAAATAAATTATATTATTTATTGATCACGCAATCGATGTGATAATGAATTATAATGAATTTATATGATATTGAAATTGATAATAAAATGAAGAATAGAAAAAAGAATTTTCGTTTCATTCCGGGGCTCGGTATATTCAAATTATTATTTATGTTTATTAATATTTAAATCCAGAAGACAAGACAACAGAATTAAACACAAATTAAAAAAGAAAAACTTTCATATAACAAATAAAATTGTATTTTGCCAATAAAAATAACAGAATGAAATAATGTTGAAAACAAGTGAATAAGTTACTGGTAATTATTGTTGCTAAATATTTACTTTTAAAAAAAATTTTAAAAACACTAAAGAGAATAATTAAAGCGACATAAGATTTACTATTCATTAATATTAATATTGATTGGTTAAACAATAATCAACCACGGGTTTAGAAACTAATCGAACGTTTTCTTAAAAAATGCGTAATATAAAAAAAAATTTAACAATTAAGAAGAATAAATATTGTTTAATAATTTTAAAAGTTAGTTTTTATTAGGCTTGTGCCTTGTGTATGAAGCTATCTGGTCCGTCGTATATTTAGGAACGTTGAAGGACTTTCGTTTACCCTGATATGACACTGTACACCCTTGATTTCCCTCATGGGAAATTCTTTTTGTAATGGACTTCGCCCCTGCTGCTAAGCTGTCCTCTTCGGAAGCTCCAATGATTGAATCTCGAAGTATCTGGTACCCTAGAGCTTTTACCAATAATTGCAGTTCGGGCATTAACCCTGACTCAAATAATACATGGACGAACCATCTTATAAGGTTTTCTATTTCACGTTTTCCAGCCACCGTTTCTGCCTTGGCAGTACATTTGGTAATAAGAACCGCAAGAGTAGCCTCTAACCTTCCGGCGTAAGCTTGTATAGTCGGTTCATGTTTTTGTCGAGGGAGGAAAGTTCTATGATTACGGCTGGTGCTGTTTGTTTGTCTCGTAAAGAGCGCACAACGCCGCTGTTAGCGTGTCGAAATCGTTTATATCTTTATTGTAGAAGTCTGTAGTAGCTCTGTATTTTCCAGGATTTGGCCGCATCTAACAGACTGTCCACGTGAGCGGGATTAATCATTTCCCTAACGTATTCATATGGTTTAATAAAATCGTTTACAGTTTTGGGTATTGACGCATCGAAATCAGGAATGCTCCGTCTGGCTTCTTTCATTGACATGTATTCTTCGCTTACCATGTTTCTCTCCATACCCGATGTTTCTCCACACGCTCGGTATCTACCGAACTAAACGATTCGTTCCCGTCGATGCTAGACTCGTTCGGGGTTGAAAAACTCTGCTTTGGAGATCGGAGTTTCGCCAATGTTTCTGGCGACAAATAGAAACTTTCTGCGCTGCTAGTTTCGCGTCTGCGTTTTTTCGATTGTTCCTCGTCATCTGTGCGCTCGTATGTTACCTGCGACATGATGAACGTTGAACGTAAGTAGTTGACTTTTGCATCCACTTTAGCTGCGTCTGGTGCCTTTAAACCTCTCTCCCAGGTGTGGGTTCCGCGTATGCTGAATTCTCGTCAAGGTTGGACTTCTTTCCGGCTACCGTTGGTGGTGCTCGGATTTGTTTCGACTGGCCCGTCTCGGTCGCAGCTAAATTGTCGAAGGGGTGACTCTAGACGCGTCGTGACTTCGTCACCTCGATTTCGGATTTCTCGCCGGATTTTTGATATTTTGATTTAAAAATCTTGTAAAAATAAGTAAAGTGTAAAATTTATGGCGTAGAACGAACACGTTTCTTTAATCTGCTATAAATTGCTTCATTTTTCGGAATTCAAAATTCCGGCTCGATATACTATAACGACAACTTTATTTTACAAGAATTTTTGAAATTTCGCGGATCGATCTACATTTACTGGAGATATGATGCCTTCCATGGAGCAACTTTTTGTTCTCAGTGTTGTGGATCACGTGATTTTTTGTATAGTAATATTTGTAAAAATGAAGTGAATTCATATTTTGTATAAAGTTTAAATACCAATGAACAATGGGTACCATTTATTTTTATTAATTTATATTGTTCACCCTGCTTGATATCCCTACTCCCTAAAATCCGGCTCGACATATTATCTATATTCTACATACTGTAGATGAATTTTTTATATTTTGAGAAATCATAATTTCGAATATTCAAATATTCGAATGATTTCGGATATTTTGAAAAATCGCATAAAAAAATATCTAAAACTGTATGAGTCGTCATGCCGACCGTGGTGGAAAAAGTAGTTTCGTGGCGGAAAAGTAGTACACGAACTCTCGTCGGGAAGTCACATTTTCTACCAAAACTTTGGATCTATGAGGAATTTTTGCAATCGACTTTCACAGAAATAAGCCTAAAACTATAGAGAACAACAATCTGTTGAAAAATAGATTTTTTGAAAATTCTGGTCGTATGTAGGGCCCGAGTCCACTTTTACGTGGACTGAACATACGGATAAGATGACCTTACAATAAGTACCCATTATGAATACGGACCATAGTTTATTCAATTTGGGAGCCCTTGTTTCAGCACTTGATCCTGAAAGGAACGCGAGCTGAGCCGTGAGCAGCTTTAGAGTGCAGTTGGTATATGAGCAGCCAGCCGTTGAGCAGCTTGACGTCTCCGATTGCATAACCTGCTCACTTCCAGTGTTTTCACCTATTTTGAGTTACAGAATCGACTCCCAGACTTAGCCATACTTACCACTCCCAGGTTTAACCGTTAATACTGGAATTTATTAATATATTTATATGTATATTATATCGATTAGCAAATAATCGTCACCGACTGCTTACCTCAACAATAATCTCAGTCGTGATATTTTTGCAGTCGTATTTTTTTTTAATAAATCAAAAACACCGCATGTTATTCAAAGAGATGCACAGAGGATTTCATTTTTTAACAATCCTTTTGTTTCAAGATCTCTTCTCACTGAATTTCTATGATGCTTTATGTAGAATTTGTCAGGTCAGTTATTAATTATTAAGCCAAAAACTATTCATTTTGCATGTTTAACAGACCTATTTAAGGTTGAAGCATGTATTGTAAATATGTAGCTTCTAAAGAAGGACAAATATTGTAACACAGTCGTAGTATGATAGTATTATGATCTATTGTTCATTACCGTTTCTATTCAGGTTAATTGTTAAGTGGATTGTGCGATGCATTAACCCGCAAAACTAATATTGTTCTTTCTTTAAACATTCAATGAAGTGAAGTGGAGCTAGGATGTAAATTATTTTCGAAGAATCACGTTACTTGTTTTTACTCGTACATTATTATGAACATTTTTAACGCAATACAAAGAATTGATTTTCACACTATTCTGAGTTTTTGTCATTTCAATTCAATGTGGAATAATCCAATGATTAAGATAGTTCATTTAACCACTTTATCTCAAGATGGTGCATTTGCTTTTGGCAATCGAGCCGATTGCATATACGTGATGAACGACGGTCCAAAGTTTTTGAGACAAATGGTTGAAAATAACTACTGCAACGCAGCTGAGAGAAATATATATTTTAATTTTACAATGACTTCCTGAAATTGTCGTACATAAACAAACTATAATAATATTACTGTATGTATTAGTAACTTAAAGCAATTTTATTCTGTATTGATTTAGGTATTTTTATATTCAGATTCAGATTCAGAGAAAGATTTAATTGATATTTAATATTCTACTGCGATAATAATGTAATGCCTAGTCATTACAAATTATCACTTACTTTGTTTTTTAAACGAATCTTGAATCCATTTGCCGGTCAGATTCTTGATAGGGTAAAGTACCCAGTAGTCGGCCCTGAACCACTAGTCGGCCTTTTTGGAATTTGCGATGCGTGCGAAGAGTATGAACACTAGTGTCAACACTCTTTGCACGCATCGCAAATTCTAAAAAGGCCGACCAGTGGTTCAGGGCCGACTACTGGGTACTTTACCCTAGTTCTTATTCAGCAAAAAATTATAACCCTTTATATGCGCGACGCTAAAAAATATATAAGTGACTAGAATATTTTAACCTTTCGTCGTTAACACGTTCTAAAAATTCGACGCTGGTCACACAGTGACACATTGACCCCAGCCGTGTTTAAACGATTGCCACGTTACCAGTACCGTTCCGAAAGACTCATCAAAATTCAGGACATTAGTCCTTGAACCTTTGAGAATGAGAATATCATGGGAAAATTTATTTTTGAAATTTTCAAAATGGCGAAAAAAATCAGGAAGGAGGAAATGCCGCAGAAAAACCATTTTGTACTAGAAAAATTATGGGGTCATTTTGACCGCTAGTGACCACGAAGGGTTAAACATAAGTATTCTAATAAACTCAGGCGCAACATATCTGACATTCATCCAGTATTCATTCCTTGCAATTAATGCACGACAAGAGAAAGAGTTTTTAGTATGTGTATCACACTGACTTATCTTAACTGGATCGCACGAGTAATCATATGTAACACCCTTAAACTATCAATCATTCAGGAATCACAGGATCGTAGAAAGTACAGAACTTGGAACTTTTTATGTATTTGCTATTACATTAAAAATGGATGTACAACAGTAAGTTGCAATAACTTCCACTCTCTCCTAATGTACTAGCAGTAAATGACACAAGTGAAAATAAAAGCCATTGGTATACCTGACCCAAATGCAGTTACATGTTTTTTTTTATTGCTAATACCAGTAGCGTGAAATCATCTTTGCTGCGGATAAATACTTGATTATTACATCACAGATAGTCTATGCTGATAAAACGATTAAGTAAAATTGAGAGAGGAAATTGTACATTTAGTGTATGTTTAGGTTAATAGTCAGAATAGTTATATAATACATGACATTTGTTTAACTCGAGTTAAATTGAACACTTGATGAAAAAAAGATATTATTTTTTTAAATACAAGGGAAACTTTTGATCTCTGCGAGAACAGTATACAGTTATTTGTGCTTTTTTTCTTTTCGTTTTCTTATTTATTCAATCACTGATTTACGACGATCATGTTAATTTAATTGTTAATTTTTTTTCACTAAAACCGATGACGACATCTCTTCAGTATCAACGGCCACGGCAGCTTTTGCTAGCTTTTTTGTCCGGAATTGTGAAGAACCTTACTTTGCACTTCATCTGCTTACGTTTCTGTACGTCTCTTTTCTCTGGCGATGTAATCTTCTGTGAATAAGAAAGCACGAACCAATTACAATGAAATTTCTCGAATAAATTCTCTAATTTATGATTTATTACGGAGAAATATTGAAGGTGGAAGAGTTTGAGCTTATCAACGGCGACCGTTGTTTTCACCGTAACAACCAAATAGAAGTTAAGTTCCAACTACAGAAGTGCGTTCCGTACGGCTGAGAAAAAATTGGCAATTCTAGAAGTAGGTATATTTCCTTTTTCTCAAATATTTTGAATATTTGCTACTAAAACATTGCATCATTGCACATTGCATCTTTTCGAGATATTCAGAAGGAAAAATAAAATGGTTTCTACTTGTGGAAAAAATGAGTTCCAATTTAGAAACTCGAAACTCAGTATGGCAGTATGGTTTAAGGGGTTAATAATATCTCTTGGACAATTACTTCCTCATTTGTCAATTTTTTTATATTAAAAAGGTTGTTTTGCATCAGTGCGATGATATGAATTTTTCTCTTACTAGTTGACAAATTTCTGACTTTTCTCACCAAAAACGAGCATCATAAATCGAGTTTTTGCGGGTTGCTCATAACCATACCCGCCAAGTTTTTGTTTTCATGACGATTGGCTGATTTCTGTACTGTCCTTCTATTTTTTTAAATTATTATATTTTTTTCTTTTCCGTCTGCAACCGTCTTACTACCCATTACTACTTTACATTTGCACAAAGGCACGGGGAAACTGCAGAACCTCCGTTATTATCGATATTATCGTACCGTACCGTACCGTACGGTCCTTTCAAATGAGCTTGATTTTTACCGTAGGAATCCATCAGACTCCGGAAAAATGACCTCCCGCTCAGCGAGTTGATGCGCCGGCTGACGCACGGCTTAGCAGTCACCCATGCCAGTACGGTCCGCACACAATAACCGCTGCATAACTGGTGCGACCACCTAAGCCGCACGCCATCCGCGCACCGATAGTTGTTGGTGATTTCCTTCTGTTTTATTTATACAATTTTAAAATGTTTCAAGTTTTGCAAAATTTTATTTAGTTTTATTTTGACTTATATTAATGTTGTGTCAAGATTATTAGCGTAAGAAAATAACATAACTCGAAGTATGTAACATACGCAAATTACATACTTGCAGCGTTTGGGCTACAGGGAAAAATATTCCGGCAACTTAGAGCTTTGTACAATTATGGACTCTATTAACTTCAGTTAATGCTTCAACACAATGGTTATTCCAAATGTGTAACGGTTACATTATTTTCGAAATTTTGTTATGTGTCGCTTTCGGCGGAACGAAGCATGATCGGTGCTATCGTTTTGAAGTACAGTACAATTTTAAGAAATTGAACTATTGAAGGGCCACAGAACAGTATCTCTATGATGTCGGCCGAGACAGCAACATATTTGAGTCTCTCTCTCAATCATTCCCAAATCACTACATAAGTAATGAATTATAATTATAAATCTCGGTGCTCGTTGATCTGCGTCTCAACTACGCCAGTCAGCGCCAACTCTACCAGGCATAGCAAATAATCGCGATTGGAAAAACCATCGACCATTACACTGCGAGCATATATTCCGATAACTATCCTGTTTTGCGTAAAATGTAGTAATATCAAAGAAAAAGTACAGTGATGTCGCTGCACAAATAATGGACGAGAGTATATCGAAACGTAGCATCAATTAATTTTATATGGTGAATGTAAGGGAGAGGAAGAGGAAGAGAGATTTCGTTTATGTTTCCGTCCGTCGAATGATTTTAATATGTATTTGTTTGATTGTAAGAAGCGAACAACTCTGCATTGCGTAATGTATATCGATATCATTTAATCAAATCAAATATCAAACATCGTCCTCTGGTTTTTCGGAGATAATCATTAATAAAATAGAATTGCCTAAATCAATAAAGTAATATTTCATTATAAATTATCGTTACTTTTATAAGATAAAGAACAGACCCTGTTCAGGAATTGCGAGCTTTTCGTAATTCCTGAATTATTCATAATTATCCCGGGAAATTGACGAGTGAGTGACGGCGAGCAGTTACTCGTGGCATCCGCCGATGACGTCACTTTTCCGGGTATTTTCTCTCATCGATCGCGTGATCGCCCGGCGATCCTTTCCCTTCTCTTCCTCATTCTTTCTTCATCTATTTCACGGACCACACGCATCGTCTTACGTAGAGATTTACTCGGGAAATTTCTCTGTGACTCTCTTTGGTTTTCATTGCGGGATATCCGTTCAATTCGGGAAATAGTTACATGCAAATATTCGGGCCGGGGGTCTCTCCAGTATTTTCGAGCGATATAGTCTTGCTTTGGGCGGATCGTCGTGATCTCGGTTGGTCCGACCCTTCTCCGCGTGTCGCATCGCGTCACCGGCGTCGGCCATTATCTCATCGTCCCCGGGCACGTCTGACGCGCACGATTATATTTCAGCACTTCTCTGTGTATTTCGGGCGAATTCCCCACTCTTCTGCTGTATTTTTACTCATCATTTATCGATGGATATTCGAATATATTTTTGTAAATATCGGGACTTGTGCAAATTTATTTCCCCACCTACACCAGATCCTTTCAAAAACCAACCTATTCTTTTGACATTTTTTGCATGCACATTCCAAATTTAAAAAAAACTCTCATCAAAAATTGACTTCTCAACCTCAAAGGGCATACTTCCAGGTGTCGAAAACTGCCGTCCGAATTTTTGTACGATCATTAGTTTCAGATATTACTTCTGAAGGTCAAATTTGTGATTTTGGCTTTGATAACCCGTACCTGGGCGAAAAATCATCGTACCGAGCTCATCAACAACAAAAATTGAAGAGGAACGAACAAGGACGTAGAGTCTGGATCTTGCAATAGCCATAAAATTATATCCTCATTTGTACGCTTTGAATGAAAAAAATTGACAAAATGTAATCGGCAAATTTTCCTTTCAATCATTAGCAACAGAAGGTTAAAAATTTTCGAAGTACGCGTCCGGAAACAAGAGATCTTAAGCTTCAATATGCTTTTTGATAATTCTATGCTGTTTCTATGCTGATTTTTCGCGTAAAGAGAGCAATTTGCAAATGTCCTAAAAATATCGGAAATTTTTCTGTTCCCGTAATTTTGTGCGGTAATGTATGTGTGATTTTTTGCTGAGTTATCGACTATCGAAAGCAAAAATTACACTTTTGCTTTTGACAGTTAATCATTCATGACCTAATGATGGCCCGGGCAATTACAGGGTGGTTCGTAAAATTTTACACCATCCTCTGTGCGATGGCTGTATTGTTTGCAAAGATAATTTTTCTTTTAATCTGGAAAATTCATTGTAAAAAAGGTAAAAGAACGCATTTCTTCTACTTTTATCTCAACTTGTTACTGCTATATGCATAGTAATTGTAACAAGGATAATTTTTTAAAATTTCAAAGTGTCACCTACAAATTCACAAAAGTTGAAGTCTTTGTGTTGTTTCTTTCATTGCATTCCGAATGCGTTAAATCGCTAGTTTTACAAAAACCAATGAAAGCATCAACTTCCTTTATTTTATTCAATTTTGCGACTGAAATATTGTTCCAAACAAATATCCAGCATTTTTTCAGTCGATAAGTCCAAAAAAACTTTTAATTATTTGAAACATTTGCGAAAGAAGAATAAAAATTGCTTCGATGAGGCATTTTTGAAGAAGTCTGATTTGAAAGGAAAGGTATATCGAACGAAAAGAAAGCCGATGCGCAATTGTACCGTAATGCTCGAGTCTCGCTAAGGCCCACTTGAGGCCGGCCGTGCACTGTTGACCTCTCGCGTGGCCTTAGCTTAGCTCGGGTTTTCCGAAACAATAATTATTTCTTGACCTATAGTATTGACAACGCTGCAACATTATCATAAACATTCGTTCAATAGTTTATTTTAATCCTCGATGTCAATTTGAACATCATACCGATATTTCATATCTAGAGACGCGGCAACGTCTCGACACTAAAAGTAATAAATAAAAAAGATTTATGATCTGACCTCAGATACCTGTCACAGATATTGTACAGGAAAATGTACTTCCAGCTGTCAAACAAAAATTGAAATCACCTATCTTTCCGAAATCGTTCGCCTAATCGAAAATTTAAGGATATTTTACCGATTCAATATGATTTTTTTCTTTCCATTGAGCCGAGTTAAAGCATGATTTGTTCATTCGATACGTGCAAACTGACAATTTCAAGCTGATTTTCTACCACTAAATTTCAATATAGTATGTATATATCACATTCGTCATGTCGCGAAGTAGGTAAATCACCGAATAATCAAAACGTCAGTGCTGAATGTTTAAGTTTTTTGACCTTTCCGATATCAAAGTCTCAACATTTTCCGATTGCGCGTAACTTGAAGAGATAAAAGGGAAAATGTTATAGTGAGTGAAAAGTGAAAAAAATACGGAGTAGAATTGAGTCTCTATCGACCAGATTTTCGCGAAAAAATTCTAGTGATAGAAGTTTTCAGAAAAATTATATCGACAACATTTTTCGGTAAAAATTCTGTGGACCGAAGTTGAAGGAAAAAATCTACCGACAAGATTTTGTGATAAAAGTTCCATCGACGTGAAGTTTTGATGAAATTTGTTATTTATTTTTGTTTTAAAAAAAAATTAACTTTTTTGTAAATTACATCTTTCTCATGCACGTTAAGTTTGCTTCCTTTTTTTTTCGGAGAATGTCACTTTTATTTTTCATTTGAAACAAAATACTTTTCGAAGAAAGTAATTTACAAAAATTTTAATTTTTACATACAAAAATGCAGAATCCAGAAATCAAAATGCTTTCTTGTTCTTGTCGTTACAACCTGCTGAAAGACACTAAAAAAATGTCAAACAATTTTTCAATCATTTAATTGTAGTGCGTAGTATGTGTATAAAACTTTAAAACGTAAAAAAATGTACTCCAAGTAATTAAAATAGTAGTTTTCTTCGAAAAGTATTTTTTTCACGCACTGTGAGTTATTAATAATTAATTACAGCCATTAATACGCGTGGGCTGAGTGGCGTGCGTGTGACGGTGTGCGGCCGCAGCATCCAGCATCCCCACCCTAGCGGGTTGTGCGATTTTGCAAACTGGTAAAGTCGAAAAAATCGGCTCTAATTTTGATTGGTAGCGATTTTTCATCTAAAGTCGCGTGATTCAAGAATAGATTGGTTGATCCTACTTACCAGTTATAATTTGGATGGTTATTCGGTTCTTGCGGCCCCGCCCAATTCTCGCTACCAGTTTTATTTTCTCATTGCAAATGTAATCTTGCTTGATGCAATTGTGTCATAGCAATATTAAGAAGTATTGAATCGACAGTTACGGTTATTGTTGTAAGCCTTCGGTAAAGCGTTCGGAACTTGAAAAATCTGAGAATATCGTTAAGAAATACAGTTTGGACAGCAGATAAAGCTCAGCATTCGTGGAGAATCACACCGTATCTTCAACAAAGATCGAGAACCGAGTAACCATCCAAAATAAAACTGGTAGCGATAAATGAGCGGAGCTACCAAAACCATAACCATCCAAAATATGAATAGTAGTAACTTACCAGTCCAACCAAAATCGCTTCCGTTCGATTCTGGAAAAATTGGTTACTAGTCAATACTTGAGACGAATTTTTCGACTTTACCAGTTTACAATTACCAATCAAATTTTGGCTCACAGAACACGCTAGGGCAGTAACAGTGTCCAGTTGTCGTCCCCGGCCGCCGTCCGTGTGACGGCCGCACCGCGAAAGGCAGGCCTACGCTGCGCGACATGGACCTGTGTGTGTGTGTGCATGGGTGTGAGGGCCCAACTAGGTAGCACGCGTTGGTTGTATGCAAGGAGAACGCAGGAAGAAGTAAGTAGCGCTTCGCGATGAAACATTTTTATACTAAATGGATGAAATGAATTTATGTGTAATTGTAGATCGGAGTTCGATTCTCCGTCGAGTATAATTTTTGTTGTAACGTCAAACACCGTGCTATTGACATTCACGAATGATAAAGTCAGAAATGAACCCATCCATTTTTTAATTTTTTTTATTCAATTTTATTACATTTTCTTATGCTAGTACAGAGTACTGGAAAGAAGTGGGATAACTTTTGTTAATAAATGATGAATAATAATTGAATAATATAAATAGCAGAAAATGATTGTAAATCATTTCTAAAAATATACTTGCAACATTTTTTACGTGCACATACTCACCGTTTCAAAGGATGCTTGAATTTTGGAGTAGAAGATTTTATTCTACTCGTTTTTTTTCTTCAATTTTAAAGGAATTCATCTTTGTCTATTTGTTTCTTTCATTCATCATTTTTTTAGAATCTTTAATTTTTTGATTCGCAAAATTAACAACCCGGAAAATGTATGCAAATTATTTTTGTTGAAACTAAATACATTCTCTGAAATATTCACAGACTGAAATGTTTAAAGTTCGATTTCTTCGTGTCGAGAGCTTTGAAAATCTTTACCTCTCAGGATATTCGCAATTTGCGTCTTGAAAAAAAAACCCTAAATTCAATTATTTCGAGGCGATTCGTTCGAAAAGTAAGGGAAAAAGTCATTTATCGTGTTGATTATATCGCTCGTCGATTAACTTAATCGGACAATCATGTAAACAAATTAATTATCATGCGTAAAATTAAACTATTGATGCGTATAATTTGTTATGCCTTTCAATGAATTATAAAAAAATACCGTTTGAGAAAACGCCTAGCTGATCTTTATTTTTCAATTACGTTTTTAGTTTACGTAAATAAATAAACGACATTTTTCCGTGATCAGTAGAGATTTTGTTTTTCATAAAGGATCTACAATTACACATAAATTCATTTCAATCCATTTACCACCCATTTATTATAAAAATGTTTCATCGCGAAGCACTACTTTTTTTTCTGCGTTCTCCTTCAATAGAATCAACGCGTGCTGCCTAGCTTGGACGCTCAGACCCATGCGCACACACACACTCTCTCGCGGTGCGGCTGGGCACACCGTCACACGCCCACGCGCACGCATACGTTCGCCGCCCAGCGTACGCGTATTATTGGCAGTAATGAATTGTTAATAATTATTATTAATAATCGAAAAATCGCTGAGGACTTTTCGATCCACAATTTTGCGATCTACCACCCCTTCAGAGGTCGGACGACTCTTTTAGGACAGCCTGTATATTATTTTGAAATTTAATAGAGAAAAAATCAGCTCAAAATTATGAGTTTGCACATATCGGGAGACCAAATCGTGCTTTAACTAGGCTCAATGGAAAGAAAAACATAATATTTAATCGGTGAAATGTCATTACATTTTCGATTAAGGAACGGTTTCGGAAATATACGTGATTTAAATTCTTGGTTGACAGCTGGAAACCCATGTTCATATATAATATCCGTTGCAGGTCTCTGACGTCAGGGCATACCATTTTTTTTATGACTTGGTGTCGAGACGCTGCCGCATCTCTAGATATGCAGGGTGTCTAAGAAAGGCATGGCCGAAGTGGTAGGTCGAGGGACATTCTGAGTCGATTGATATATGCATGTATGTGTTGGCGATGGATTCCTGTATTTTACTTATTCTTTTTAATTGACGGATCAGATGCGCGCGCTACGACCGTATGTGCGCTGACATGTTGCATTACGAGCCCGCCCGCACAGATACCCTTTGTCATGAAGATCCTATTATACGCCATGAACGCTAAATGGAGGACGTCGAGCTTCTATAAGAGATGTATGAAAAATCTAGCAACAAAATCAGATGAGTTGGTGCGGGCGCAGTGATCACGTCGCTACAATGTAGTTGGTTGATTGTGAGAGAGATGGAATAAGCGAGTCTGAAAAGTTGCGTGTGTGCGAGAAAAACAGATCGATTCTGAAAAAAGAGACGTGTGGGAACTTGCACAAACCACGAAAAGACAGGAAGTTATGCAAAATTAATAATTACATATATTTTTTCTGCGTGTGAACGAAATTTTAATTTATCTGGTTTTATCTAATATCTTTCATCAATGTTCAGGCTCAATTTGCCTATGAGGTTCAATTTACCTTCCAACGTCCCAGCAGCATTGAATTGTTACAAAAAATCGTAATTGTATGTATCCGCTCAATAAATACTTATGTGAAATAATAATTTGTTTGGAAAACAATTAGAAATGGGGGAAAGATTTTTTCTATTGGTTTCTATGTGACATCATACTTGAATATACATGGTCAACGAACGTGGAGTTTCATCTTCGTTGGTATGGCTGATTTTTCTGTACAAACTCGAACCTTACGAAGTCTGTCCTGAATGCCTACTCCAATAACAACGGCCCATATGATTTTTACGTCTGTATTATACATAGTTGTTCCTCATTTGTAACGGGTCGAAAACGAACAAATCCGGTTACATTCCAAGCACTTCAGTTCCTGTCAGAGCGATATGTCAAGTGTTTCCGAAATTTCGAAATGACTATTAAATGGATATTTTGTGACCGCAATAATCTCGCTCGGTAGATAAAGACCATTGAGAGTGAAGTATTACAGTATCTTCCGTGTCGCTAAAACATTGTTAACAGACTTCCGTTCTTTACACTATACCTCCGTATGATGCCAAATAGTTTGTTGATGTACCAATGGACTACATGGCATTTTCTTGTTTGTGCGAAAAGTGAGACGTCTCCTCGAAAATATATTCTTTGAGGACTTCCTTCGGCAGATCGTCAAGCTCCATATCAAATTTAAACGGCTCTTGCGCCACCGGCTAATTAAAATAAAGAAAATAATTAATTTTCATAAAAAATGTACCCGCATATTTGTATTTTTTCATTACAAAAAATATGAAGAAATAATGGTAAAGCAAAATTAAAATTCATTAGATTTGGATCGTTAGATAGAGAGGCAGAGATAAAATCAGCATCTTCGTTATGATGTATCCATTTTTGGCCTTCACAATCAAGAATCTTTTAAATTAAATCTGTATTGAATTCTGGTGTAATTTTGATATGCCCGTAAGGTGCTGCAGAATGAGAAATCTACAGAATCGTATACACTCCGTATACAGCTTGTCCCAAAAGGGTCGTTCAACCTTTGAAGGGTGGATAGATCCCAAAATTCTGGATCGAAAAGTCCGCAGGGGTTTTTCGATCCGATGCGCCCCTGATGAGTTATTGAACTGGGCAGGGACCAGTCCAGGGCCGCGAGTGGTGTTGTGCGTCTGACGATGTGCCCTGCCGCACCGAGGAGGCTGCCTAATCTAGGCAGCACGCGTTTACTGTAATCGAGAAGAACGCGAAAAAAAAATAAGCAGCGTTCCGAGATGAAATTTGTTTATAATTTACGATGAGTAATTACTATTTTAATTAATAATTCTAATGTTTTACTCAATCTTCAGTCTCAATGGAAAATACAGTAATAAATGGATGAATTGAATTTATGGATAATTGTAGATCCTTAATGAAAAACAAAAACCTTTACTGAGCAAGTAAACACTTTGTTTATTTGTTTACTTAAACTCAAAATAAAATGAATAAATAAATAAAGATATGTTTCCTGAAATGTTATTGGCTGTTGAGTATCAGGTCAGGATCAAGGTCATATCAAGAACATTTCAAGATCAAATTGGAAAAAAGCCGAGAAATCGATACCAATCTCCTCTTCTTTAGGTAATGATTGGTCAATTGGTATCCATTTTTTATATCATCCGTCAGTAGCTTTCCGTTAGCTGAACCCAGGGCCTACGATGTCGACGTAGAGAGTATGTGGTCCCATTTTTGTTTTCATTTAATTTTTGTTTCTTCGTTTTCATTTGGTTTTTCTTGTTTTTTCAACTGTATTTTAGGGTGACCGTTATTTTGGTTTCGGTAAAATTTTTTTTACGTCTAGCAAAAAAAGTAATCAAAGTATGATAAAAAAAATCTATGTAAAATTTGGACGCGCTGGGATAAGTAGAACACGTGCCACCGAGCAGTTTTATTTTCAAAAATACGTGAATTTCTTCGAAGTATTCTTTGCGCCATAGTACTACGTTGGTTGTGAAAGAGATATGGATTTTTTGCGAAAAAGCTGGAGCACCGGTGCAAACGTTACGTAGGTGCGTCGAAAATTAATTCACTGCTTCGATTTCCTGCCGCAATGTGGCCAAACCGCCACGTCCGACTTCAAGTTTTGTATTAATTTTTCAATCTACTCATGACTGTACATAATTGATGGCAAAAAATCAGTAAATAAAATATTTTGTACCTCCTAATATGTATAATCAATGTACCCAATTCCAGATTGTTTAATCATTATTATGGGACTAATGAATATTTTAGTGCGGCGATTAAAAAAATTCATATATTTTCGAAAATAAAACTGCTCGGTGGCACGTGTTCTCCCTATCCCAGCGCGTCCAAATTTTACACAGATTTTTTTTATCATACCTTGATTACTTTTTTTGCTAGACGCAAAAAAAATTTCACCGAAGCCAAAAAAACGGTCACCCTACTGTATATATACCAGAATAAAAATTTAAAAAATTATTTCATCCTAATTCTATCCTAAAGTTTATTTTTATGCAAAAATAAAAAGTTTATGACGCCGTATGGCGTCATGCCGGCGGTCAGAAGGTTAATGTAATTGTCGGATTAAGAAAATTCAAAAATGATATAACCAACTCGATAAATTACTATTTCTCCTTATTTTTCGAACGGATCGTCTTGAAAAAAACGAATTGAGCATTTTTTTTAAGACACAAATTGCGCAAATCCTGAGTGGTAAATATTTCCAAACTCTCAACACGAATAAATGAAAATTTGAAAACTGCACGTTTCAGTCTGTGAATGTTCCGCAGAATGCGTGCATTTAGTTTCAATAAAAATCGTTCGCATACGTTTTCTGGATTGTTAATTTGCCGAATAAAAAAAATGAGGTATCACAGAAAAATGATGACTAAAAGGGACAGATCGACAAAGATGAATTCGTTTAACATCGAAGAAAGAAAACGACTAGAATAAAATCCTCTCCTCAGAAATGCAAGCACCTCCCCTTCCCTTCGAAAAGTAAGTATGTAAATGTAAAAAATTTCGCAAGAATATTTTTCAGAAATGATCTATAATCACTGATTACTACTTGTATTATTTCATTGATATTCACTATTTATTGGCATAATTTCTGTCGCTTATCTCCAGTACTCTGTACTAGCTTAACAAAATATAATCAAATTGAAAAAGAGTTTTCAAAAATGGATGGGTTCATTTTTTACTTTATTATTCGTTAACGTCAATTGCTCGGCGTTTGACGCCGGAAATCTCGTGTGTATTCTTATAACTTTCAGGTCCTTCGAAATACATTATACTTGAAAACATTTTCACAGCAAAAAAAATTGTGGTCTCAATTTTTGTAATTTTAAGTAGAACAACGCATTTTACTATTATGTATGAATTTGTGAGAAAATGATTTGTAAGAATATTATAGAAAACTAAGAGAATAAAAGCTCTGGGTATCCTGAAGAATAATAATAACGAAATGATGTATAAGCATTTTTCAATCAGGGCATAATACTTGGGCTTCGCTTGTTATTACCGCGCGACTACCATTTTTTTTGTCGTGTTTTTTGTTCTGGACTTTTTAGCGCCGCTCGAATGATAAAGTCAAAAATGAACCCAATCACTTTTGAAATCTTTGTTTTCAATTTGATTACCTTTTTTTATGCTAGCACAGTGTACTGGAAAGAAGCGGGAGAAATTATGCCAATAAATAATCAATATTAATGAAATATAACAAGTGGCAATCGTTGATTGTAAATTATTTCTAAAAAATGTACTGGCAACATTTTTTACATTTACATATTTACCGTTTAAAGAGATGCGGAGGTACCTGGATTTCTGAGGAGAGGATTTTATTCTACACGTTTTTTTTCTTAATGTTGAAGGTATTTATCGTTGTTGACCTGTCCCATTAATTCATCATTTTCTGTGATTCTTTAATTTTTTCATTCGCAAATATTAACAATGCGCTCAATGAAAAAACGCTCAATTCGTTCTTTTTTCAAGACGATTCGTTCAAAAAGTAAGGAGAAACAGTAATTTATCGAATTGGTTAACTTAATCTGACAATCATGTTAATCAATCATTGCGATTAAATTTTACAATTCTGTTATTGATGCGTGTAATTTGTTATGCTTTCCAATGAGTAATGGAAAAAAAACACTTCAGAAAACGCCTAGTATATCTTTATTTATTTATTTTATTTTGAGTTCAAGTAAATAAATAAACTAAATGGTTACTTGTTCAGTAGAACTTGTCGTTTCTCATTAAGGATCTACAATTACCCGTAAATTCAATTCATCCATTTATTGCTGTATTTTCCGTTGAGACAGAAGATTAAGTAAAACATGAAAATTTTAAATTGAAAAAGTAATTATTCATTATCGTAAATTATAAACAAAATTTCATCGCGGAGCGCGGAGCTTGTCTTTTTCCGTGTTCTCCCTGAATATAATCAACGCCTGCTGCCTCGGTTGAGCCCTCACGCCCATGCATATACACACGTCCCCATCGCTCGGCGTAGCCCTCCCTCTCTCGCCCAGTCCGCGCGAGTGGACAAATAATTATCAATAACTCAGCAGGCGTGGATCGGATTGAAACACCGCTGAGGACTTTTCGATCCAGCATTTCGAATTTCGAGATCTACCCACCCTCCAGAGATCGGACGACCCTTTTCGGACACGCTGTATATACTCGATGGATGTATTACCTCGTCAGCCGGATCGTAATATTGTTCCAGGTACGGATGAGCTAGGGCATCTTCGACAACGATTCTTTTATTTGGGTTAAAAGTCAACATTTTATCTAGAAGATCAAGAGCCCGAGATTCCGCATTTGGAAATAAACTTGTCCATGGCACCTTTGGTTTATATGGCAATGATTGAAGGTAACTGCGAGCCTGTAATAATAAAAAGTGATAAAAAGTGGTGTGGCAATTGTTATAAAGCGATGATACAGGCAACCCATTGAACTCGGAAGATATGTGAATACGAGTGTGTTAGGTACCTTTTCGTTTATAATACACTCGAGATCTTCGGACGATGGTGATCCTAGAACGCCAAGAATGTGGTTCAACTGATCAAGGTAATGCTTTCCGGGGAATATCGCACGTCGCGTGAGCATTTCAGCAAGGATGCAGCCCACGGACCATATATCTATCGATTTTGTGTAGCCCTGTAAGTAATCAATGAGTTATTGACCTCTGTTGCTATTTCATAATCTAGATTTCTCGAATGTAGCATATTCAATTGTGTTTGCTCCATTAAAAAGTACTTGATACATCAAGAAAGGTACATCATTTTGAAAATAGAACATACGCTGTTTTTTTTTCACCGATAGACGGACTAATCGACTATTTGTTGATTTTATAATATTTCGTGGAAAAAAATCCATCTCAGACTAATAGAGGCATTTTTACAGGGAGCGCTTTTCTGTGGGTAATCTACACTCGTATAGATAAATTTTCCTCATTAATTTTCTGTCGCTGGCCATTTTTTATTTACCATTGTACACAAAGGATAGATAACACCAATTAACCTGTTAAAGCCGGGAATCGAATGATTTTTTTCTCTAGCTTCGAGAATTATTCTCAACAGGATTCAGATTGAATTCCGCAATGAAATGAGGTGCGCTCTTTCGATTGCCGTAGTCAAAATTCCGTTCTTACGCTCCAGAATAAAGATACAACGGACTTTCATCGAAATAGTACCGAAAAATGGAATTTTTTTTTCATGTTTTTTTCGAATGCTTTCGGTATGAAAATCGAATTATAATCATACACGATGATGCACGTTACAGTTCAAGTTTTAGAAAAAAATATTTTCCCTAAATTTATACACGCTAAAACCTTTTAGACGTGGCGGTTTTTGCATGAAATTGTGTAAAAGATAGGTTTTCCATAAATCATTCACTCAAAATTAAGGGGTTACATCTAGTCATTTTAGAAGTCTAAGAATTTTAAGAGCGCCTACGTCTGCAGAAGGATTGTTGTATGAGCTGGGCATCGATGATTCAATTGAGAGGTAATAAATTACACTTTATCTATGTATACAGGATGGTCCAATAACTATTAGCACCTTAGATATCTCTGTAATTACCGACATCACAAAAAAAATGTCCCAAACAAAAGTTGTACCGTACGAAAGGGGCCATCAAATGTGACCTTTTTTTTCATTTCAATGGAGGTGCTGACGCACAGTGAAGGTCACCTCCACTTTTTTAAATGGGACGGTACATTTTTTTTCCTACCATCTTGTAGAGCATCGCAAACTGCATAAAAAACATTCAGGGGTCAAAGTCATTCAAGGTCATTTTAAGATGAAAAAGTGACATGAGCTTTATTTACAGTAGATGTTCAAAATGATTGCCATTAGAATCGATGAAGTATTGCAATCTCCTTATCGCAGATTGTGTAGAATTTTTTATCACCTTGGCACTTATCGAATCACATGCTCATTTTATCTCGTCTATCGTGCAAAATTTAACCGTAGTTTGGCCGTAGTCTTGCCTCATTATCATTGTCTTGTAATTTTTACATGTTAACAACGTGTAAAGTGCCGTGTTTACATGTAATTGCGTTGTTTACATGTAAACAACGGCACCAAACCTACAAGTGCACAGAACATTTACACACGTTACACCATTTACACACATTCACATTACATTAAATCCAAGACAACGATGGTAAGAACAGTAAGACTAGTATTAATCAATCTAGCGAATGTAAATGATGTACAAGGAATATTGCTTCGAGCAGCAAACTGACATGCTCCTAATTTACGGAAAATATCAGAAAAATGCAGTGAGAGCTAGAGAATTATACGCCGGATGATATGCGCGACAGAATTCTTCGAGCATGTGATTCGATAAGTGCCGAGATGATGAAAAATTCTACACAATCTGCGATAAGAAGATTGCAATACTGCATCGATTCTAACGGCAATCATTTTGAACATCTACTGCAAATAAAGTTCATTTCACATGAAAATAAAGTTCATTTCCCATAAAAATAAAGTTCATGTCACTTTTTCATCTCAAAATAACCTTGAACGATTTTGACCCCTTACTGTTTTTTGTGCAGCTTGCGATGCTCTACAAGATGGTAGGAAAAAAATTTACCGTCCCATTTAAAAAAGTGGAGGTGACCTTCACTGTGCGTCAGCACCTCCATTGAAATGAAAAAAAATGGTCACATTTGATGGCCCCTTTCGTACGGTACAACTTTTGTTTGGGACATTTTTTTGTGATGTCAGTAATTACAGAGATATCTAAGGTGCTAATAGTTATTGAACCCTGTGTACCCGACTTCAGACGTCAATCACGTTTTTCTCGAAACAGCTTTTTCAAAATCGGTGACCACGATATCTCAAAAACGAGTGGACCGATTTGCTTGAAATTTTGCACACTCTTTTTTTATGTCAGAAGGTAGTTCTTAATCGAAGGTGTTTTTTTTCGATGCATACTTTTTTTTATATCAAAGAAAATGAAGTGATTTTTTCACGGAAATTAGACTTTCACTTTCGATCGCCGACCATTTTTTCAAAAATTAATATTTTATCAAATCCTTCGATTGAACTAGATAATACCATACAAAAATGTAATTCATTCCGTTTTTTGATTTCGGTTGAAATTACAGTGTTCCACCGTGTAGAAGTTACAGTGTTCACCGTGGAAGGCCTTTTTTGAACAGCGGTCCGAGAAATATATTATATTCGCTACATTTGTGAATTTTTTACAATAAAAAAATTATGAAACATTGCCAACAATACACCCTTTACTATGAAAAAAAGCAATTCGAAATCTGCAATCATTTTCCCAAAAAAAAATTCCCAAAAACACGCTTTTTTTCGGCCACCAACTAGGTGTAACGCCTTAATGCAGTATGTAGTTTTATCCATTGCAAATTAATTTTTTCAATCAGAAGTACCCTACCGAACATGTATCGACAAACTTAATATCCTCAAAGATGGCAGATATAATATAGCGGCTCTAAAACTATAAAAGTTATACATTTTTTGCAAATACACGGCCCAGAGTCCTGCAACAAGCCATTCTGGACGTAGTCCCATACTTTAATGACTTTAATTAATCACCTGAAACCCTGATTTTTGCAGACCCTGGACATACAGCGAAGAGGAGGGCTTAGCGGAAGCCGCGCTCACCGACTCTCTGAGATAGAAACGGCATAAGCGAAATCACAGCAATTTTAAAGGCAGAAGAGCTCGCAAGGTCAAACAGGTTTTGCCGCCAGCTAAGCCACTACACCGGAATGCGACTACGACGACTCACGGTACTAACAAACGCGCTGTTGGGTGTATGAAATTACCAAGTATCAAGTCAACATACTAACAGGAGCCAATGGCCTTCTAAGGTGAAGGGCTCTAAACGGCTTATACTTTCGGACGGCACGTTACTGAAAGCCCAATAACTGTGAAGAAAAATATTGATATAGTCTTCCCTTCTCTTGTCTTCACCACCCGGTCATGGAAATGTTGATCGGATAAGAGAATGGTTGTACATTTTAACTACCAGAAACAGGTGCTCAGCCGGAAGTACCACTTAACTATACACGTCTAAGATTAAAAAGCCTATGTATGCACAGTAGGGTTGAATGAAAAAAGTGTTTCCCCCACCCCTCAGAATGTTAGATTTACCCACCCAAAAAAATCCTCTCAAAAGGGTCTTCAGGAACTGGAATTCGCACATTGAAGATCAATTTTGCCATATGATTAACATCGGAAAAATGTCATGAAGGATATTTTAGTGGTTTTCTGTAGGACATTTTGTTTTTTGTTTTTGGAGAATTTGATGCCCTTCGCGATGGAATCGTTGATAAAAAAACAAAAAAAATCACGTATAGAAAATCACCAATAAATTCTTCATGACATTTTTCCCAAACGAGAAAATGGATTTTCAATGCGCTAGTTCTACATTGGATGTATAGTAGAACGCTTTTGTGAGGATTTTTTCAAGGTTAAACACCACGCCTTTTTGAGGTACAGAGTTTAAAAAATATCGCCTTTTTCTGAAAACACACACAAAATCCTGTAAGCAAGGAAAAGCGTATATATGAAATTCGAAGTAAGAAGGGAGGAATGTATTGTTTTCGACGAATGCGAGAAGTAGTGGTGTGCAATTTGTAGAACAGTGTACGCCAGGCCAGTAATATGAGTTTCAGACTCAGAATCGTGGTGCCACGACACATAGTCCGTGGTCAAAATATCCGATCAAAGTTTCTACGTACGAAAAATCCGCGCAGATATAATTTTAATATCTACATATAAGATGTGCTTTATGTATCTGTATATTTCCTCTATATTAGCCATTAAAGCGTATTGTGTCGCGATCGTTTCATATTTTAGTAAACAGCGTGTCCCATAATGGTCAACCGATCGCTCAGGAGTGGCTAAAGATTTTTTCAAAAATTGTTTTTTTCAAAAACTGCAGTAAATAGTTAGAGAATCTTAAATTCATGTCCTTGCAAAAAAATTAAACAAAAAATGTATTTTCATTCAGTTGCAATTTGCAATCATCGAAATTCCGAATACATAATCGAACACATACATTCCAATAAACTATTTTTTCAAAAATGACCATACAAAATTCACAAATTTGATTCTATTGTAAAAGGATTGAAATTAGAGAATCCATTTTAAAGAAACATCGGAATCGAGTCAAGATTAAAGTGTACGTTGCCGTCTTTTTTTGTCTCGTAGTAAAGGCAAGACATTTCGAGGTGGTCAGTGATTTGACGAGCGGAGCATTTTTGGGAGCTTTACGACGTTTTATCTACCGATGAGGAAAGCCACATACGATTAGTTTCGATAGCGGTACGAACTTTATAAGAACAAAAAATGAATTGACAGAGCTTTATGCCTGTTGAGATAAGTTCAGGAAGTAGCCTGAGATTGTTTGATCGGAGAGGGAAAAGGATCTCGGTGAATAAATAGATACACGTGAATATAAAAGGTTTTTATTGAATAACTCTTTGCGTACCTCTGACTCGGGTTACGACAAAACGAAAACTAAAGCGAGCAGCGCTGCTCGAACGCCGTTTTGTGGGCACGCATGGAAGCTTCGAGAGCGAAGATTCCATGGCGTGGCTGCGCGCGCATGCGAGACGTGTTACAGTACGCTAGTCATATCTCAACAATGCCTTATTTAATTCTGTCTCTCATCAAAATAAAACTACATCATTTCTCGGAGATCAAGGAATACATTACTTTAGGCGCGTTATTGTAAACGAATTGTTGATCTTCGGAGAATTTAATACGTTTGTCATTGAAACAGAAGCCATTTTGAATTTCCATCCACGTACACCTTTGTCTACGGAACCCAGTGATCTCCTCGCATTAACCCCAGGTCATTTCTTAGTCGGTTAATCGTCGACGAGTTTACCTGCACCGGATTTTAGTTCTACCCCCATGAATCGTTTATCACGCTGTGTGAGCATCAAATTCAAAATTCAGGGCTATAACCGAAAATAGGGTAGGGATGAACCCGCCGCGGAGAGAGCGGCAGTGAATCACCGGACGCCGAACTAGCGGGACGAACTAATTGTAAGCCGCAGAGCACCGCATAATAATTTTAATAATTAAGAAATGTTGGCGTGACCGGTCTCTCTTTCATTTTAACGGCCCATCCTTACAGCTGGCAGTATTTGGAAAATATTCAGCAGGATTTTTCGTTCAGTTAAAGGGCAATTAGATATTTTAAAACTACCTCGAAAAACGGAATAACCAATTTGATGATAATCGCGTGAAATCGATGAGTGTTGTAATCGAAAATTATTGTCCGTACATTCACCCGTGATTGAGCAACCCGGGGGTATAACCTTAAATCGGGGTTGCCGATGCCGATGCCGATGCAGGTAGCACAATGCAGGTAGCACATTCCATCAATGGAGTACTAACCGTGTTCCCTCTACCTAACAATTATACTTTGGGCATATTTTACCACGCGAGTTAATAAATACGGTAATATCGCCATGGACAGGCAGACCTTGGTTGGCAGTTAACGAATTTTGTCCTGAGGTATATCGCCGAAACCTTGTTTAATTTGTTGTAACTTATACTTTTAGACCGAACTAGTCAAATAAATTGCCTTAGTCTAGTGTGGAAACAAATTACAGTTCTGTTTTTTATTGGAAACACTCCAAAACATTACCCGCATTGACGGAATTACACCCTTTCAATTCCCGGGTTCCAACAATAGGTGCTTTTTTTATTATACCGCAAATTGTGTCGATTGCATAGTCGATTTAAAAAAAAATTTTATCTTGCTAGACATTACGAAGCGTAATAATTGGTAAGATATTCGAAATTGAAAAATTTCAAACACATACAAAAAATAAAAATTCATTGAAATTTATTACATGATTGATATTACATGATTTTTTATTAAATTTTCAATTAATGTTAGTTAATAAGTATTTTCGATGTACATTACCAATACCGCGGATTCAGAGCGTTGTGGCACTTCGAGATAACATCCCAGGGTAAATGGTTTAACCCTTTAATGTCACGAAGACACTTTTCAGAAGTCCTCTTTTCGACGTGATTATTTACCATGAAAACGTCAGCGAAAAAATTCCTAAAGTACCTTGTCAACTATATTCTAGGATTGGCAGCGTTTCCGACATGAGCATGACGCTCTTTTCAAGATGAACTGCGATAATTTCGACGAGCAGCCGCATTTCACGGAGGGCATCGAAGCGCAATGCCAACGGCGCTATGAGGATGCAAAGGTGCGTCAGCTTCGGATATGCTCGTTTATCGCTACGAGAACAAACGCCACTTCATTAACTCCCAAGTGGACCGTGTCTTCGGGCTGCCAACCATCATGGCTCGCACCCCCAAGTCACACAACTCACTTATCGATAACGTTACGAAGGCACCTCAATGTGTTGCGAGCTCTCAAGGTCCTAATTAATCCTTCGGATATCATCTTGGTGCACTTCATTGTGTCTCAACTTAATGCACGCCTCCGAAAACAATGAGAGTTGAAACAGGATGTCTTGACTCAACCGGCCACATTTCTTCACCTTCGGAATTTCTTCGTTACGAGAGCACGCGCTCTCGAGAGCCTTTAGACAGGCAGCGTTTTTTCGACTTCGCCTGCTTCTGCTTCACGGCCGAGATCTGCAAAAGGTACGTGCTGATGCGTTCGCTTTACTCGTGACGCAGTGTGCAGTGGAGAGGGCCTTCTTTGAGGACCCCGTTACACGAGTAGCAATACACAACGCAGCAATCGCTTCTGCGGAGCCCATTCGAACGACTGCTTCCGCAGTCTAGTCTTGCTATTACTACAAGATGGAGCACTTTGCCGGCAAATGTCCGTACTTTCCGAAGAAAGTACCGCACAGTGACGTTAATTGTTCGGTGACAAAGCGCTGTCTCGAGGGTCACGTGAAGCATAACACGCTCATCCACGTGGCATCTCCTCCGACTCCACCTCAAAGTCGAGCTCACAGCAACCCTTCTTCTTTCACAGCTTCTCTCATATGTCTAAAAAACTCTTGATTGTCGCGATGCACCGGTATTTCTCTGGACGAATTGTTCGGTGTCACTAATTTGGATCACTTTCCATCCCTCATGGTGGAAGAACTTCGTACGCAATCGAGTGACGACTATTCATAAGCTCACTGCACGTGCAACTTAGCGCTTCATCTCTGGTAAAGTCAACCTTCGGCATCGACATGAGCTGTGATCTCGAGCAATGCCCAGGTCTCTCCTCCATTGTGACTTCTGGTAGCGCGCCAGTTATGGACCTTCTCGGTCGCTATTCTTCTCTAAACCGGCTACTTCAAATCACTCTAGTCTGCCGACGAGCTGTACTTTGTTAGACACACCGCTCACACCAGGAGACCTAGAGCAAGCAAAACTTTTTTGGATCCGCCTCATTTAATCCGCATACTTCAGTGTTGATCTCAAACTAGTCGCTTGTGGAGTGGTACTACCTCAGAACAATCGCCGCCCCATACTCTCCCCATACTCTCCTCTCCGAGGCTAAACACCTACCCATGTTGCCCCGGATCTCACAGTTAACTTCTCTGGTTATTTTAGACGCCCACCTCAGAACTCTTCACGGCGTTACTCGAGCTACCGTGTGCTTTCTTCGCAGATCGTGCTGGATCATCGGTGACCGAGCTCGCGTACGATCCTTCATACTTCGCTGCACTGCTTGTGCTCGATTCCGCTGACTTCGTGCTCAGTAACTTATGGGAAAACTTAATTCATCAAGAGTCATACCTTCACAGCCTTTTCTTTACACCGGTTTGGATGACCCCGACCCTTCACTCTTGAAATGTGGCGAGGACGGGCAAGGAAAATCTGCAAGGGATAGGGATGGCTTTGTTGCAAAAAACGTAAATTCGTTCAAACAAAAGCTTGGTCTGAGGAACCGCTTGGCATATTAACATGGAGCAATATTTGCCTAGAATATGCATGCTGAAGTTGTGTTAAATTCTATAAGATTCCTACAAGGAAAAAAGTATCTTAGAGTAATTTTGAGTTTAAACAAATTCATCTGCTTTACGAACTTTCAGACTGGAAAAATATCAATTTACGTTACGCGTGAAAACATATCGGAAAGTGTGTGGATGAAAAAATATTCAACGCGTAATACAATATTCAACGAAATCATGGAAACATCAGAATACCGTGCACCAATTTGCAATGGCGAGCTTCTCACAAATTGAAACTGTTGAAACAGGAGAACCTTTGGTATTTCGAGCATGAAATTAAATAATAGTGTAACGAGTATGCTTATTACTATAAGAATTATAAATTTCACAGGATTATATCGGTAATATCAGTGAACCGCCATAACCGATAAACCGCCTATTAATACATTTTTTCACAACGAGTGGCAGAGTCTACGAGCTTCGCTAATCGTTTCTACTTGCAGCAAACCATAAACCAATCGTCAGTTATTTGATGCTGTTATGCATATTGAGTAAACACATTACCGCTAGGAAATACGTGATTAATGGCTTCTCATCATTTTCCCGTTTTCTTCTCGCATGCCGCCAAAATTGGGCAGTTTGCACATACCACTAGGTCCAATAAACTCATAATTGCTATTCGAAATACATTACACTCGCAGTTGTTGTTTCATACGAGCGCAGTCCACCCGTTGCTGCGTGAACATTGTCGAAACATGATTCTAATCAACATCTAGAACGCAACGCCCGATTCCCACTGCTCCATACCCATAATTCTATGGATGTGTATCAATACATGTACGTAATACTGCATCCACCTCTGCATGCATTCTTGATGCTCAAATTTTCTGCCCCACAATTTCTCATCTGCTTTGATACACTCACCCTGAGTCAATATATTTCAATGCCTAGCTTATAACTCCATCGAAAACGTATCCATTTACCAGCGTAAATTATTGAATGACCACTCGTTAAATTACTGTTATTATCCATTACAGTAAGCCGGTGGTATGTAAACGAGGTATTAATATGTATGGTTCTGTTATCAATGGATGAAAGTGGATATTTTCAGTGTAATGACAATGGATGCATTTTTTTCAGTATTTTTTAGGCAAAGCAAAATTTATGAAAAAAACTTGTTTCTCGGCGTGCTCAAATGCATTTAAAAGTACCGTATGCAACACCAAAACCAGGTCGGACGGGAAGAATAAAAACGTTGATCTTTTCTAACGATGAATGCCACGGAGGATCGTTGACATTTCACCCCGTTTGCGCTAACGTATGAAAGCAGGTGCTTTGTTGACTGCGTAAGGTCAAGGGGTTGCTGGAGTATACTGGAATAGACACCACATTCGAGTGCTTCATATGAGCCCATACAAAATGTCGAAATGCATAGTCTAATGCGTGCAACATGCTGTGATTGGGTAGTCCTGTTTTGCGGCAATCCTTGCTAATGAAAGCCGAAGGCCGTAAATTGAAAATATGACCTCAACTCGAGAGCTTCTACCTGGCCATTTTTATACAGACGACCGAAAGAAGCTATATGAGAATTGATGCTGAATATCTTCTGCCTTGGAAGATCAACGCAAAGAAAATGGGAAAGCACGTCAACGTTCTTTCGACGACCGTACAGTTATTTAATCGAGTGAAAATCCTTTAATCGGCGCTGCCCGAGAAAATCGTGGGATCCCGTTTGGAAATTTGATCGGGTAGCTCCGCCTTTAAGTCGGGCCCTGATCAGGATTGCCCGGTCAAATTTTTGTAGTCAGGGTCGGCAATAGACCAGCTCGGGAAAATTGTGGCGCTATATACAGGGTGATTCATAGCAACACTGACAGCCAGTAACTACACATTCTCGACGATATACTGAGCATATCTACTTAGCCGTTTTTCAATTTTCAAAATAGTTTTCAAACGGGGAGCAATAGAATTTGGAAGTTTTAAGCCAATCACAGTCGTTGTTTTATACGCGTTCGAAGACCCTTCAGTGCCGGATCAGCAAGGCTCTGATTCTAGACATATGAAGAACCGGCAGAGTTCAGGCAGAAAAGCATTTCGTGAGCGCGAAGGTCTTTTGTTCCAATTGAAAATAGCTGTTCTTTTCGATTAAATGCCGTATCGGCAGCTTGGATTGACGTTTGTTACACGATGACGGATATCGTATCATCATTTATTCATCGTGTAACAAAGGCCGATCCAAGCAGCCGATACGGCATTTAATCGAAAAGAACAGCTATTTTCAATTGGAACAAAAGACCTTTGCGCTCGCTCGCGAAATGCTTTTCTGCCTGAAAATAGCTGTTGCGTTCGATTAAATGACGTTTAAAAGAACGGCTATTTTCAATTGAAACAAAAGACCTTCGTGCTCACGAAATGCTTTTCGGCCTGATCTCTGCCGGTTCTTCATATGTCTAGAATCAGAGCCTTGCTGATCCGGCACTGAGGGGTCTTCGAACGCGTATAAAACAACGACTGTGATTGGCTTAAAACTTCCAAATTCTATTGCTCCCCGTTTAAAAACTATTTTGAAAATTGAAAAACGGCTAAGTAGATATGCTCAGTATATCGTCGAGAATATGTAGTTACTGGGTGTCAGTGTTGCTATGAATCACCCTGTATACATATATTTTTTGACGTCTGTTTTTATAGTATTTCGCCTATACAATACGTTCCAACCCGTGTAGAAATGTGGTCGGGAAGGCACGACTTTACATCTGGCCCTGGCTAGGCTTTCCCTGGTTAGCGTTTCCTGATAGGGGCCTATCAGGGACCAAATAGGGAAATCCCGGCCTTTTTTTTAAGGCGAACGTCGCGAGGTACACATACTGACCGCAGCGCGGCGCACTAACAGCCGTTTCCCGCGAACACATACCACGTATGGCGAACATATAAGAGAAAAACAACGACAGATCATGGTATTTTTTTAAGTCACCCGGCCCTCATTAAATTAACGAGGGAGACCGTATACTCTATTTGTTTTTGCGCATACCATCAGGGCATGGCTATTTCTCGATTCAATATCTCTCGATTCTCGATTTAATATTTATCCAGGGACCGAGAAGGGCCCGATCATTTCCTGACCAGGAATGTATAGCCTGGCCCCGATTCCAAACCCGTTACATTTCTACTCAGGTCCAGACCGGGGTGGCCTGATCATGACCCGATATAAAGTAGGGAAATCTGGTCGGGGGCAGGACTTTTGCCCGGTCAAAATTTCTACACGGGAATTGAAGTGGAACACTTTGATTTTTGTCGATCTCCGGCGCAAATCTATCAATTTCAAGAAACAAAAAAAAACACTTTCTTGCAAATTTTATTTGCTTTCGAATGAGCCTAGTTCGAATTCGATCGGATTAGAATTGGCCGAGCACCAGGAGTCGACGTAAAATCATGCAAATCGGGTTCCGACGCTCAGCTCGAAATTTCGTATTTCCGGGAAGGGCGCTATGATTTGTCATACACCGTTGGAAAGGGCATTTCACCCCGAGAAAAATGCGCACAAGCTGGAGTCCGTGCGATCATCCCAGAGGGAGATATAGCACTAGGAAGCGAAAACGGTTTATCGACGATAACTCGAGAACCGTCCGGCCGAATTCGCATAGCTTTCGCATGAGCTATTCTTTTTCCATCCTCCAGAACTACGTGAAGTCGTTTTTCCCGTGGATGCTCCCTCGGCCGAGAACCAGAGATCATCGCGGTGCACCGTGAGCTCCCGACGCCATTTTGAACATGAAAATGTTCGCGCATTGCGACAATATCTATTCCATCGAATAGCTGATGATTTTCTCTTTAAAATGCACCCTTGAAAATCTAAAAAATCTCAGTTTTAAAGGATGATATTTCCATTTGAAATTGGATAAAAATTTGACAGCTTTCGGTCTCGACGGGAGCGCGAGAGCGCGGACCGCAGGCGGCGCACAGCGCGTGAGGGGAATCGATCGAGGGCGTCCCCACCACATGCCTGCAGTCTCATAACGCGAGCTCACGTATTATCGCAGGATCGCAAATTTTTTCAAAATTTCTTTTTGTACCGGCTTTCTTTTTATATCTCAATATTATTGTAAAATTAACAAAGCTATTATTGTAAAATTAACAAAGCTATTATTGTAAAATTAACAAAGCTATTATTGTAAAATTAACAAAACTATTATTGTTAAATTAACAAAACTATTATTGTTAAATTAACAAAACCATTATTGTTATTAATTAATTTTTTTGTTAAATATTCTTCCAATAAAAAGTTGATGGGGTCCCGAAGTTGATCCTTTATCGAAAAAATATCGCGGGTTTGTTGTCATTTTATTCGTTTTTGCTTGAATTTGGTTGTTTTTTATGTATTTTGAATTTTCGCGAAAAACTGAACGAATTTTGCGATCGGCGGAATATTTGCGATGGAACAGTCTGTTGAACTATCGAAAATTCGAAAAAAAATGTTTCCTTTATTTTGGCTAATTTTTCAGAATCGTCGAAATGCCAAAATTTTTAAAAGGCTATAACTACGTTAAAAATCACGCTGCAAAGATTTGGCGGGAGTGTTTTGAGACGCTCTCGAGAAGACTTATGAAAATGGGAAAGTTAAATGTCGATAGCTCAATTCCTTCACCCTCAAAATCGATGTCAAAAATTGCCGAAAAATTTCAATTTCAAATTGAAATTTCAGTTCAAAAATAATTTGTAATGGTTCATATCGATGTATTTTTTCCCGCTGATTACGGAACACACCGGTATTTCATCGAAAACCCAATATTAAAGACTAAAAATTTGAAATAAAAATTTGATCTACATCCGATTGTGGAGTCAACGTGGATGACTCCAACATCTATGGGAAAGCGTCCTTATCTTGCACCACCATCAAAATCAGGTTTGAAAAATCAATTTTGTGACTTTCTTATCCCTGCATGGTGTACTAAAGAAAATGCAAGTGGGGCCTTGCATGCTTCAAGCCCTTTTTTTTTGCTCAAGAAAATGTTCCCCAACTTTCGCAAGAGACAAAAATGGGGAGGGCAAAACGACAAAATTGTAAGACCTTGGGAAAATTTCTGCATAGTTGTGAAACGAACGTTGAGCACGATACATCTGCAAGTGTAAAATGGCTGAAAAAAACCAAGTGATGGATTTTGAACAGTTTGACGATAACATGATTGAAGACTCTGGTGATGAGAGTGCTCGAGCAGACTCTGATTACGAGAGTGATGAGGCACGATCCTATACTATGCGGCGTGGAAAAATAATGCATCGTGCTGAGTTGCAGGGTCACCCCGACAACAGAACAGTTTGTGCGATTGTGTTTTATTACTATGCTGGAGGTGATAAACGTTTTTGTGCGTCATGTTTTCATGAAATGAGTGATATGTTCGAATGGTTTGAAGCAGTCAGTAGACACAAGACTTCAAAATATGATAGGATTCGCGATCGCCGGTGCAAAGAGTGCTCTAAGCCTCTCTATACAATTATACCCGACAGAATGTGGCAAATTTGTAAACCAAAATAGTGATAAATTCAACGTAGTCTGAGACTTTTGTGTGTATGTGTGTGAAATAAGTAATAAGTGTATAATATTCAATAAGAGACATATTAATATAAGTAGTTAGTATATACGGACATATAGGCCAAGCGCCAGAGCAAAAAAAGTAGGTTCATAATGCAATGTTCTAAGCAAGGGATTTTTTTTTTGAATATGTTCAGAGGTGTCCCCTGTATGTAAATCCAAGTTAGCGTCATCGTGGGGTGTGGGCTTCAGCCGCCATCTTGAAAAACACGTTTTATTGAATATCTCGCGAACCGCACATCGTACGACAAAAACAGTGGAGATCATTTTTATAGATAATAATGTTTGTCATCTTTTTTATTTAAGGCCTTAGGCCACCTTAGAATTTTCGAAAAATTAATTTTTTTTTTTATTCCAAATGGTCCCTTAGGACCTGAAAAATGATGTCCCAGAAGATTATGGCCGGGAAAAACCTTTAGGTACTCGGTTTTCGAATTTTAGTACAAGGCCATCTGGTCCGCAGCGAGCTCCTTTTGTGAGCGCTATGGGGAAGGTACGTTAGGGGACTAGAGAGGGGACTAGATGTTATTGAAAATATTTATTTCCTGACTAGTCTAGACGAATTTATCCTTGTCGAACGTCTCTTTTAGTTAGTTGGGCACAGCCAAGCATTTGAGAAGGACGCTAGTCGACGAACACTTGTTTTCCTCGATATTTCTGTGAACTTCCATTTCTTTTTCCCTGTATAATTATTGAGTTTTTACAATGAGTGATAAAGTAGTGTACAGTGCGAAGAAAGGAATAAAAACGTCGTTTTGCAATAGAAAGAGACCAAAAATATCTCGAAGAAGACCATTGATGGACTCATGGCAACGCGCTAAAGCTACAAATACTTTGGCTGAGTACGAACATAAGCCAGCTCTTGCAATTGAAGTCTATGAAGCTATCAAACCAATCTATGAAGAACTGACCAGTGAAGATCTTCTAACTCGGTACATCGGTGGTTACACACAAAACAATAATGAAAGCTTCAATTCCACTGTGTGGGCATTGGCCCCGAAATCCATTTCGAGTGGTAAAACAATCTTGGATGTAGCCACGGATATTGCAGTTTGTGTGTTCAATGACGGGTTTGTTTCAATTTTGCACATAATCAAAGCAATGAACTTGGAAATCGGCCCGAACAGCTACGAAATGTGCCTGGAGATCGACAAACAGCGCATAAAGCTTGCAGAAAGATCGCTGTCCGACCGGGTAAAAGAGGCAAGAATCGCTTCAAGATCAAGCAGAAAAGAAATGCAAGAGCAGGAAGATAATCTGGAAGGCCAATTGTATGGTGCAGGCATCGCAGATTAAAGGTATTGTGAAATTATTCATGATTTTCTACTACTCAAAACTTTAAACGCGTTTATCTCAATACTGTATTTTTCAAGTTGGCCGGACTCGTAACTCAAGCAATTTTCAACCGATTAACTTGAAATTTTGAAAATATCTTGAAATATACATTGTCTGTGGAAGTACGTAGGGTTTTTTTATATTGCGTAGTTCATTTGTTATTAACAATTATCTGACAATTTTTCAGGCAAGTTTTTCACTTTTCACTTTAGAAGGGCGCCATTTGGCCAAAAATCAATATATCGCAAAAATCCTACGTACTTCTATAGCAATTACTATATATAATCGGGAAATTCATTTGCTCATTATTATTTTAAAAATTACAGGAGCTGTTAGTCCGGCCGTGGACCCAGAAAAAAAAAGACGTCGTCGCAAAAACGCTGCACAGCCGCCATTTTGTAATAAATCGCTTCAAAAAAATTATTGTAAGCAGTCACTGAGATAGAGAAAAAAATCCCCAAAAAGCCTATTTTTTTCAGCCTCTAGGGTGGCCTAAGGCCTTAATCATGAGGAGTCGAACGTATTGAGAGGCAGTCCCAAGAGTTTTCCCTAGAGTTTCTAGCATCGCGGTCAATTTCACAGCAAATATTTAAGCAAGCACAAGAGGGTTCACTGGAGCGCTATTAACGCCTCCACTGGTAGGCGGTTTGAGAGTCAAGAGAACGTTTTTGGTATTTGAAAAAAAAATTTGAAAACTCAGTATGTCTTTCAGAGAAATTATTAAAATAGTAAAGTCGTGTAAGGTCAACATTAAAAAACAGATTTTTTCAAACAGAGCATAGACAGTCGGAAACGGCGCAGCCAACTTATCTCGTAACAAACCAGCGCCTGAAGTAAATAAGTGAAATAGAACGTTTCAGAACACCGAATTTTCCCAATAGTTCAAAGATGAATAAAAAAACGGAACTTTAAGATTACGAACAGAAATACTCTCTTTGTTAAATTACGATTATTTTTATTTATATTACTAATCTATTCTGCACCTAAACCACATCACTTTCAAAACATTTCCAACAATGAAATAAATCAACAGAAAAACTAAAAATTCCAATGTTATAATAAATAATCGAATGAGTAAGGTTCACATAACGTCTTAGATAGTCGAATCGAAGGAAATTCAGTAAGCTGCGAAGGTGCCGAGGTCTTAACACGAAAATTTAAATTTGATAAAGAGAATTTTTTAAGTTAACAGTAGAAATTGGAAGAACAAGTGTAAAAATCGTGACAAAGAAACTGCCGATAAAAGCGTTCGCCAAGAACCTGCGGAGATAGCGTAAAATCACTCCTGCCTTTGGACTGACTGATATCACAGTCGTTTCCACCAATCATTGAATTGCAAGTGTATATTTGTTTGTTATTTGTAATTTCTATAAATTGTTGTTTTCAAAATATAGACTCTCTGAGTCAAATAAAAATCAATTTTATTTTCCAAGTTATTCGCCTGCTTCTTAATCAAAGATTTCCGTCCAGTCTATTGGCCGAAGAGCTAGGGCAAAAAGGAGAACCAGTATGGAAACAAAGATGTTTAAAATCTTTATGTCATTCTGACATCAAGTAACTTCGTAAAAATGTCTCAAAGCGTGAAAACTTGAATAGCATTCTTTGAAGAAAATTTAAAAAAATCGGTAACCGAAAAAACATTTCAGAAATAAATAATTGTTTACAAAATTGATGAAAAACAAAGAAAAATCCATAAAAGAGTAAAAAAATGTGCCGTAAAATTCCATGCAGCCTCCTGAGGCACGCTTCGGATCATAAAAACATTACGAACTAATGTCAAAGATAAATTGTATACGAAAGATAGTGATTTTGTGGTATAATAAAAAATTGCAATAATAATGCCGAGCTCCCAGTCCGCAATAATTTTTCGTTTTTTTTCGACACAATTTGAATCAGTAGAGTTCAAAAGCTCATGAATTCTATTTCAGTTGAATTCATATGATTAGAATCCTATTTTTCGAACAGCCCGCCATGTCGTCTACCAAGTCAGTGTTGCCCGCCACGTAGGAGGTTATCTGTATCTGTAAAGGGTTTATTTAATTAACTCTTTGAAGCATACATTTCTCCTTACGTGCAATCAGCTCAAAACTTTGCACTTGGGGGTTTTCGGGGTCGCTGATTACAAATCTGCACTCAAAATTTGGAAATTCAAGATGGCGGACCATAAATTCAGAAATCGTTTGATGAAAGTGAAAGTTGGTACTCGGGGATAAAAGGCAATAAATAAAAAAGCAAAAAAAAAAAGTAAAAAAAAAACATATGGAGCTGAAAACTCGCTACGTCCTCGCCGTTAACTCCGGGTAATTCTAAAAGTGTAATTTTATTAGAAATTCAGTATAACAGAATTAACATATTGAGCAACTCCAATGTTTTAGTAATTCCAGTAAAATCCCCGGATTTGGTCCGCCATTTTGGATTTCTGGATTTTGAGCTCGAATTCGTAATCAGCGACCCAAAAAACGTCTGTGAATTCATTTTTTGTGTATGGTTTACCTGCTAGATTACTTACAATTACATTCATTGTTTGAAAAACGTGTTTTTTTGTACTGTAGTGGTGATCAACATCCACTAAGTGATATTGTAGTAACAATTGATCTCCTGACATCCTAAATATACATTTGCATTCGTCGTTATGCGCTCAAAAATTTGTTTATTAAAAAAAAACAGAGGTGACATATCAGTATGTCGCTATGCTTCAAAGGGTTGAGCGAATATTTGCGTGTTCAAACCATACAGCTGACTACGGCATCGAGTACAAGAACGGCTGTAACATATTCGAACTTGTCGGTTTTACTCATTGCAATTATGCAGTTGATATCAAAAATCGTAGGTGGACCACAAAACCCAAAATGTAGGGTATTCTGTATTGCGCTAACGGAGCAGTGTCATAATGTTAAAGGAGTTGATCGTTAGTTTCATTGCGATCGACGGAGCTGGAATACGTTGCTGCTGCTGGCACGTCTTGAGAAATTCTATGGCTTCGAAAACTGCATCGCGATATTTTTCAAATTTATTTACGCGCATTGCCGTTTGTTTTTAGACATTTAGTCTATGCCAGGGTCACCACCGGTTAGTACTCAGTCTCCTCTTCCGGTTTAGTCCGGTGCAGAGGAATGATTTTATAAGAAATTAGTAAAGACTCGGAGAGACCCAAGTCAAGAATAGTAAAATAGGATGATAGCGATTTATTAATTGTTTCAGTACAATTAGAATAGTTATGCAGGTAACCCTCCTGCATAGCGCTTGTACTTGACCTCAGTAATCTGTCAACTGATTGATATGGATTAAGCGAAATAACTCGACTTGTTTTGCTTTTTGACGATTTCCACTTTGTAGCGATTGGCAGCTTTCCAATGATTAGCACCATTTTGGTATTACATTCGGCCGTCCCGCTTACCCATCCACCGTCAGGTGTGTCGTTCTAGGATTATCGTCATTAATATCAGCATCAGTATATTTTTATCATGATTTCAGATAGTCAGCTCTAGTAGAGATTCGTTTTGGTCCTTCATGATCATCAATTTTTTGTGCCAAGTAACGATCTTTGCGTAAGACTCGAGAAATTTCATACGGTGTAAGATACTTATTGGCAAGTGTCAGCCCTGCACCTTGTTGTGTTTTTCAAGTCCTACTAGGTCATCCACTTGATATTTTCAAACTTTTCTGCGTTTTCGATCGTATCCTTCCGTTGGTTTTCGTTTTGTATTTTAATTATTTGTTCCTTAGTCTCTTTGCGAATTTTATCGCAGTTTTCATCGAACACTGTGATTCATTCGTGCCCAATTATCTCTCGCATATACGGACCATGTTTGAGATGCCGTTGTACCTCGAATAGTACTTGAAACGGCGATGTTTCGATGCTTCGATGAAATTTATTAAAATATTGTTGGGCAATATTCAGATACTTGATCCATTCGTGCGTTTTTGGAACAGAACATTTAGTAATAAAAGGTATGAGCGTGGGATTCACGTTCTATCTGACCATTTGCTCTCGAAATACATGTTGTCAACACATGTTTGATTTCTACTTGTTGACACTAATCGTGAAATTCTTTCGCTGCAAATATCGTACCTCGGTCTGAAATTATTCTACGCTGATTACCAAGTATCGCCGCTTGTTTCGTTAAACGATCTACCACTTGTGATATCGTACATCTCATTGCATAGACCCACACAAACTCTGAAAAGCCATCTACCGCGGCAAGGATTTGCCTGTATTTTTTTTTCGTACACGCCAGTGGTCTGAGATTGTCAGTATGATAGGGGTCAAGTGGAGTAGGTCCTTTTGCTGTGGCGTTAAGGTATCCTCCTGACGTCTTGTTTTGCTTTCTGCCAAAATGCATTCTACGCAGTTCCGCACAATTTAACCAATCTTTCCTCGTAAATCTGAAATATAATAGTCTTTATTCAATAATAGTCTTTATTCTTCGCGTTCACGGAATGTCCCTTTTCATGTGCTCGTATCATGTTTGAATATGATTGAGGCATTTTATCACGCACTCCCTCTAGATTTCATGCCGGTATCTTTGACTTTTCATTAACTCTTCGTCTCCTTGTACTTTCTTCAATCGCGCTGTCAAACCATCTTCATCCACGTTGACTAGTAGGCAAGGCGACAATGGATTCCTACTGAGAGCATCTACACGCTCTCTCATGGCAAGCCTTTGCCAAGACGATGTTCGAGCGGATAATTGAGTTCTTCCAAATTGAATTATGCGAATTGAATTGAACGATAGATATTTTTTTTATCGTGAATGTTAAGGCACACGATATACAATTCTTAAATAAGATCACCTTTTTTTACTATATTAGCGTTGCACCCAGAATGTACCACGAAGAGGTGACGTCTTTAACACCCCAAATGTAAAAGGGCGCGCATACGCGCGTGCGTGTGGAATACTAACAAGAATTTGGTCTCTGCGGCTCGTCTCTTCCGCATGTATCTTTCGAGTCTAAACTCTCCTTACGAGTGTTCTCTAAACTCTTCTTAAAGGTGTACACAGATTCCACCATTCACGTTTAAACATGCCTTCACTCTCTTCTTGCAAGTAACAACCGTTTCTCATAAGAGAACATCTCTCCCGATTGCACAGTGGGCGCTACCGTCGTACTACCTAGTAGCGAAAAATCGGGGCAATTATTTACGAGCCAAACATTTGTATCGACGCGAATATCTTCATGATCGTCACCTATCGTAGCGGATAATCCGAACCCTTGTACGAAGCGTAAGGGCAAGTAGAATAACCCGCTACCGCTGACGTCGCCATCACGATAATAACAATTATTATGGCCCGCACGAGGCTCAAAACATGGCTGTTTTAGCGATGATGACAATCGATCCTCGCTCAAGTGTTCGAGTGATTTCGAGCGACTGGGCTTTCCCAGATCCACCGTGCGTCGCGTATAGAGGTGCGAGACTCTATCCGTATTCTATTCAACTCCACCAAGACGCGCCTTATTCTGATCCGTTGCGAAGGATGGAGTTTTGTCGGTGGACATTGAAACGAATCGAACAATTCCCAGACTTTTTTAGGTTCATTATGTTTAGTGAAGAATCCACATTCAACAACCGAGGTCAGGTCGATCGATAGAACTTCAGGTATTCGTCCCAGCAGAACCCACTTTGGGTAAGATGGATCAATTGCCACCATCGGTGAAATGTGAATGTTTCATGCGGAGTCATTGACGGGCCAATAATAGGCCTCTGCTTCATCGAGGGAAGAGTGGCGAGTGATCGTTATCTTGAATTTCTATAAAATCAATGGCCTATAGCAGACCTTGATTTAGGTCCACGTCAACAGATATGGTTTCAGGAAGATGGTGCACCAGCTCACTGGGCTCGTGCTGTTCGAATTCACCTGGATGCAACATTTGGTCAAAGGTGGATTGATCGAGATAGACCTGTCCATTGGCCTCCAAGATCACCTGATCTTACTTTTCCCGAATTTTTCTTGTCGGGTTATCTCAAAGAGGGTGTCTACCGTCAAGCTCCAACAACACAAGACAATATGCAGAAGCGGGTAAGAGCGGATTGCCGTGTAATCTCGACAGAACCTTGCTCACGACCAACAGTTGATGGTTTTGAATGGAGAGTGCAGGCTTGTTTAACCATGAATGGCGGAATCTTTGAATGCCTTTAAGGCGTTACATCCGTAAATCGAAGCTTAGAAAAATTCTCCAGCAAAATCTATAAATCGGATCGGTTTGAAATTTGTTGTGGGTATTTAGTGATATAGCCCGGAGGGACTGACCATTTTAGAATTACGAAATTTTGAAAATTTGTTCTCTTTACAAAAAAATTTGTTTGCATAGAATTCTATAGAATATGGTAAACTGCAATTGTCCACGCAGAAAATGGAAGTTGTACAATAATTTCCGAAACCAATAAATATCAAGCAAGTTCAGTGCTTTTTTAGGACTTGTGAGGTACTTTCCCGTTACCCGAAATACCCGTTAATCGTGAAACCACTGATCCATCTGCTGAGAATTGAGACCGAGTTTCGATTCCAAGACGAAGAAAATAATACTTTTTCGGGTTTAAGTCGAATTATTGAAAAATGGCATTTTGACCATTTGAACACCAACCCTGCTTCGCTCGTAACCGCAAATACACGTTCTATTTGCTCTATTCCACCCTTATTGTCTTGAGATGAAATAATGACATCATTCATATTTGTTAATACGGTTCGTTCGTTTATTAGTTTGCGAACAACTGCGTTGATGAACTTCTGGAAGACTGCTAGAGGGCTGCAAAGTCCGAAAAGTACTGTACAAAGTTCATAGGGTTCATCCGGCGCTATGGAGAACGCTGTACTTTCTCATTTCTTCGGCCATTTGTACATAAAAAAGCCCGTTCCGCAAGTCGCGAGTCATAAATACTTTGGTATCTTGTAATAACTTTAGTTGATCTTCTATCAGAGGCAACGGATATTGATTGTTTACGGTATTGCGATTTAACGTCGTTAATCAACACATAAGCGACTGCTTTTATCTTTCTTCTTTACGAGTACGGCTGGACTGGCGAATCTGATTGTGATTTATGAATTATCATTCGCATATGTGTTAGTTGCCTTTTTTCAATTTTGCTCTGTCGTTTTTCTCGCTGATCAATCGGCTTCTCAGCATCAAGTACGATGAACATTTTAACTTGATTGCACGACTTTTTTGGTCTCACAAGTTCAACGATATTTCGAATTTTTTTCCGCCTTTTTATTTCGCGAACATTGGTAACATCTATGACGTTTGGAATTCATGACGTTCCGGAACTTTTGAAAAATGTTTACTTTTTTCATCCGCTTTTGTAACTCGTAACAAAAGCGTCAAAAGCAAAAAAGTCTAACATTTCATGGTATAGTAGGTGATTTGCGACGACATATATTTAAATTTCATATTAATTTCTTAAAAGTTTTTACCTTTTTACGAGTTTAGATGAATTTTCGTTGAAAATTCATGGATTGTTAAAAACAGGGTTTTCAAAGCGTTGTCGTAGTACGATTTTTTTTCTTCGATCGCAAAACATTCGTCGTGTTTCGAGTTATAGTTGATTTAATGGCATTCGTACATAATCTGATTTCGAACGAAACCATTTTTATGTTTTTTCTTTTCATCACATTCCTCTCAATATTTTCGTTCCTTTTTGTAATTTGTATGTTTCTTTAAAAAAAATAGACGTTTTCGCCACATATCATTCATGCCTGTGAATGCCATTCATTTTCATCGAACGAACTCATCAAATCTGATATTGCTGTGACACTCATGGGACTTCGAGATTGCACTGCATTCGCGCTCGCCTTCAGGCTTTGTTCCTTGCATTCTAAACACGTCTTCTGTTCCTTTAATTCATCTTGTAAGATTGGTCGTTCGGATCGACAAAACCAATGAGTTGATCAATTTCAAATTTTACAAGGCTATTTATTTGAAGGTACATCGAAGTTAAAAATTAAAGAGGAACATCAGTATTTCAAGCACTATTAGCAAAGAACCGTACGATTTACTGAAAAACCAAAAGTCGTTTTTGTACTTTTTTGAAATGAATAGTGTAGTTAAATTTTTTTTTTAAGCAACAATTGTTCCTTATATTGGATCAACCCACGTTTCCGAAACCATCCTTAGCATTTCCGTACCATCATTAGTTCATGAAATATCGATGGTTAAACACAAGAGCCTGAGAACAAATTTACGAATCGCCCAGCATTGGTTGGGCGACGTAACAGCAGTACTCAACCGTTGGTCGATAGACCCAATTATACTAGTATTTCATTGGGTGTCAGAATGATAACACCCATCCAATTCTGGTGTTGAGTACTGGCCCACAATTTATAGCTATATATCTAGTATAGTGTTGGATGACTAAAGTTTCGTTGGCCACCAATGCTCTATTTTATAATGTGCGTTACAAGGGTCCATAACAATGGCCCATATTTTGGTCTATGATCGGACGCGAATAATCGCGCGGCCAGTGATGTACCGGTTGTTGGCCATATTGTGAGCATTGCCGATTCTTTCGAGCGGGAGCGGTGTTTCATTCAACGCACGATGTCTCAACAACCAACAGTCGTACAGAGATAATCGAAAACCCAAATTGCAGCTAAATAATCAGGCTAACTGACCCGGGCATTGAGAAATCTTAAAAATATTTCCCAACCCCGAGCATCCTCCTAAACGTGAAAAATATTTCTAAAAAGTTTCGTTTCCCAACATTTTCTTTGCACAATAACGCTGGCCCACAAAAAAAATGAACAGAATTTTTGACCAAACCCATCTATTTCTTTGACACGCTGAATCCGAATCTTGGTGCAGTTTAGCTCATAAACCCTGAAAATTTCGAGTGAATGGCGAAAATCGGCTAAAAAACGGCGAAAAATCACAATTTTGAGCATTTAAAAATTTTTATTGACCTATATCATGCATGATTTTTATGTTGACGCGGTAATTTGACGCGCTGAATCTTAATCTTAATCCGGGGTCGGTTTAGTTTGAGCTAACTTAGCTTAAGCTTAGCTTATCCCCTTTAAAACTTTGAGTCACTGACGGAAAACCACGAAAAATTACAACAAAATTGGAGTGATTTGTATGAAACAGATTTTATTGGTCTGGATAAGGTATTTTTTCGAGTATTAGAATTAATTTTGCTTGAATTTTGATTGAATTATATTTTCTTTATCTTCTGTCGATCTAAAAAGATTCAAGAGTGAAAAAGAAGATATGAGAAAAGAACTTTATTGGTATCACACCGTTCTCGTATAACTCAAATGTTCGATGCAGCGGGTTTCTCCTTCTCTTATTATTTTCTTTCTTTACACCTTTCTACAGCGGTAAATAAAAATCTGCCATCATGTTGACATTCCACCTCCCTTGACATCGACTCTCCATTTCACTTATGTCTTGATGGAATCGTTTTTCCTGTTCTTCACTATAATCTCTGAGGTTTTGAGGAAAGTAGACGATGTGAGAGAGTAGGAAGTGCAATATAAGATTTATGAAGCAACTCGGCGAAATTTATTCCAATACATAGAAAAATACCCGATCCAGGCCAATACAATTTTTTTCATAAAAATAACTGCAATTTTTTGTCATTTTTTGCCGTTTTTCGACATTTACTCAAAGTTTTAAAGGAGTATAAGCTAAACTGACTCTGCATTCGGATCCAGCGCGTGAAATTACATGAAAATCGTGCATGATATAGGTCGATGTAAATTTTTAAATGCCCGAAATTGCCATTTTTTCGCCATTTTTTTGCGGTTTTTCGACATTTACTCAAAATTTTGAGGGTGAATGAGCTAAAGTCACCTAAAATTCGTATTCAGCGCGTCGAAATATATATAAATATATGGGTTTGGTCAAAAGTACTGTCCACTTTATTTTTTGTGTGCCGGTGTAATCATTGATGTAAAAAATTCGCAGTGAAATTTCGAATATTAGCAACTTCATGCTTCAAAATGTCTTTTTTTTATGTCGATACGATAAATTTTCAGGGAGTATAGATAGGGGACGAAGAAGAATTTCCGAGTTTTCGCCGAAATCATTGATTTTTCGGGACGTCTAAACAAAGACGAATAATATCGTTCTCTTCGTTTCATTAAAATATCGTACCGTCTGGACGAACACTCGGGAGCGAGATTTTTACCAAACAAACTTGGTTCACATCTTTTTAAGCATAAAAATAGAAAGTGAAAAGTATGAAAATATAATATATACGTAGGTGCAAAATTATGTTAGGTGTGTACTCGATTTACTTGTATACACCTTGTACACCCGCCGAACCATAAGCACACTATAACCACACTATACCATTAGATACATTGACCGTGAAACAACAAATACTGAGCAAATTTTAAGGTAATGCTCCATAATTACCTTCGAATTTAGCATTATCTCCGGTGCTCTATACCACCTCGTAGCAACGTATTCCGTGAGAAATCCAGCATGGTTGTGATCAGGATCGGCGACCCTCGCCAAACCGAAGTCGCAAATTTTTAGGTCGCAAGTAGTGTTCAACAAAAGATTGCTTGGCTTAAGGTCTCTGTGCAACACATTCGCTGAGTGTATATACTTTAGACCACGTAGTATTTGATAGAGGAAATAACATATGTGATCATTACTGATAGCCTGTTAATAATTTCCAATGACACTATATTAATAATTAATAAATAGTCGAATTAAGGTTTTGGCGTTTTTGATGAAATTACGGAACGCAATGTCATATCCATTCTTTCGAAATTTTGAACACATTTCAACCGTTTGCTCACCTGTGTTTTCAATAACTTGTAGAGATCAGTTTCCATCAAACATTGAACAATGTATACATCTCGCATTTGATCAATCGAAGGCGCCCTCAATATATCTCTAATGTCTATTATCTGTTTAGAAACAAAAAAGGATGAACGTCAATATGAATGCAAATTTCACCGCACATTCATTGAAAATGGATATGCATAAAATGGTTACACTCACGTTCTCGTGCTTAAATCTGGTTAAAATCTTGATTTCCCTCAAGGTCCTTTGGCTGTATGTTTGATGTTCAAAAGGCGAAATTTTCTTTATAGCTACCTTTGTCTTTGTCACGTTGTCATACGCAGAACTGATCAATGGATAAAACAAAATAAGAAAATGTTAATTTATTACGAACATGAATGGTTATGTGAAAAAACATGGTTGCTTCTGATACCAATAACTGAGGTCTTCAAATGAAGATTCGAAAACATTTTAGGGCATTCTGCTACTCAATTTTCCTATTTGAAAAAGTGTCTATACAGGGTGTCCAAGGAGGGTATGTCACCCTCGTAGTACAGGCATGTATGTCGGTCTCTTATGCACCCCTGACTTAATATTAAGTTTTGAAGCTGAAGTACGGTGCAATTTTTTACACTGTATTTTCGCTTGTCCGTGCATGTTTTTCGATCGGTAAAAAGGGTTAAAAAATCTTTAAAAATTTGCCAATACCCCTGAATAGTTACAGAATGCAAATACATATTTGTTAAATCCCAAAAGTTATTATATTTTATGCTGTAAATAGCTATCTAAGCTGAGAAATTCTCAAGGGAAATCTTTGCTATGGTTGCGTGCGGAACAGTGCGAACGACCGAGGGCTATTTTTTTCTAAAGAAACGTTCATTTATTCTGCGTTGATTGCCGCAAATTTCATAGTGGGCAAACTTTTTATTAATATTTTTTTTATTGAAACCTTTTTTTCCCCAATCTAACTTTTTTCATGATAAAATAAACTCTTTTTAATGCATTTCATTATTAGAACAAGGTTGAATTGAGAAAATGTAAAAAAATATGTTTGCAATTCAGAATAAAGAAAAACAAAATTTCGCGTCCATTAACACTTTGAACGAATTTTTTCGGAATCTAACTTTGTTCTAATAGTGAAATAAAATTACATAAAGGAATTTTATTATACAAACAAAATTATATTGAAAGAAATTTTTTTTTAATGTTGTCGATGAAGAAAATTCAAATAAGATTTTTTATTGCAAACGTTTTTTTTACTTTTTCGCAAGCTAATCTTATTTTCATAATGGAATATTTCACTGAATCCTCCGAGGTCACGCGTTCTAGAAATAAGGCGCTGGTCACACGGTACCGCAATGACCCCAGCCACGTTTAAATAATTGCCGCGTTGCCAGTATCGTTCCAAAAGACTCATAAAAATTCAGGATATCAGTTTGAACCTTTCAAAATGAGCATAGCATGGCAAACAAATTTTATCAAATTTTCGAAGTGGCGAAAAAAAAAAATCAACCAGGAGGCAGTGTGTAAAAAAAACCATTTTGCACTAAAAAATGCTTGGGGTCATTTTAACTCCGGATCACCGCGAAGGGTTAATTGGATTTTACGATAAAAATAAAGTTAGATTGAGACAAGATTTAAAAAAGGTTTTATATATAAAAAATACAAAAAAAAAGGTTTTTATCAATTGAAAACAATTTTTTTCATTTTTTCGCAATCCAACATTGTTTTTATAATTAAATTAATTTAAGTGGCAAAAAGTATCTCAGCTGCCGACTAGTTAGGAATCTTCGCAGATTTAGAAAAAATACATTACACGTTTGCCACTTATTTTTCTGGCACTCACGGGGAATTCCTGGATGTCAGATTTCGCCTTAAATGTATTTTGCTAAAAAAACGAAATAAGGTTGAGAAAAAATTTTATAAATGAAAGAAAATAACAAAAAATGTCTTTGCTTATTTTGCATTGTCATTAATCAACTACTGTTGATTGAAATTTTTTTTTTTAAATCAATTTTAAAAAATTGCGAAATGATAAAAAAAGGTTTTCAATGAGAAAAAAATTATTACAGTTTTCTTTTTGAAATTATTAAAAATTTCAAAAAGGTTCAACGCAGAATAAATTAACATTTCTTTAGAACAAATGTAAAATTACCAACTTTGAAATAATCCCGGTTTAAAAAAATAAATAAAAAATAATTTCTGGCATATGATTGAAAATTTGTGGTTCAATTAGATGTTGCAACGTAATTATTTTTCAATAATATCATTATCGATAAGTAATCATTGGAATTATTATTATTATTTTTCAACAATCCATTTGTAGTAATTATTAGACAAGGCAACAATATTTTTTGCAGATTGAATAGAATTATTTGATAATTCTATTCTAATTTCTCACTGTTTCATTAAGATAACTATTCATTTCAAATTTCTTAAAAAAAATAACATTTTGGAAAAACAGAGTAATGCCAGCTCGTTCAGTGTCTCTCTGTACTGTTCCGGAAAATTCGATTTATTTCAAATATTTCAGTTATTTCTGAAAATATGCACTATTTGAAAAAAATGCTTTTAAAAAAAATCTACTATTTCAATTACTTGGGGCACATTTTTTATTTTTAAAGTTTCAGATGTGGATGGAATTTACTCGAAAATATGCATTTTCTATAATTCTTTTATCTAGTTTATAGCGATAAAAAAATTAAGGAAACGGTTGTCCCATATTCAGTAGTTTTTGGACTACACTTCTATAAAATTGAAAAGCAGTTTTCTTTTTTTTCAATTTGGCTGTTTTTGGGCCGTAACCGATCATTTCCCGCAAACGCCGTATTTTTTATCGAAAAGTTCATGAAATTTCCGTCAAAAAGCACCAGTGATCCGTTCGACTATCGCAACCAGCCGCAAAATAAAAAAGAGGATGGCCACTCCTGATGGGTAACACTGTATATTTCCATTTTGCTATATCGTTATGATATCTAGAGACGCGGCAGCGTCTCGACGCCGAGTAATTGAATATTTTTTTCTTTTTTACAACCTGACGTCAGAGATTTGTCATGGATACTGTACAGGGAAATGGACTTCCAGCTGTCAAGCAAGAATTTAAATCACGTAGTATTCCGAAATCATTTCTCTTATCGAAAATCTAATGCTATTTTACCGATTCAATATTATTTTTTACTTTCCATTGAGCCTAGTTGAAGGATGATTTGTTCAACCGATATGTCTAAATTCATAATTTTAAGCTGATTTTTTCTACTCAATTTCAAAACGATATATATATATATCGCATTCGTCATCTGTCCTTTCAACACAGGCAACGCGAAGTATTGAAGTATCATGTTTTTTTTTCATAAACGTTCCATCAACATAAGTTTTGAATAAAATTTTGCTAACAATATTTTTTATCCATAGTTCTGTCAACAGAAGTTTGGAAAAAATGTTGCCGATATTTCTTAAAAATTGTTTATATGCAGTAACCTCATGATACATTTTTGATTATCGAAAAATAATTTTTTTTTCCGGTGAATAAATTTATAAAAAGCGTGTTTATTCCTTGTTCCGTTGTTCATTGAACGAATAATGGTTACATTCGAAGCTGCGATGTCGAAAATAGTTGGTAAGGTATTTTACGAATTTTTTCCTCATCGATTTCATAGTGAATAATCCCGTCGAAAGAGGACTTGTGGAAGCTGCATTTCTGACGTTAAAGGGTTAAATGAGATAATGTTCGATGTGCATATTACAAGAATATTCGGGCACTCATAGATAATCACATGTTTTAGAATAACGTCTACGAACGTCTGATATCACGTAAAATAATCCTTTTGATTTAGCACATCTGTAGGACGTGTCGGCATTTGGAAACACCTTTTTTCAAACATTCCACAATTACTTGCTGCTATTTCTCTCGCAACCTCTTTCTCAAGTTTTCTTATGAACGCGTGGGTCTTAGTAGAATCTGTTGATCGAATTTTTCTCACAAACTTTCAATCGGGTTCAAGTCTGACGATCGAGGTGGAGGATACAATACTTGTCGGCGGTGGTACAACTGACACTCTTGACCACTGCACCTTTCGTGCGCCAAATAGTTGGCCTAATAAAATTTATAAATAAAAAATAAAAATAAATAATTTTATAATTCACATTCACTTACACGTTTAAATCAAATTATTCTTCAATGTTTCGGTTTTTGTCCACAATTCAATCAATAAAAACCATTAGCCTTCACAGATAGCCGAATATTTTGGTTACTCATTATACATATTAGGGTGACCGTTATTTTGGCTTCGGTGAAATTTTTTTCACGTCTAGTAAAAAAAGTAATGAAGATGTGATAAAAAAATTTTTGTACAATTTGGACGCGTTGGAATAAGGAGAACACATGCCACCGAGCAGTTTTGTTTTCGAAAATACATGCATTTTTTTAATCGCCGCACTGAAATATTTATTAGTCTCATAATACTAATTAGAAAATCTGGAATAGGGTTAATTGATTATACATATTAAGAGGCACATAATATATTATTTACTGATTTTTTTCCATCAATTATGTATAGTCATGAGGAGATGGGAAAATTAATCGAAAACCTGAAAACGGACGTGACGGTTTGGCCGCATTGTGGCAGGAAATCGAAGCAGTGAATTGATTATTGGAGCGGATTTTTTATCCAAATAATAATATAATAATCGGGTATTAAATGCTTCAAAATGATATTTTTTTTCTTGAACCTGCAAGAAGATTTTCCAACAGTAGTGACGATAATACTAAATATAGTGCAGACAAATGGTTCGAAATTTGGTCGTGGTGCTTCGGTTGCTCATTTTTACTGACCAAGCATTACCAACCGAGTTGATTTGCCATTGTTGGATATAGAAAAAAAATGTAACGCGTGAAATCTTTACGTTTCTGCAAATTTATTTCGATTTTACGATGCGAGTATTTTAATTAATTATAATACTGGGATAACAGATGTGCTAGCAATTATGGCCCACATTTTTTTAATTGGTGACGTAAATTCCCAAATAGTTGGAAATAAATTGTCAACAGAAAAACAAGTTTTACGAGTACTTTTTTTTAACATCCGTCGATTGAAGTATTCTTTACGCCATAGTATTACGTTGGTTCTAAAAGAGGTATGGATTTTTTGGGAAAAAGCTAGAACATCGTGCCTTTTGTGATTTTTGTATTTTCGGTCCGCCTGATTAATATACTGAGACACGATCAACTCAACTTAACAGATGCCTATTTAACAAGTTTATATATTATTATGCAACTGATTATAAATAAAGTGGACTGCAATCAAAAGATAATCATGACGCGAATACAAAGATACGGAGGTTAATCTCTGGTGTTACTCTGTCGCGAGATATTTTTATTCTGCTCAAAAATAAAGAGAGCCCAGAAACATCGCGTTTGTTTAGCGTGGGAGAAGAGATTCCCTCTCTGGAAGTGTAACGTATTTTCATTGCGAATGAAGCAAACAAGATCCTGATTGGTTGATACTCAATGAATTTTCCGGTTAGTCAAAAGTGATAGGAGAAAAAAAAGCAGAACATACCCAAAAACAAAATGAGAAAAAATCTGATGTTGAATATGAGAGGTAATGACCCTGCAACAACCTGGACTGCGCCTGCATTCAAGTGGTTTGTGATTTATTGGCATGGGCTCGAAGCATTAGGATGTCCACATAACAAAAATGTACGTGTCTTGCTCGTTTCGAAAATCCTTTTCAGATGGAATAAAAGTGCGGGAATAATAAAGGACTTAAAAATACGTATTGAACTGGATGAATTATAAAGACTGAAGCGTCTTGTTTAAAGAATATATACAAGGAGAGCTTCAGTATGAAACAATTAAAAAACATAACGACGATTTGCAGAGAAAGGAAAAATTGTCCTTCACGAATACACGGATTGAAAGGACACTACAATAATGGAAAAAGGCCCAGTTTGAAACGCCTAAACCAGTGTTCTGAAGTCTGGAACATATACATTTCTTTCTTTTCCTTATACTGTAGCTAGTAGACGCCTTAAATGCGAAAATACCCTGCAACGGAAAAGTATATTTTAAATCGACTAAAGACGCGACACCTGAGTTTCACGGATCAATCGGCCTGTTCATGAGTAACTCTGTGAAGAACGTGCTACGGCTCTAGACTCACAGAATTAGCCAGGAGAATTCGTGTTCGGAAAAGTTTTTGAGATTTTTGGGATAATTGGTATTTTGTGTTCCTAATCTTTTCGTTTATCAATCTCAGGGAGGCTTATCTAAGGATAGCTTTCGCTTTTGGTCTGAAAAGGGACATTTTTTTAAAAGTACTTCGGTACCATTTGTTGGTCTCGGCACCTTTTCAACAATGTTACAGTGCACAGTTGCATGTGCCAGGACTTTTGGAGTTTATTGAACAAGTTAACCGAATCGACTAAAGCCTCTCTGTATAGGCATACTGTCACGTATCTAGTAATATTCATATAATTAACCCTTTGAGGGGCACTGGGACATTCGCTGTCTCACCTGTTTTGTCTCAGTTTTTTTCACTTTTCTAATATATTTTTGCACTTTTTTTTTGGACAAAAACACTTTTTGGACTCTTAGGGACCTGGGTTATAAGATTTTAATGATAAAGTTCGGAATATTGTTTATTTATCATTAGTTATATACAACTACAGTACAAAAAACACGTATTTTTCAGGATAAATTCGTTTGTGGGTAAACGAAAAGTCCTAGAGCTTCAAATATTTTTCCACATGTATTCTGTACCTGGTATAAGGTACCATACATTTTTTTCAGAATTTTAAGTTGGTATTTCGTTTTTTTTTTTCGAAAATAAAAAAACACGGAAAAAATACTATTCGTGTGGGAAAGATGGTTGGTTTGAATGCAGATCTTGTTCCATCAACCTGAAATTTGGTATACAAAGGTATTGGGGGTCTCTGATCATGAATCTGGCATCATAATTTCAAAATTCAAGATGGTGGATCCAACATGGCGGTGTGTATTTTTGAAATATTTACAAACTGGATATTTTTTTATGAAATTACGCATACGGGGGCTTTCGAGGTCTCTGATTTCAAATCTGTCATCATAAATCCAACATTTAAGATGGCGGATCCAATATGGCGGCGTGTTTTTTCGAAATATTTACAAACTGGATACTTTTTGATGAAGTTACGCACACGGGAGTTTTTAAGGGCTCTGATTCCAAATTTGGCATCATAATTTCAAAATTTAAGATAGCGGATCTAATATGGCGGATTTTATTTTCGAAATATTCACAAACTGGATATTTCTTGTTGAAATCACGTGTCAAAAGCTGGGGGTTCGGGAGAGAGAGAGACGCGTGACTCCCCCAGCCTTTAGGTTTGTCGGACGGCCTCAAATTAATGAATAATAAATAATACGCACAGACGGTAAACGGTTTCCAAAATTATATTTATTCAACCTTCGACTTGGACTCACGGACAAAAAAAGAATAATTCGTTCGCTCTCACGTTCCTCGCTCGCGCTTTTCGCACCTGTCTTCTCTCTCGCGCGTTTCGCATCGGACTCTCGTGTTCTCATCGATCGGTTTCGATGATCGATCGCGCTTATTCGGAGAGGGGGAAAAATTCGGGCATCGCGTTCCGCGCATGCCTTTAACACACGTATATCAAGGTTTGAAGATTGCTTCGAGTCCTCTAAATTCAAGATGGCAAGTCCGATATGGCGGACATTTTTTTATGTAGAATTGCAATTGTTTATTCAATTATATATTGGGGATAAAAAGTTGACTTATTGAAACAAAATTTTCAGTTTTTCGGGCGATGCATTTTCTGAAGAATATTTATTATTTATTGATTATTATTGTTTGTACTTTAGTATCTCAATCAACAACCCCAAAAACCCCTGAGTACTTATTTACGTGTAAATTGAACAGAAAATCGTAAAGTTAGATTATTGTACAGTGACCATAGTGGATTCGCCATTTTGAATTTTGCAATTTCATCTTCAGAATCGTAATCTGCAACCCCAAAAACCTCTGAATACTCATTAACGTGTCAATTGAACACCAAAATGGTAAAGTTAGGCTATCACAGTGGCCATATTGGTTCCGCCATTTTGCATTTTGTAATTTTGAATTCAGAATCGTAATCAGCGACCATGAAAACATACAGATCACCGATGAATGTTTGAATCCGTTGAGCAGAAAAATGTGCCCCTCAAAAGGTTAAAGAAAATACTAACCTAGATCATAACCTGTTGACAAACACATGATGGCTGTATATTATCTGGTGTTAGACCCCCGGAAACTTGTTTTTCAGTCGCGGCTTCTAAACGCAATAACAACTCCATAACATCTACACCAATCACTTTTTTTTTCGAATTTTCATTTCCGAAATATAATATTGTATAATATGTAAAATATTTATTTTTTTGAATTTGTATTAAATTTCGTTGTTCTCTCATTAAACTTTTTGCGGTTATAAAAGGTCCTCAGATACATCTATTACATTACATAAACAAGTCGTTGCTAAGGCAGACGGTATCTTTTCGAAAATTTGACACATTTCGTTTGAACATTGCGCCGGGAGAGAATGTGGCACTTTCGTCCCGCAAACCGGGGTGAAAACCGAACTTTCCATCGAGGTATGAGGAAAAAGTAATGTTTCTATTTTTCAACATGTCAGCTATCTTAACGCCGCCGTTTTGAATTTTGGACCAACATACATTTTTTTGCACGTCCCTCTTTGAACTCTTAGAATTTGATTATACTTAATTTTTTATGAAAGCAGTATTTTTCGAAATAAATCAACTGTAAGATTAAAATGGGATACCCTGTATAAGCATAAAAGCACCATTTACACTATGCAATCCACAGCTATCAATATTCAATAGTATCCTGTCGGTGGAATCTGAAACCAAATAATCGCTGAGGTCACGGTGGAATTTCATGATCACATTTGGCCCATCCATGGAAACTAGGAAGATCTTTTCGAAACCAACGTTCGATAGACTTGCTGTAAATGCTCGCAGCAGATCTGCAGCCGTTGCGTGAGTTAGAAACTCAGAATTGAAGTAGCGAGTGATTACTTTATCAAGAGACTCGGCAGAGTCTTGCGACAAGTACGTGTCTCGAAGCTCGACGAATATCTTTTTCCGACCAAACTACATTCACGCGCATTGATAACATTTTCCAATGATTTTAGATCGAAATAAAGAATTAAATTTACTTTTAATCACGGTTGCATCATGTAATATGATAACGATTTATCGCTTGGTGTCGACAAAATTGAGATTTAACGTCCCATTTTGAAGTTTTATTGATTTCGAGGTTTCAATGCGTGCTTCAGTTTAAGGCTGTAGCGACTACTTGAAATGTCAAGCAAACCGGGTATACATGGGGATGATCAGTATTCAGTCACGCAGAGCGATTTTCTAAAGCGTTAAACGCATACTATTGTAAAAAATATCGAATATCGAATGATCGAGAGACTTGGTGAAAGAGCTCGGTATATAATTAACGCATTGTGACGTCGTATTTCCGCGTCACAAAATTACTCTTTTTGTTCTCGCGATTCGAGCGGCGGGGCGGGGCAAAGAAACGTCGCTCGCCGTCCAGAATCTCTCTCGAGCGGTCCAACAGGGCTCAAATTCTTATTATTGTATTATAATGTAATTCTTTTTTTTGTATCGTTTGATAAATGCGAGCGAGCGGCAGCGCCTTACACACCGATGTCGGAGAGGAATCATCGCAGGGGTAGGCAACGTCGAGATTCACGAAGAAGAAATTATTCCTTCGGCTACGATCGTCTTGGGTCGGCTTAACTCGGCTCAGCTCTTTTCCTGGCCTTAGCCGTTAATATCTATCGCCAACAGGCTCGGCCCGCGCTCTCGCGACCGCTCTATTGGCGTGGCTCGCGAGATCACCGAAACGAGAGCGCGAGATTCAAGGCCTATCAGGACGAACAGCCGTCTCGAAGCCTCACCCTGAATCGTCGATCTCGAGACGCCGATGACCGCTGAGAAGTATTCTCATATCGGGACTCCCCTCCAGGATCTGCCATGATATGCACGCGCCTGGTTATCTTGCGCGGATGTAACCCTTCTCATGGTCAGCGATCACCGAGCGAGGATGCGAATTTCGCTCCGAATTGAATTCGAGCGATTGTTCAAACCGAGATTGATGGCCATCAATCTTGGTATGAACAATCGATTATCGACGAGTAGACAAGGACTAGGCCGAGCGACATGGACGGGTGTGTGTGTGTGTGTACATGGGTGTGTGGACCCAGCCTAGGCAACTCGCGTTGCCTATTAAAGGAGCACGCGAAAAAAAAATAAACAGCGCTCCGCGAGGAAAATTTTCTATAATTTACGATAGTGAATAAGTACTTTTCCAATTAATAATTCTCATGTTTTACTTAATTTTCAGTGTCAACGGACAAGACGGCAATAAATTAATGGATTCAATTTATTTGTAATTGCAGATCCTTAATTAAAATTAAAAAATTCTTCTGAACAAGTAAACATTTTTTTATTTATTGACTTGAACTCAAAATAAAACAAACAAATAAAGATATGCTAGGCGTTTTCTGAAATTTTATGTTGTCATTACTCATTGAAATTTTGACAAAGTGTTGGTTACAGGAATTATTTCTATCAGTTTATGGTATTGTTTATGGTATTCGTTAGAGATAAATTATTGCAAGACGAACTGACAACAACGTAAATTATGACCCATGATAATATGCTCGGGTTGGCAGCAATGTCGTACAGCTGTTATATACGCGCCCCGTTTCTAACCTCAAAATCGAGCGCTTGTGCCGTCTACGCTGTTGCCATGTTTCCGAAGCCGTATATTTCGTGTGCTCAATTTTTGGAAAAAACGCGCGATTATAATCAATAATAACTCTGAATCGGTACTGTAAGTTATTATTTTCAAGGCATCAAAAGTTAGTCCGATATTCCATTTAACCGTACCTGTTTTTTCAACTTCGTGGCATCGTTTTCTCGGCAGATATATCTAGAGACGCGGCAGCGTCTCGACATCAAGGGATTGAAAATAACATTTTATGACTTGACGTCAGAGACCTGCCACGGATATTATACAGGAAAATGGGCTTCCAGCTGTTAACCAAGAATTTCAATCACGTATATTTCCGAAACTATTCTCGTAATCGAAAATGTAATTACATTTTACCGATTAAATGTATTTTTTTTCCTTTCCATTAAGCCTAGTCAAAGCACGATTTGGTCAGGCGATATGTGCAAATTCATAATTTTTAGCTGATTTTTTCTCTACTGAATTTCAAAATAATATATATATCACGTTCGTCATGTTGCGAAATAAGCAAAACACCGAAAAATCAAAGCCTCGGTACTGAATGTCAAAGTATTTTAACCTTTTCCGATGTCAAAGTCTTAACGCTTGAAAATGTTTTTTTTGTTTAATATGATCAAAATGTGGTGGTTTCCTACAAAAAGAATCGAAATCCACATTTAAAACTATGAAAAGTAAAAAATGTACACCAAGTAATTAAAATAGTAGTTTTCGTCGAAAAGTATTTTTTTCAAATAGTGTGAAAAATAAAAGTAACATTTGCCAAAAAAATATCAAACTTGGCGTGTATGGTTAAGAAAAAGACGTTCCATGAGTTTTTCATATAAGTATTGAAATAATTTTTGTTACTATTTTCGAGAGGTGCGCTTTGCTATTAGAGTCCGCAAAATCTTACTTTGGTATTCGTACCTTGGAATTACAATATAATACAGAGTTAGGTGAAAAACCATAAAGAAGTAGCGTAATATCGGATAAAGAATTGTGCAACCAGCGATGAAACGCGACGATCCCTGGGGCCAGATGATAATAAACACGGTCCCGGATTTTCGTCAGGTAGCGTGCTCGCCTCTTAATGTAGGAAGCGTAGGTAGGTAGGTTCAATTCCCGGACGAGGCGAAATATTTTATTCGATAGTTTGCATTCCAGGATGGATGGAAAATATAATATAGACGGTCAAACAATCGCAAAGTCCGTAAAAAATGTTTTTTAAAAACATTATGTATAATTCTTTTGATGGGAAATCTCAGGGAAACATACTAGATTCGACTAGGATGCCCATCAGAACCTAATTTGCAAGCGTTGCACTTCGGCACCGAACCCGATCAGACATCGAATTAGATCTCAAACCTGTAGTCGGGATGCCGATCATTGTCGAATCGACTCCCGAACAAAATTTCTACACGGATTTGGGCGTTTTTTTTGAAACGCAAATTGCAAAAATCCTGTGTGGTTAATATTTGTGAAGCTCTCGATAATTTTCCGCTGTCTCTCTCTCTACCTCGATCAGTTGAATATTTATCTCTTCGCCTGACGAAAATCCGAGATCACGTTTATTATTATCTTGGGCCCAGAGATCGTCACGTTTCATCATGTACGCACGATTCTTCATCCGAAGAAAACTAAGATATGTATTTAATGTTTTGTAATCTCAAGTTCACACAATTATCGACACTGAGTACTATATAAAGAAAACGTGTATTTTCTGGACGGCGTATTGACGGTATAGCGTGCCGAAAGAGAAAAAGAGAAAAGGAGAGAGAGAGAGAGAGAGAGAGACTGCTTCTCTTTTTTTATTGGATGTAACGAATCGATTCTCTGTAACAAATTTGTTAATAATTTATTGAACTTTGTCAAGTTTCTTATAACACATGCTTATGCGGATTTATATGTATATGGATTTGTGTATGAAATAAAATAAGAAACAACATTTCAACATTGAAGGAAGAAAACTAATGGAATTAAATCCTCTGAGAAATTCAAGCACCTTCACTTTTCTTAGAATGGTAAGTATGTAAATGTAAACAATTTTGCAAGTATATTGTTTAGAAATTATTTATAATCAGTTATTGCTATTTGTATTATTCATTAATATTCATTATTTATTGCCATAAATTCTCCTACTTCTTTTCATCACTCTGTACTAGCATAAAAACATGTAACATGTAATCATATTGAAAGGCAATTTTCAAGAGTGCATGGGTTTATTTTTGACTTTATCATTCATAAATGTCAATTGTTTAGCGTTTGACGTCCGAGGTCTCGAGTGTTTTCTTATAACTTTGAAGTCCTTCGAAATACATCATACTTTAAAACATTTTCACAGCAGAAAAAATGGTGTTTTTAATTCTTCTTAAATTCACATTAATCATTGAAAAAAAATCATTTATTATGTAAAATCTAAAAGAAAAAAATTGCACTCAATTGTAAAAATAATAAGACTGATAATTAAGAAATGTCAAACATATATATTACAATATTTAAAAAATTATGAAAGTAAAAGTTTTTTTTATTTATACTGAAGCAATACATCTTACTATTATGTATGTATTTGTAAAAATTTGAAACAAAATCATATTAATGAAATGTGAGTGAATAAAAACCTCTGAGTATCGCGAAAAATAATAACAACGAAATGATGGATTAACATTTTTTCAATCGGGCCGTAATACTCAAGGCTTCGCTTGCTATTACCGTATGACGATTACAATTTTTTTTCGCTATATTTTTTTCTGTAACGTCAAATGCCGAGCAATTGGCTTTTACGAATGATGAAGTCAAACATGAACCCATCCATTTCTGAAATTTTATTGTTAATTTGATTGCACTATTTGATGCTAGTACAGAGTACTGGAAAGAAGAGGGGAAAATTATGCCAATCTTTATATATATATTTCTTCTGTGTGTGTGTTTGTCACTCAACTCCTCCTAAACGGCTGAACCGATTTTAATGAAATTTGTTGTGTGTGTTCAAGGGGATTCGAGAATGGTTTAGATTTACAATTCGATCCAATTCAAATTGTTTATTCAATCAATTTTCGAATTATAAAGACGTGTGTACTGGACAACGTCCGACGGGTCCACTCGTAAATTATAAATATTAATAAAATAATACAAATACCAATCAATGGTTATAAATGATTTCTTAAAAACATACTTGCAAGTTTTTATCCATTTACATACTTATCGTTTAAAGAGAAGCGGAGGTGCTTGAATTTTTGCAGAGAGGATTTTATTCTACACGTTTTCTTTCTTCAATGTTAGAGCCATTTATCTTTATCATTCATCATTTTCTGTGATTTTTCAATCTTTTAATTCGCAATATTAACAATCCAGAAGATGTATGCAAACGATTTTTATTGAAATTAAAAATACACATTCTGTAAAAGATTCAAAGGCTGAACCGTGCAGTTTTCAAATTTTCATTCACTCGTGTCGAATTTTGAAAATATTTACCACGCAGAACTTTCGCAATTTGTGGCTTAAAAAACGCTCATTTCGTTTTTTTCAAGACGATTAGTTCAATAAGAAAGGAGAAATTGTAATTAATCGAGCTGATTATACCACTATTCAATGAACTTAATCTGACAATCATAATAATGAATTATTATGCGTAAGATTCAACTATTGATGCGTATAATTTTTTAGGATTTGTAATAAATAATGAAAAAATAACATTTAAGAAAACGCCTAGCATATCTTTATTTATCCATTTTATTTTGAGTATAAGTAAATAAATAAACGAAATGTTTGCTTGTTCAGTAGAGGTTTTTGGTTTTCATTAAGGATGTACGATCACACGTAAATTCAATTCATCCACTTATTGCTGTATACATTGTTCAGACTGAAAATTAAGTAAAACATGAGAATTATTAATTGGAAGAGTAACTATTCATTATCGTAAATTATTTAAAAAAATGTATCACGGAGCGCTGCTAATTTTTTTCGGGTTTTTCCTGAATACAATCAACGCGTGCTGCCTAGGTTGGGCCCTCCCACTCATGCGCGCACACACACACACGTCCATGTCGCTCGGCGTAGCCGTGCCTCTCTCGGTGCGGCCAGGCACACCGTTACACGCGCGCCACTACTCGCCACCCTGGACCACCCAGTAGCATCGCCACCCAGACCTACGCGTAGTATCGGCTATAAATAATTATCAATAACTCATCAAGGGTGCATCGAATCGGAAAACCACTGAGGACTTTTCAATTCAGAACTTCGAGATCTACCTACCCTCCAGAGATCGGACGACTCTTTTGGGACACGCTGTATATACCTAATGGCAGACAAATGACCGCTTTTCAAATAAACGTTGTATTTTTTTCCAATTGAATATAAATAATACAGAATTTAGCAGAGGCAATAAAATACAAAACAATAATGTGATGTATAATTAAAAAACATTTATTTTAAAGTCTCAAATCATGATTTGCTTGAAAATGTATTAAACAATAGTGTTAAAAATTTGTCAGGGGGGAAATAGGTGTAGAACGGCGTTTTCGCAGTGATTTTCCTGAAATTTGTCAACACATAAACAATTAAAATCTATTAATATTGTGTGGCTAATTTATAAATATATTTAAGAATAATTCTGAAATTTTCAAAAAATTTCCTCAAAAATCAACGGAGACATCAGCTGTCGTATATTGTAGTTCGCCATCCAACAATTTATGCAACAATTTGTGTAATTGATTTCAGATGAAAATTATGACCTCCAAGATGTACACAAACTGCTCAGTCGGATGGCGACCAACAATGTGCGGCAGGTAATATCTCCGTTACTTTTTGAGGAAAATGTTTGAGAGTTTTCGAATTCATTCTTGGCTTATATATAAAATGGCCTCACGATATCAATAAATGATGTAAATTGTTTATGTGTTGAAAAAATTCATGAATATTACTGTAAAAACGCCGTCTTACACCCATTTCCCCCCTTAATAGTAAACCAAATTTAAACTCGATTACGCGGCCCGAGTTCACCATAGTAATGCCTTAAGATTAAGAGTTGAAATTTGAGGTAAATTACTTTTATTAGGTATCAAAATGATCCCCATAATCGATGAAGAACGCCGCGGAATACGATCATTGGTATGAGGTGCGCAAACATGAATGTTGTACGAATCGTAAAAGGCCATCGGGAAAAATGAAAATGAATGCAATTAGCGAAATGTTCAAATAAGCAGAACAATATTGAGCTAAACACTTAATTATATCGGAGATGGGTGCAGCAAAACTGATTCACGTATTGTAAAATTAGACCTTATGATTATACAACGGTGAATGAAAAAGAGTGTATAAGACACTATCTTTGATTGACTCGATTTTCTAACAGTTTTCTATGCCAGGTTCCGGGAGGGGTCTGATTCGGAAACCCAGTATATAGTGTCACCATGCCTTTGAAGTATTCCTGCTCGGTCGTCGCAGGTTAATAGTTGGATTCTATCTGAATTCTAGTAAAGATAACCGTATTGGGAAATTCTTAGTGAATTCCAATCGGAGTTGAATATGGAATGTTGGATGTTGGAATATGGGATGTCGAGAAAATGGGATCTCGGATGCGCACATTGAAAAAGAAACATTAAATATTGGAGACGAGCTAAACGTGCAAGAAGATCGATCGATAAATTGTGTCTCATGGCTTGATAATACCTTGAAATTGCGATTCTCTTCAAAATGTTTTTAAAAATTATGGGAAATGTATTATTATCATTGTTCAACATACGAAACCCCTTACGGAAAAATGACTCCAAAAGACAAGCACTCATGATGCTAATCTCAACGAGCTGCACTGCAACGGAAGCACTCAAAAAGGTCTATAATAATATGTAGACTTCACATCACAACTTTAACATCACAAGCAGAAGGTTTTGTTTTTCGTTATACCACTGACAGTGTCAAAGGTTATGTTCGAGCATAATTTATAAATCACAGCATGTAATTTCTGAAACACTTTCAATCTTGGTGGAAAATTTTGAAACAAAATTGAAAACTTTTTATAAATTACATGCTGCCCTTTAGAAATTTTTCCCGAATATAACCTTTGAACTGTCAGCGTTATAACGACAAGCCTTTTGCTTGTGATGTTTTTGGAACTTTTTTTTTTAAAGTAGTAAGCATAGTCTCTGTAACCTGCTGTACATATTTCATGATTTAAAAAATCATTAACAATTTTGTTAATAAATGTTCAGTAACGTGACTTTAAGTAGTGCAGAATGTCAGGAAGCACTTTTACTTTGTTATTAATAAAAGTCAACACATCATCAAATATTCGAGTTCGTGAAAGAAATACCTCAAGATTAACTATCAACCTAACAATGGTTTTTACAATCGATTTTAGATAAAGCACTGAGAAGTACCGGTGACCATTGCAAATCTTTTATCATAGAAATGATCATAATTTCATTGATAACTTGGTTCTGAATTAATATTCGTCTTTTTGTTGTAAGTTCATTAATGTTATTGAAAATGTCTATTGCGCACACCCTCCAACTGCGCATAACCGCGCGCAAGCCTTAACCGATACCCTTCCGTTTTATTCCATCTGCCTGTTGTTACAGAGATAACTATTCTACCTGTCCAACTAAGTTTGTACGAAGAACCAGAAATGTGTGAAGTTAGCCCAGCCATGTTATTTTTTTCCAAAAACGAAAGTTGTACTGAATTCTGCTCGGTTTGTGCTGAGTTGTGCCGCAAACAGGAAAAAAAAAATATGATAAACAAAAAAGTTGTAAACAAAAATGCATTTTCTCCCGCGCTATCTTTTTTCCTCCAAAAACAACAGTTGTGCTAAATTGCACTCGGTCTGTGATGACTTGTGCCGCAAACAAAACTAAAAAATGTTCGTAAGCAAAAAAGTTATGGACAATCGAAGAAATCAAAAATAGCCCAGCCATTTTGTCCGATTCCATAAACGAAAGTTCTGTTTGGGTTGTTTTCGGCAAGTTGTTTGCGGCACAAGTCAGCATAACTTTCGTTTTTGGAAGAAAACAAAATGGCTGGGCTAACTTCACGTACATGAACCAGGAATGTTCCGTATCTTTCTGTTAAGAAAATTTTATGCTTTTTTTTCTTCTAATAGCTCTCTATTTATTGCATAGGTGTTGCTCTCCAAAGGTGAAAAACGATATATTCTATTAGCGAGAGCCGGTGAACCTAAATTGTTATAAATGCTCAATAGACAATATGAGACTATACCCAAAATTATCTTTACATGAGTTTCAAATTATTTATAAAAACAGACACTTTGAAGCCTTTATGAGTCAACCGGTCCTTGAAAAAAAACAAACGAGTTTTCTACTTCACGTATCTCAGATATTGAAAATAGTTGATGAAAATGGTTTTTCCCTGAAGTTGCGGTCTTTCTGTTCAGCAGAATCCAGATTCAACAATTTATCTGTGACAAGCATAGACACATGTATCATCTTTAAGTGGCTAGTACTCAAATAGTCTATACTAGTCAATCGACGATAAATGTTTTTAAATTTTTCATCATCATTCTTACCCAAAAGATGTTTTTGCTCTTTCTGCATTCGAAGTAATCCATAATAACTATATTATTATATACCCCGTCAGAAGACATAATTGCGGCGCATCTATCATTGTAAACAGACACGTCTCCTTGGTTTTTATTCATTGTATTTTTTGCCCTCCTGCTCGGGCGAACAAGTTTACTCAGCCAAACTTTATCATGCTCCAATACCAGAAAATGAAGGCTTTATTAGATAAAAAATGTCAATCAGATACGCAATGCTCGCACGGAGAATTAATAACAACGATCGATGAAAATATGATTGACATAAATTAGACGCATATGAATCTGGTACCGAAAATGTAACGATATAGAGGATGTTAGAAGTACATAGCTGATGAGAAAGCCAACTGGGTTATTCGCGGATATACCAGATGCGATTAAGAGAGCTATAAGAAAAGCTGCTCATTGACAACTGCCTCGGCATAGTACGCCTAGGTGTCCTGTCATTGGTTACAAGACAGTTGTCCACAAAGGGCTTGACACACTTTGGAGCTCGCTACATAATTGCCGCACATAAGGTTACAATTGCATTACAATTGATACCGCTTCGAGGCAGTAAGAAACTGTTCCTTGCGATGATTAGGTGGACCGAGTATCAAGCTGCTCGTACGCAACGGTCTCATAACCAATATCACTTGGGAGTACTGCGCATCAATAGTACTATACTGAGGCAGTTGTTCATGAGTAGCTTGGCACTCTTTCGATAAATATGTAGAAAATGAAATTGCTGCATAACAATAAAAATACGTCCGAAGGAAAAAGTTGCGATGATTCGAGTGTGTGAGCAGGTCAGAAGTGTCAGAAGTGTCAGAAGTGTCAGAAGTACAGGGCCAGCAACGGGGAAATTGAAATGTTTATGCCTTATACGATGAGCCCTATTGACATTAAATAGCTGAATCTCCTCTATCCTTCGTTATTTGCATGCGTTCTGGACAATTGATATGACCGCACGGAAATACTTACACGACCATCCCGTATGCCCCCTCGCCCATGTATGCCAAATTCGTGTAACGTGGACCGACTTCGAATACCTGTCCACGTACTATTTCAGACCTGGCAGACACACTGGCAGGATTATCGGTTGCCATTTTTACAACTATTTAACAAATAAACTACTAAACACGGCCCTTTTTGTCATACACGCGATCCAACCTAATATTTGAACGTTCTCGTGCGAAATAAAAAATACGTTTTTGGTTGGTGATATATACAGTATACATGTAGCTTTGGTGCAAGCCCGCTGTATCGTCTCTGTTGGGCTCTGTTGATCTCTGTTGGTCTCTGTCACCGTCACTGCGACAGGACCTACGCGAACTCCGCGGCTTATATTTTTTCTTTCTATTTTTCTATTTTATTTGTTTGAGTTTCTTGTTGTGTTGATTTGTTGACAACACGACGTTGGTTTCGTGGTTTATTGCGACATATATTATCGTTTATTTATTAAAAACTTTGAAAAATAAAAAATGTACAGCAAACAATCAAAATACTAGTTTTTTGCGAAAAGTATTTTTGTTAAATAGTGTGGAAAATAAAAGTAACATTTAAAAAAAAAAAATTAATGGTTAAGAAAGAGGTTCCATGCACGCCATATACAAATTTACCCTTACCTCTTTTCATAATTCAACTGTGGAGTTACCTGATCCTTCGGTGGTCGTTTGGTAGTATTATTTGTACCATAATTCAAATGTTTGGTAATTGAACATTTTATGCGTAAGCAAGCAATTAAAATTTTGGTATAGAGTTAGCCTAACCAAGTACATTTTCCATCGAAAAGGATAAGTTTAGTGCCAATTCAATGCTGAATCGTTTGGTGGTTATTAATTGCATAGTAAAACAGTTTGGTAATTATTAAATATCGGTTGAACACGGTTTATTTAGAGTGTGTTCGGACCCTCTATTTTTCCCAGTTTTCCGCTTTTTCCACGATTCTTGAATTTTCATTAACAACAATTTAAAACTGTTAACTTCGGCAACTTCTGAGCCATGTAGCAGACGCTTCAAGAAGTAACTCGGAATTTTTTCGGATTTTTTGAAAGCCTAGAAAACTTGGAAAACTCGACTGTTCCCTGAAAAACCCAATGTACTGTTACGCGGGATGGTTAAACCCTTAGAGTGCACACCTTCACAGCGATACATTTCGTGCACATGGGGTCAATTTTATCCTAGGCCATTTTTGACTTCGAATATCGCGGCAACTATGCGCTTTTCGGGAAAAAATATTCAGTCACTTTCTGCAGTGACTTGATCCAACTTTAAGGCTGCAAAGTTCGATTTCCAAAAAAATCTTTTTTAATCGTTCAAAAACATTTTCAAAGTTGGTGCGCAAAAAAGCAGTTTCGGTAAAAACTCCCGTCAAAAATTCAATTTTGAGTTTTGAAAAAAATCTTTTTTGGGTTTTACAGACAAGGGTCCATGCTTTAAGGAAAAAATAAACCGCTTTGCAGCCGTTTCAAAAAGTATATTTATTTTGGAGTATGAAGTCGCCGTTTTTCAGGTTTCATGAAAGAGGGAAAATGAGAGATTGCTATATCAAGTATAATCAAGTATAATCTGCTTTATTTTTTATATATAGCTTGTAGTTTGTGCAGTTTGTTAAATGAGCTATAAATAATCACTCCGTCGCGCCGCAATCGGTGTACGGTATGTGCGATGGTCGTCGCACATCGGTCGACGGCAGGAAGGACACTGCAATTTCGTCTTGTGGTCCATAGATCGAATACAGAGAGCGCACCAAAACTCTTTTTTCGAACATCAGACATGCGACCTCCGAAGGTGGCCCCGGATCGATATCCAATATTTTTTCCATGCTTCTCCGGATGGCCGTTCGCAACGATGATCCGTTTCGTATGCTACGTCCCAGCCTCATGCCCGAACGTTTTTTTTACCCCCCTATCAAAAAATCATGCAATGCCGACAGTAGGTACTTGCAGACCACGCACATACCGGTATCGTCCTTCGTCGAATCGCACAACTTGTAGTATTGGCGATCTGCACTAAGCATGCGACGCCTGTTGACGTTTTCTCGAACTGCTGTTGGAATGCAGAGCAGACGACCTGTCACGCGAATGTTTTTTTGAGCAATCAACAAAAATGAGTGATGATCGTGACGACGAAGCAAATATCGAGGACTCTAAAAGCGGTAACAGCGAAATTAGTGCCGGGAGTGCAATATTCACCCCCAAAAAGAAATCGAAATGCCGTGTCTATTGTTGTGTGTACGGATGCAAGTCTCGCGCATTCGCAGACCGAAATCTAACCTTTCACCGGTTTCCTGAAAGAAATTCGATAAAGGATACGAAACCTTAAAATCGATCGAAATATCCCAACGATGAGAGTATGCTCTTTGCACTTTACGAAGAAAGATTTCGTGTGGAGAGGTAAGTAATTTTCAAAAGGTGATACTAAACCACATATAGTGTGACATGTTAAGGGTGGCCAGCCCCTTTTATTTCGCCCCCCGTAAAGATAATCGGACAGGTCGCGGGTGATTTTTGAAGGAAATTTTCTGAACTTTTCGATAAAAAATACGGCGTTCATCGCAAAATGATAGGTTTTGCAGCACAAAAGTGACCGCTACGAAAATAATGTGAAAACATATTTTTTTCTGATAGGAATAAAGTAGACTTTATTCCGAATACGGGACACACGCGAAATTTTTTTTTTGAGTATCGCATCATTGAGAAAAGTTATATAAAAAATGCGCGTTATCGAATAAATTTGAATTTAACTGAACGAAACAACAGAATTGAACAAGCGGTACGAGAGTGATTTGCTGCGTCATCTGCTCGTTGACGACATATTTTTCAATAACCTGACATTTCTTAAATAACCTTTTTGGCACTTCACACTGACAGATACAAAATTAACATTGGGAGAATGAACTTGAGCACAAAGACAAACCGACTTTGAGACAAAACACTACAGCCCTGTTCATTCGATTCCATCGTTGCGTTCAGATAAGTTTAAATTGGTATTATTACACCCAATTTTGACATAACTTTTCTTAATGATGCGATACTCAAAAAAAAAATTTCGCGTGTGTCCCATATTCGGAATAAAGTCTACTTTATTCCTATCAGAAAAAAAAGATGTTTTCACATTATTTTCGTAGTGGTCACTTTTGTGCTGCAAACCTTTCATTTTCCGATGAACGCCGTATTTTTTTTCGGAAAGTTCAGAAAATTTCCTTTAAAAATCACTTGCGACCCATCCGATTATCTTTACGGGGGGCGAAATAAAAGGTGGTGGCCACCTTTAACATGTCACCCTGTATATTATATTCATAAATTAAGGATACAATTTTATGAATTATTCGTTACTTTTTTCTCCTGGTGGGCTAGACCCATCGAACTGTCAAAACATGCACTCCAATAGCGCCATATTGCCAACTGACGCGAACGCCGCCACTGGTAGTGCAGATCGCCAATACAAGTACAGCTAAATTTATGGTAGTCGTAAATACTCTCCTTCCGGAAAAAAGTCTATCCAGCATATACTGTCTGCATTTAGAGAGAGACCTCACTCGACGTCGCTGCGTTCCCTTTTTTTTATCATAGAGTTTTTCTAAATCCAGCATAAACAATTTGTCTCAAAACTCAGCAGTAATCGCATCCAATGTTTTTCCCGAACATTCCTCCCATATGTGGAATTCAAAAGAGCGACGGGAAAGCCCCTGCAGGACCTTTTTCATGCCCAAAAACACATGCGTTTTAAATACGAAATTCCATTAAACTCAACTTCAAGAAAATAAAAACTGATCTCCCCTGAACAGGATGATGACTCTTGTCCACCGTCACCACCAAACGTCGCCATCATCCATGTATAAAAAAATCAAACAATCTTTCCGAAAAATGGAATAATGACCCTTGAACTCTGGCGCGACCAAACCTCGCCATCATCCATGTATAGAAATATCAAACAATCTTTCCGAAAAACAGGATGACGACCCTTGAAGTCTGTCGCGACCAAACGTCGCGTTCATCCACGCATAGAGAAAAATATCAAACAACTTTCGAAAACATTACAGAGATAAGAAGTCCCGAAATCCAAGATGACTATTAATTCTCCCTTGCATCTAAGCTCCGCCTTAATTTCTAAAATGCAATCAGTTTATCCTGCAGCTGCCTATCCACGATCTAAACCAACCAATGATTTTTAATTTCTATCTCAAAAACTGAACCGTGGGAGGCGCTAATCAACACCCACCTTTTCCAAGAAATTCTTAAAAAACTGCCATACAAACCACAAACACGATTCAATCGTTCAATAGTTATACAAATTTTATCGAGTTCACGTCGTCGTAACGTCCGTTACCTATTGTAAATTTCGGACTTGAACAAATTTTGTAATTCTCCGTTAAAAGAGACTTAGCTGCCCGACGCGTATTAAAACGATTTGAAACCGAAAATTAAATCATAAAAACTGTACCGATTTTGTGAAAACTTTAGTGATAATTACTTTTTTTTAAATAAATACTCTGTTAACTTGTTATCCGATCGACATTTTTTTATTCGGGTAATTTCATCGAAGTTTCTCCGAAATTAATCCTTTGAAACATCTCCGAAGAGAATCGAGTGTAAAAACTCAATTGGCTATTACATTCGCGAGCCGCGGACCAACCCAGGTAGCATTATGGCGTTTGAAGTAATTCAGAAAGACTTCTTACGGAAGATTTAGACATCCGAAATGATGTTCTGAAAGATGTATAAATGTATATACAGAAAGACGTCTAATGCGCCACTATAAGAAAATAATCAGATTTCTCAAGAAATATCTCTTTAAGAACACTTTTTTCTGATTTTTCTTCAGAAAGTTATCTGTAAGAAGTCTGCTTTCAGATTTCCGTGATATACGTCTCGCAGACATAATTTTTCAGATGTCTTCGTAAAGACACCGAAAAGAACCGGGCTTTGAGACTTTTCTTAAATGAAGCCCTTGTCTGTCTGACTCAAACAAAAAGAAATGTTAGTGACCTCTGAAATAAGTTCAGATTTTCATGTATAGAATTTGACAATAAACATTTTTTTCTTTATTTTGTATTTAAATTCTTAACAAGTCAAAACTATGAGCATATATTCAAAAAACATGTATATGCTCTTTTCAAAGTCCTTGATATTTTTGAAGACTTTGTACTGTTTGCTTCATAACAAATTACGATTTATTTTTGTTTTGAGTACCAATTTTTATAATGTTAAACAATTTTTTCTTTCCATATACAGGGTGGTCCACGCAACGTGTGCACCTCTTTCACGGTCGAAATATGCGTTGCACGAAAAAATGTTGTATACAAAAGTTACATGGTTTATGAGGCTTCATCATGTGGTGCATTTATTTTTATTCTAGGTGGAGGCGCTTCGGAGATTTCAAGGTCAACTTTGTTTTTTTAAAGGGAATGCTATATTTTTTATAGCGTAAGATGATAGAGTATCGAATTTTGAGTAAAAAAGTATAGACCCTTATTAGCCCTAAAATTAATAGTTAACGAGTATTTTCACTTTATTACTTTGAGTACATTCAGTGACTCGTGGCTTATCACAATTAACGTAAGTGTTCAAATTGATGTCCATTGGCATCAATACAGTGACGAAATCTATTAACTAATGAAGAAACTGCATTCTGAATTATGTCCGGACTAAGTGTCATGCATTCTAAACAAATACGATGTTTCATATCCTCCGGAGTTGTTGGTATTTCACGATACACTCTGTCTTTTAATGTGCCCCACAGAAAAAAGTCTAGAGGAGTAAGATCTGGTGAGCGTGGAGGCCACATGAATTGTCCACCACGACCAATCCATCGATTGGGAAAATTTCTATCCAGTAGTTCCCTCACAATACGTGCGTAATGTGCTGGACAACCATCATGCTGATACCACATACGTGCACGGATATTCAACGGCACGTCCTCTAGTAAAGGTGGTAAATTATTATTCAAAAAGTTCGCGTATTTTTGCCCTGTTAATCGATTATCAATGAAATATGGACCAATCAATTGGTTGCCCAGTATTCCACACCATACATTAACGCTCCATGGGTGTTGGTGGTCGACTTCTCTCATCCAGTGAGGATTGTCAGCTGCCCAGTAATGCGTATTTTTCAAATTGATCTGTCCACGGTTTGTAAACGTTGCTTCATCAGTGAACAACACACTTTGTAGAAAATAATCATGCTGATTTATTTGATGTAGGAACCACTGACAGAACAAAACGCGGTTTTCAAAATCCGTTCCATGTAGTTTCTGATGAAGTGCAAGGTGATAGGGGTGATATTTATTTTTATGCAGAATTCGTAGAATACTGCTTTTGCTTATTCCCGAACCTCGTGAAATCTGTCGCGTACTAATATGAGGATTTTCTATTACGGCTGCTAAGACCGCAATAGCATTCTCTTCAGAAGTGGCAGTTTGTCTTACGGTACGTTTATTAAGATTGAAATGTCCATTTTCTCGAAGCGATTTACAGATTCTCTCAAATATGGTTCGAGATGGTTGAATCCGTTCAGGATATCTTTCGGCATACATAGCTTTAGCTCTTACTGCATTTCTATGACACTCTCCGTACACTAAAAGCATATCAACTTTGTCACTATTACAAAAATTCATTTTCACTTTTATCTTTCTGATAATCACGCACGATCACTGAAGGAAACTTTAATACTGGATTACAAATATTGAGAGGATTGCGAATCATGATAAGAGCGTGTGATGTGGTGAATGTGTTCATATTGATAAACACTGTCATGTAAACAATGCTATCCTTCAGATATTTGTAGTAGATTTGAATCTCCAACTTGATATTACGCAATAGAAATTTTAAAGTAATAAAGTGAAAATACTCGTTAACTATTAATTTTAGGGCTAATGAGGGTCTATACTTTTTTACTCAAAATTCGATACTCTATCATCTTACGCTATAAAAAATATAGCATTCCCTTTAAAAAAACAAAGTTGACCTTGAAATCTCCGAAGCGCCTCCACCTAGAATAAAAATAAATGCACCACATGATGAAGCCTTATAAACCATGTAACTTTTGTATACAACATTTTTTCGTGCAACGCATATTTTGACCGTGAAAGAGGTGCACACGTTGCGTGGACCACCCTGTATACACATTGTTGGTTAGCAGAAAATTACCTTAACCTTTAACAAAATATGTACAAAGGTAGAAAATGACTTCGTAGAAAAATCGTACTAATTTAGAACTTCATCTATAATTACTTGACCAAAGAAATATGATAAGCAAAAACTTATCTGTTTTTATTCATATTTAGAAAAATATTGCAGGTTATCGATTATAATAAGGTCGTGTTTGCAAGAACGCAACGCGCGTATGTGTCTTGACATAAAACTATGTACTCGTAAATTAGACAACGTTTTGAAATCTTAAATCAGAAATCTAAAAAGGTCAGAATGTAGACGATTTTTGGACGTCATAAAATATAAGTCTTATACTAGATATCTCTCAGAGTTCTTAAATGAGAGTTCTTGAAGCTGAATCTATCGGAAGTCTATCGGAGATCATATGATGATCTCCAAATGAAGTCTTGTACAAGAGATCGCTAAGATGTCTTTCTGACGTTTGTGCTAATTGGGAACCATCATCAAAATCGTTAGAGAAAAATATTCAAACTTTCGCGCTGCAAATTCGGTGGTCACTTGTCTCGTATCAAATCCCTTTCTCGGGACGTAACACGTAAACGGCGTTGAATTAACGGAGTGACAAGGCGTAAAGCAATTCGCTTTTGGCTTTCTCTTCTAAGAATTCGATTATCGATCTTCTCTTCATGTTGCATCGTATGACACGTGTGAAGAATGCGACTGTTTACTGCCGTTTGGTCGAGCATTCCGAAGAAAAATCTTAGTGGCCAACGTTTTGTGCCTCGCGCAACACTATAAGAGTGACATCATTTGTCGAAAACATCCGTGCCTTTTGTCTTTCACGCAAAACCGTTTTTTTTTCTCATAGTCGATGGAGGTCTTCCCCGCGCTTGCTGTGCTGTACTTTCTCGTCGCTGTTCTGGTACTCGGACGTCTTCGGTTTCTGAAATTTCGTCACATGAAGGTCTATCAGTGTTCTCTTCTGTTATTTCTTCGACGGCATCTACATTTTCGTCGCTTGTTCCACCGCCGAACTCGTCATTTTGCCGCTCTAATTCCCCATAGCGCAAGATGATAAAAATCACGTAGAACCAGAAATCACTCAAACACCTCATCCGTGCACACTGGCGGTCAATCTGACCCCACGTCTGATTCGTACGGCTGCTACGCATAAACCAATTACCATATTAAGGATCCCGCTTCGGGGATGTTTTTGTAAACGCTATTCACGTGAAAAAAAATGTTGGGGTCAGTCTGATCCCGGATGCACGCTAGGGGTTATTAAGAGTGACGCAAATCCAACTACCGTCCATTATTAACTCTGTCCACGTGCACGATACACATTACGAGTTAACTCGTCTTTATAAAGAACCTAAGGTTTTCGAATAGCCAGGTTAAGTTTTTGGTAAAGCCATTTCAAGGCTATAGCCTTGAACGTATCAGAACGGTAATATGGGCATCAAAAGGTCTGTAGCCCAACGGTGTCTTTATTGACGATGCAGTCTTCCTTCGGAGTCAGAATCAGGACCAATGCGAAGAACGTGACGAATATTGTGTGTATAAAGATACTTGCCAAAATGTAGATCCAAGACTCTCTCTCTCGGAGACAGAGGACGAACCTTGGTGAGTATGATGCGAAACAGGTGAAGAATCAGAGCTTGCCAGGATTAGTTGGAACATGGTGTCTTCAGGTTTACACAAAGGAGAAGATCAGGAGTGCAGTATTTTAACGATTTAATTATAAATGCAATTGTTTAATACAGAGATGTTTTCTTCACTCGGATACGAATAATAATGTTGTTCCGTCTCAAGAGAGGGATCAAGTACGAGTCTCGTGACCACCGGATTTGGAGCGCGAAGATTTGAATATCTTTCGCCGGAGAGTCTTTGTTGGTTGTGTTACGTCCCGAGAAGGGGGTTTTGATGCGAGACACGTGACCACCGAATTTAGAGCGCGAAAGTTTAAATATCGTTCGCCAATGAGTTGATGATGGTTGGTCTGCGGCTCGCGGATATAATAGCCAATTGAGTTTTCACACTCGATTCTCTTCGGAGATGTTTCGAAGGATGAATTCCGGAGAAATTTCGATGAAGTTTCCCGAATAAAGAAAAATGTCCGTCGGATAACAAATTAACAGAGTATTTATTTATCAAAAGTAATTATCACTAAGTTTAAACAAAGTCGGTACAGTTTGTATGAATTTTATAATCGGTTTCGAATTGTTTCGATACGCGTCGGAGAGCTAAGTCTCTTTTTTACGGAGATTTACAAAAGTTTGTTTTAAGTCCGAAATTTACAATAAGTAACGGACGTAACGACGACGTGAACTCGATAAGATTTGTATAACGATTGAACATTTCTGAACGATTGAACCGTGGTTTTATAATAATTTCTTGGGAAAGGTGGGAGTTGATTAGCGCCTACCACGGTTCAGTTTTTGAGATGGAAGTTAAAAGTTATTGGTTAGTCAAGATCGTGGATTGGGCAGTTGCAGGATAAACGGATTGCATTTGTGCATTTAGAAATTAGGGCGGAGTTAAAATGCAAGGGAGGCTTAATGGTCCTCCTTGGTTTCGGAGTTTCTTATCTCTATAGAGTGGCGCGACGGCGACGCTTAGGCGCGACAGAGTTTAAGGGTCGTCGTCGTGTTTTTTGGAAAGTTATTTGATATTCGATATTTTTCTATAATTTGGTCGCGACAAGGTACATCTTATTTTTCAGAAAGTCTGTTTAAAAAAAAAAATATTCTTTGTACATGGATGATGGCGACGTTCGGTCGCGACGGGGTTCATCATCCTGGTTTTCGAAAAGATTGTTTGAGTTTTTTTATACATGGGTGGTGACGACGCTTGGTCGCGACGGTCAAGAGTCGTCATCCTGTTTTAGGGGAGTTCGGCTTTTATTTTCTTGAAGTTAAGTTCGAGAAAATTCCGCATTTTGAGACGCATGTGGTTTGAAGTATTTCAGTGTCTTTTAGATAGAGAAAAGGAATAAATGAAGCATATATAAAAAAAGGTTTGTGCGTGGAAAAGATCCTGCAGGGACTTTCCCGTCGCTCTTTTGAGTTCCACATGTGGGAGGAATTTTCGGCGAAAACGCTGGATGCGATTGCTGCTGAGTTTTAAGACAAATTATTTATGCCGAATTTAGGGAAACTCTATGATAAAAAAAAGGAGTGCGGCGACGTCGAGTGCGGTCTCTCTGTAAATGTAGACAGTATGTATTGGGTAGGCTTTTCCCGGAAGGGGAGTATTTACGACTACCATAAATCTAGGGGTACTTGTATACTACAAGCTATGCGCTTCGACGAAGGAAGATACCGGTATGTGCGTGGTCTGCAAGTACCTACTGTCGGCATTGCATAATTTTTGAAAGGGGGCGAAAAAAACGTTCAGGCATGAGGCTGGGACGTAAAAGTTGGTCCGCGACTCGCGAAATACAATTTTATTATCAATGTGGGTTTTTACACCCGATACTCTTCGGAGATGTTTCGGAGTTTTTGGATCGGAGAAATCTTGGAGTGATTTCCCGAATAAAGTATTTGCCGATTTAACAAATTAACAGAGTTTTTATTTAATATTTTTATCACTATTGTATTACAAGTTTGGTACAGTTGTTATTTCCGATTATAATTCGGATTATCGCGGATTGTGAAAACTCAGTCTCGTCAATCAAGTTTTAATAATTCGGTCGAAGTCTGGATAATTTCTAAGTTAATTTTTATTTGGATTTTAAAGGACGTTACGACCATATGAACAGAGTTGAACTTTTTATCGAAGTGTACTGAACAGAACTGAACAGAGTTTATATAGTAAGTTTTGATCGAGGTAGTGGGAGATGATTCGCGTCTCCCACGGATTAACAAAAACGCATTCATACGCTATAAGATGTAGGTCAGATTTGGTATAGGAGGAGATCTCCTTATTTTAAATGTTACAAAATTGTTATTTAAAGTTCATACATAGAGGTTTCGTTTTAAGAGTTTTTTTATAACAGTGGCGCATAAACGCACGCATTGCGTCTAGCAGTCGTTAACCCATTTTGGCTTCCGGGTGTTTGCTTTTTGAGTTCGAGCATTCGTTACTTTGGGTAGGGGTTATCGTAGTTCAAAAATAAAACGCAGTACATTATAAAGTTTATGTCGTACCGCGTGCGTGTATCGAAAGATAATTGGAAAAGGAGGAAAAGATGTTTGCTGTGGGAAAACACTTGAAGAGTTTTTCCCTTGCCCTGTTTTAACTTTTACGACTTTTCGAGGAAGTGTCCACTGTCAATTTCAGAGGAGGTTTGTTACTAAGTTTGTAAAAGAATTTGTATGCAGTGGCTTTTATATTGAAAAGAGTCTAATAGTGAAAAGTAGGACGTTACACGTGCCGTGAGTTTTCGAAAGAGGGGTATTTTACGACTGTCATAAATTTGGGTGCACTTAGTGACTACATATGTTTCGCCGAAAGAAGATATCAATAGACGCGTGCCCTGCAAGTACCTACTGTTGGTAATGCGGGTTTTTTAATGGGGGCTAAAAAAAAAGAGTTCGAGCGTGAGAGCTGGGACGTAACAATGTTCCGGTTTACTGACACTACTATTTATACGTTGCAACAAACGCTTCAGGGTGTTATACCGAGGTCTTAAAGAAACTTGTAAATCGTTATCCCGTACGCACGGTAAGAAGTACTACTATTTTAACTAATAGTAGAGACTTGGAGAGGAATACTTCGCTCGATAATCGAATAATCCCAAGAAAAATATATTATCATAATAATTAATGATTCAGGAAATTGATCGAAGAGTTGACTTGGTTAAAATTTGAAATTAATTCGTTCCTGTGTCCAAATTCACGCAACTTTTTTCCGAATTCACTCCGGTGATAGAACTTCTTTTTTTAACTTTTCCAAAATGTATGATAAATAGCAAATTATTCATCATTTCTCATACGCGGAAGTTCCTCATTAAGCAGAAAGGTATTGCGATTCACAAAACGAGCGGTCGAATTGTTTTACGCAACGAATTTTTTTATATAATGCCGTCGAAACTGAAATAAACGGAGTTCCGTAAAACCGAAAAAAATTGTAAAAAGATATTGTTTTTAACATTTCGGTAAAAACCTTTTGTAGGATTTCGGTGCAATTTAAGAGAACAATTTTGCATATGTTTTTAAGATTTTCCCTGCCAACTGTAAACGTTAAACAAGTATGTAACGGACTTTTGGGAAAATCTTTATAATTTTGCCGACATAGTTTCGAAGATATAATATGATTCGTATGTAATAATAATATAAGAATAATAATAAAGAGAGGCAGTGGCCTAGTGGTAACGCGCCCGGCTCACACCCGGTGGGTCCGGGTTCGATTCCCGCCGCCGACACCAATGGATTTTTCTAAGTGTCTTAAACTGTTCTCTCGTGGTTCGGAACCCACGTAAAAAAGTAGGTCTATTGGAGGAAATCCACCCACCCAGAAAAAGCAAAAGGAGGTACGAGGAAATGATACAGAATGGGTAGTAGTTGGGTGGGTGGCTTGTAAAAACCCGTAAAGGGTGTGCAAGTAAAACTCCCCAATTATTATTATTATAAGAATAATAATCATAATAAATTGTGTCTGTTAATAAGCATAATAAAAAAGTCCGCTGTATAGTCATTTATCCGCATTATTCCGACTTTCTCATTTTATTTACGAGAACTTCCTATTATTTCCTAGTCTTGTAAAATGCCTTGGGAGAATTTCGGAGAAATGATAAAAACGCAGAAAATGAATTTGTCGAAAAAAATTCCCATTTTTTTCTTACTTTCGATCAAATTGTGAATGACAATTCCTTGATTTTTGTAAAAGGGCGGTGACCCAAAAAGTATTTAAAGTTGAAAGTATAGTAGGAAATTCAAGGATGCTTAATTCAAAATGTTAGGAAATTCACATAGATTTTACTGAGATTAATGGGAACATTGCCTGGGAAGACTTTCAAAGAAATGGGAAAAATTAAGGAATCGAGTTTTTCGCAAAAATTCCCATTTTTGCCTTGCTTTCGATCAATCGTGAATGACAATGTCTTGATGTTTTTAAGAGGACGGCAACCCAAAAATGATTTAAGATTTCAAAGTGCAGTAACAAGTTAAAAATGCAGGAAACATCGGTAAATTAACATGAACTTTACTCAGTCTATATTGAAAGCATTGTCTTGGAACAAGTTCGGAAAAATTGTATTTTTATTCTTTTTTCGAAATGTTAAAAAGTCGAAAATTAAATATTCTGAAAAAATGCAACCGTCTTTTCATGTAGCAGATACGAAGCATGCACGGTACGGTAATCCGAAAGATGATACTTGTGCAAAGCAGAGTATGTTCTTTGGTTTGCACAAGTATTATTGCACTGATTTCTATTTGTGTAGAAAAAATGACGAGGACAAAGGTGCCTGTCCACGTGAGAGTAATACTATCGAAGATCGCTCTCGAGAGCAGCACTCGCCTGTGGACACGGTCCTGAGAGTAACTGGCAGGCAGTCACGTTTGACTCGCCGATAGTTTTTTCTTGGAAGCGTACTCTCAAGTGGACACGCATAAACACGCCATCGGATAGCAACTCGCACAAATTCGACTGCAATCCGAATTGTGACAGTACTCTCAAGAGCCACAACTATGGCACGACGCACTTGGACGAAAGACGACACTTGTGCATTAAATGAAATATACACATGAGAAAAATCCAATACTTTGGATAACATTTCGAAATTGGCACTTGTCCTCGATTTCTAATTCACCGACAAGCTTGTTAGTGATGCCGAGTTGTTGTCTTGGCAATATCCATGGGTTAACCTAGCAACTTCTTTTAGTTTTGTTCTCTTTTTTAAGAATTTCCAATGCAACTATGATTGCTGTAGCAGTTCGTTGCTCATGAGAAGACATCTCGATTGATACTGACACGAGTTGCGATGGAACATTCATAGTCTTTAAATGCTCTCCAGTGGACATGGTCCTGAAAGTAATTTGCGACAGCGGGTCTTCGTTACTATCTGAACTGCTCGTGACAGTGAAACTTGCATGAAAATACTCTCACATGAAAACAGTCGTGAGAGTACTCTTGCAAGTAACTCTCAAAATTTACTGTCTGAATTTTCAATAAAAAAATTCAAGGAATTCGGTTTACAGAAATGTGGAGAAATTTGGAAAATTTCGGATTAATGTGGAAATATTTTGTCCGGCATTCTCCGAAAAGTCTCAATTCACTGAAAAAATCGGAGAAAATCGGAAAATTTTTGGGAGAAAATAGGAGTTTTTAAGAAAAATACGGGGGAAAAAGGAAAAATTTAGAGAAATTTCGAAAATTTCGGAGTAATGTTGAAATATTTTTTCGCCAGATTTTTCCGAAAAGTATCAATTCACTGAACAAATCGGAAAAATTTTGGGAGAAAATGGGATTTTTTGAGAAAAATGCGGGAAAAACATTTCTACCAGGGAATGAAGAAACACAAAGTGGGGGCCAACTGTACAGTTGGCAAAATGTAACATTTTCCAGCCAACAACTAATGTTATTAACGTTCTAATTCATGTTACAATCACAGTCGAACTCGAAATGTTTGGATATAATTATAAGACGATTAGTTGAAATTGGGGGGCCAATTTCACGTAGGTTCCCTACAGCCGGATGGAATCATGAATTACTGTATTGGTGAAACCGTGGGTGAAACTAACAAATATATATAAAATCGAAACTTTATTTTGGTTCGTTAGGTTCACGTCACGTACCGCTCTTTTCTGTTGTTTATATCCAGTGATAATTAATAAGAATATCTACGCTCACTGTTATTTTAACAGATGGTCTTGCACTTTTGTATACTATGAAGTTGGTATCCAAGATTCTAGACCGCTATGGAGAAGGGTGAGTTAATTACGTTAACCTGTAATTTAAAAGTTAATAACCGTGTTATAGTTAGCTTTTAGCTCTCTTTTTAAAGATATGTTATCAAAGTCTGTGTTCTTATTTTTGCGCATCGAACCGTATATCAACCATATCAACAAATAAAAAGTTACACATCAGCTCACTTATGGTTTAATTAAAAAGAGCCAAGTTGAGGTTTATCCCTTCGCCAATCCTACAAGATGGACCCAACTTTTTGGCTTCACACGAACTACAGGGAGTTTGCTTTTATCAACGAATATAAAATTACAGAAACACGTACACAGTGTACTTGGAAGCTAAAAAGTTTGCGTCGTTCAGTTCGATTGACAATCGCAATTACATCGCAATTACATCAACGTTTCGGGCTCCGAACAGTGCACCCTCGATGTAACTGCGTTTGTGGCTTCTATGTACCTCGATATTCATTGCTCATATACATAGTTTATTATATGCTATTCATTCTTTCTCGAATGTATTTAGATTTATAATTTTTAATAGATAAACATGAGACACATTGTTTAAGAGCATGTGAAATACAAAATAAGCGCTCACAACTACGAGCGAGATGTCTCAAAGAGGGTTTTCGCGCTTTTTCTAAACCTACTGATTTCTACCAAAAACAAGAGAATAATATGCTTGCTATGCACACATGAACAGCATAATTCTCCTCTTTTCATTGAAACGTCAATCGTTTGAACAAAAGTTATGCAGCAGGATTTTTACTAACTGAATGAATTTTACATCATTTTAAGGATAAACGACGTCTCGGTAATTCATTTATGATTTTGGAAGAGATGGCCGAAAAATGCTTTTGCAAATTGCCCAAGCAAACAGATTTCACAGTGAAAAAACTCTTACTACCAGAATATCACCCATCTAAGAGATCTCCTAGAAGACCCATCTAATTGAGAAACTTGTGATGAGAATTTTATCGCTCCAATGTTTCTCTTTGAAGGGAGCTTCGAGCTTTTACCGGATTCTGGCCATTCGTCAATTAAGAGCAGATTAAGGTTGCTTTTGGGACACATAGTGTTTACTTATTGAAAGAAATAGTCCCGCAATGATTCTTAAATACAGTACTAGTATTGCATTTTTTCCGAGCACTCACTAAAAAAGAACTAACATTTTATACAAATGGCATATGTTGTGTATTTATTGGAATCTGTTACATGGGCTGAGCCTCAAAAACATGATGATGATAAGGGTTTCAACTTGAAGGTGCGATCCACTTGCCGCTGCAAATGCTTTCAGTGCTTCAGTGCTTCATTTTTCTATGCTTTTCCATAAAAATTTGAACCCGCTGAAGCATTTACACTGTTAACTGCGTCGTACCCTAAGTTGGCGCCATGTGCACATATATGCCATGTAACATTTACACTGTGATCTTGTTTAAATTTCATAAAAAAGTGATTAAATAGATTAGAGACTGATCTCATCATTGTCAATTTACATGGTATCGATAGATGCAATTTAGCATTGGGCTCGTAAGTATCCAAAACAAAGAAATTTTGTTAATGGCGAAAGATTATTGAAAGTCAGGCACATTTAATATGGCAAAACCGGAATGCAAAAAGACAGTATCGGTGTGGGCCGGTGTGGCGTTGTGAGTTTTCAGCCTATTGTTTACAAAATTCGAAATTAAAAAATAATTAATCGTGTAATCTCAAGGACCAGTAAAAACATTTTTCATGCCCCAGATGTGTCACAGATGTCGTGTCATAGTATAGAGGATTCCAATAAAGAATGCTATATCGAATCTCTATTTGTAAATGATATGGCAAACCTTATATTGAGTCAGGCTATTACAGATATTTAGGCTATTGAAGTGAGCAACATTTTTGGGTAAAAAGCTTATTGATTGATTTCAGTTTTCAATATTGCTGTTCAGATTGAACAGCGACGCGTGAATTGGCCTCAGCGTAGGTACCATTTTCGGGTCAAAAATTCATTATGGAGTGAGTGCAAATGATCAATACAGCGAAGGTAATTCAATTTAATTTTCCAATATTCCTTCGCAGATTGGATAATATATCATGAATTTCTTCGAGGAAAGTATAAACTGACGGCGTTTTTTAATATCTTTTTGAAGATTGAACAAAGAATGATAAATTTTATTTCAATTTTCTTCAATATTTCTCCCAGAACGAATAGTGAAGCATGTATAAATAAGTTACACTTTCTTTTCTTGTATTTTGCTGGAACAATTATTTCTTCTAAAAATGGAAATTTGTTATTAGACCAAAAGAAATGTTTACTGCAGCAACGCATGTTTAATTTGACAAGGAATAGTTTTTTCAGCGAATTACTCAAAAAAAGGCGAAGTCTTTTTCCGATTCGTTGTTTGCTTGTAAAAGATCTTTCAGGTTATGTTCTCTTTTTTATACGAAAAAAATATTTTTAAGAGTTTTTTGTTTAGTATGTTTGTTCGTAGTTCCGGTCCAAGACGCCTGAATCAAAAAAATCAAGCGTACTTTCATCGGAAATAGCGTCATTAGTCCAGGAATTTTGCACCTAAATGGGCTTGGTTAAGCAAAAAATCCTGATAATTGATTTTTCGATTGGATTATATCAGAGGGTGTCCCCTGGTGTCCTCTAAGTATAAAACCAAATTTGTGTCGTCTGAAACCGCGAGCGTCAGCCGTCATCTTGAAAAACGCCTTTTTGCGAGTATCTCGGAAACAGCGGGTTTTACGTTAAAAATTGTAGAGACCTTTTTTGTAGTGAACAAAATTCCCCATCTTTGTTATGTACAACTTTTTTCTGTGTTGTCAACATTTGTCGAGATATTGTTGATTTAAAAAACCAAATTTTTGTTTTCGGAATATATCTCGATAATTTTTGGAAATATGACAAAAAGTGTTGAATTCAAAATTGTAGAGCATAAAATTTTCTACAATTTTTGTATCAACTTTTTTTTTTGTAAAATCAATAGTTGCTGAGTTCTAGCGCAATGAACGATGCCGGCCAGTAAAGAAAAACAGTGATACGTGGTAATACGTTTCTGAAGGAGACAAGTATTGCGGGATTTTTTGTTAAATAAATGTTGTTATTTATCTTTTCAATATTTTGTTAATATTCGCTATTGTTATCTTATCTTTCTTAACAATATTGAAAATTATTATAAACATTGTATTCTATTCGTCGTCTCGTGTCGTATAATAATTTATTCTAAAATATTCGGTTCTCGAATATTCTTCGTTTATATATATTCTTCGTATAAATTTGTAGTGCCGAATCCCGTGACTTTGACGATGAGGCTAATCCGGTATGATTATTTGAATAGAATGCAGGTATAGAAAGGTAAGCAGCTGCATGGTGGTGGGTTTCTCCCAACATTTTCTGTATATCGTTTGTGCCTGGACGTGCTACAATGTGTGTCTGCTCCCCTTCCTCTTTTGCAGAAAGTACCTGAGTGGAGGGCAAGGAACGAATTCCAACCGGAACATTTTAACGGGCTGCTCAATTCTATTTCACAAGCGATAGAGAAGAGTCAAGCATACTACAATCTTTTACGTGAAATTGGATGTCGGAACGTCTTTCAAAATGAGTACGTGTTTTATATGCGATAAATCTCTAAGTGATGGAGATGTACGATTAGTGAAAGAAAGAGCTGTGCAAAAACTGTTAGGATCGAGCATAAAAAGAGAGCAAAAAGAACATGAAGTTTTATTGAAAAATTTAAAAAGTGTAATCGTGCACAAATGTTGTTACACGGATTATATTGATGAGAGAAGAATAACAACGTTACTACGCAGAAGATCTTTGAAGTCATCATCGTCGCAATCGTCTACGCCATTGCCTACGCCTTCGCCATCGAGTCCACCAACCGAATTACCTCAGGTAGAGACCTTCGATTTTACGAACGAATGCTTCCTCTGTGCTGAAGTGATTCCGGCCAATTTCGAAGCGCAGAATCGAAAGAAGCCTGTACACTTGCGAAGACGTATTCATCGCGTAAGAAAGTTTTCTACTATTAAAAAAACCGTGACTAAGTGGCTAGAAAATCGAGAAGACGCAGATGCCCAGACAATACGTGAACGCATTTGCAATGTTTCTGACACTGACGGTGCCAATGCGAGATATCACCAACTGTGTATGACGCGCCTAGAAGCCCGGAAAAAGTCGCACTCCAGAACTCTTATACAGCCCACGTTGTCTGAAGCCGGAGTATGATGAAAACCTAAAAGAAAACATCCTTTTTTTACATGCGTTCAGTGGTTGTGACACAACGTCAGCTCCGTTTAAAAGTGGAAAATACAAAGCTCTAACGACATTGAAAGACCACAAAGAATTGCTGACGACTGTAGCATTGTTCAAAGATAAGAGGAGCGATCCCAACATGATTGCTCACGCTGGCAAGCGTTTTTTTATTGCTTTGTATGGAGGTAATAAAACCGAACTGTCCATCGACTCTCTCCGATACAAGAACTTTGGCAAGTTATCTCGGAACACCAAGCTCAATTGAACAATTCTACCATCAACGCAGGATGTAGCCCGTTACCATTCCTTCAAAGTATACCATCAAGTCCAAAGTTGGCTGGGATTTCACCATGACCCGGAAGAATGGGGCTGGAAGCGCGCTGCAAATCGCTTATTACCAACTAAAACGAAAGGAGCCCCCGCGTCGCAAAGTTTACTGCAAATCCTATCTCGCAAATGCAAGACCAATTGCGGCGCTGCTTGTCGATTCCGAAAGAGTGGCTTGAAATGTTCAATCATTTGTTCAAACTGCAGTGGCCAAATATGTGATCACACAATCTCTACATTGGATGATAGCGATGAGGATGCTGCAAATAAATCTTTCGTTGATTCTTCCGGTGTTCATGAATTGAAAACAGAAGAAGAAATCTCGCAAAATCGCCCTTCTTGTTCCAAACAAAGGAAATTATTTTAAATTTATCATCAACATTAAAAATTTGACAAGAGCAATTTTAACGAATTTTAACGAACACATAATAACGATTATCAATAAAAGAATAAATTTTCATGTCTTTCAAACAATTCATCAAAATGTTTTTATTGCGCAAACTTTCCTCCTATCGCCCATATCCCTCCTTTTCATGATAAATATTATTCTTACCTTCTCTTTTATAATATTTGTCGATTACACTTCTTTAGGCATGCTACAGACACGTTTTTCTTTACCCGCCAGCATCGTTCATTGCGCTAAAACTCAGCAACGATTGATTTTACAAAAAAAAAGTTTCAACGAAAATTATAGAAAATTTCATGCTCTACAACTTTGAATGCGACATTTTTTGTCATATTCCCAAAAATTATCGAGATTATTCCGAAAACAAAAATTTGGTTTTTTAAATCAACAATATCTCGACAACTGTTGAGAATACAGAAAAAATTTGTAAATAACAAAGATGGGGAATTTTGTTCACTACAAAAAAGGTCTCTACAATTTTAAACGTAAAACCCGCCGTTTCCGAGATATTCGTAAAAAGACGTTTTTCAAGATGGCGGCTAACGCTCGCGGTTTCAGACGACATAAATTTGGTTTTATACTTAGGTTATATACTAACTTATATACCCTCTGATATAATCCAATCGAAAAATCAATTATCAGGATTTTTTGCTTAACCAATATCTCTAAAAGTCCTGGATTACACCTAGTCTACTCAGTAGCATATAAATTCATAATTCCAAAAATTGTGGAAGTGGCACGCATTCTAGTAAAAGAGGAAAATAAGGTGTTTCGAGAAAGAAAAAAAAGAAACCCAGAGGTTAACAGTTTCCGCTAATTTCATGACGAATTTTGAATTTTACAAGAAAATATCAACCAGAGCCTGCTTATGCTTAATTATTTAGTCTGCAAAGGAATATTGAACAAAACTCAGGACGAATTAATGCTCTGTTGTTCAACCTGTAAAGGAACATTGCGAAATCAAGTTGATCCATCTTTCCTCAATTGATTATTTCCATTCATTTAATAATAATTTTTTTTGCAAGTCGGTGCTAGTACTGGTGGACTAAGCGATAAATGTTGGCGATAATGCAAAGAAATTCCTTCAATTCCGCCAATATCCTTGTTTTAAGATATATCGGCAACTTTTTTCAAATTCCTGGGTGATGCATTAATCTGAAAGCTGACTAAGCGATGTTACGTTCGGCGGAAGATACAGAATAGTGCAAGAATCATACACTTGATGAAATATTTCTTCTGGTGGATGACAGAGGCTGCATTATCCATAATCAAAATGATCTTCGCGTTGGGATTGGACTCTAAATGATGTGTAGGCTACGTGAAGTATGCATAATGTATGTGTAATGTTTATGTATCATGTGTGTGAGAATCGCAGAGGTTAGAGAGCGAATCGCCTTCCCGAAAGTCAGTCCGACGTGAGACGGCGATTAATACATAATTTCATATGTATCGAAATAAAAGTAATAACTGTCTCTATAATGCTGGCGAAACTATTTTAAATGAATATAAAAAGGAAGAATCCTCTTACAATTTCAGAAGTTGAATTAAACTAATAAATACGCGCATTGCATAAAATTTAATTTTATTGAGAGGAAACGGAAAATACGATCGAAATTTCGTAATTTGTGGCTCGACATATTCGGTGACCCGGTAACGTTGTTTACGTGTTTCGAGAGCGTTCGATTATTTTCCCGAAAAGTCGATATAAGGTGAGGACTAGTATACTCAGTACCATTCCCTCGAGTTTGAACTATACAATGCGTTCCAATTGAAGTGGAACACTTTGATTTTTGTCGATCTCCGGCGCGAATCGATCGATTTCAAAAAACAAAAAAAAACACTTTCTTGCAAATTTTATTTGCTTTCGAATGAGCCTAGTTCGAATCCGATCGGATTAGAATTGGCCGAGCACCAGGAGTCGACGTAAAATCATGCAAATCGGGTTCCGACGCTCAGCTCGAAATTTCGTATTTCCGGGAAGGGCGCTATGATTTGTCATACACTGTTGGAAAGGACATTTCACCCCGAGAAAAATGCGCACACGCTGGAGTCTGTGCGATCATCCCAGAGGGAGATATAGCACTAGGAAGCGAAAACGGTTTACCGACGATAACTCGAGAACCGTCCGGCCGAATTCGCACAGCTTTCGCATGAGCTATTCTTTTTCCATCCCCCAGAACTACGTGAAGTCGTTTTTCCCGTGGATGCTCCCACGGCCGAGAACCAGAGATCATCGCGGTGCACCGTGAGCTTCCGACGCCATTTTGAACATGAAAATGTTCACGCATTGCGACAACATCTATTCCATCGGATAGCTGATGATTTTCTCTTTAAAATGCACCCTTGAAAGTCTCAAAAATCTCACTTTTAAGGGATGATATTTCCATTTGAAATTGGATAAAAATTTGACAGCTTTCGGTCTCGACGGGAGCGCGAGAGCGCGGACCGCAGGCGGCGCACAGCGCGTGAGGGGAATCGATCGAGGGCGCCCCCACCACATGCCCGCAGTCTCATAACGCGAGCTCACGTATTATCGCAGGATCGCAAATTTTTTAAAAATTTCTTTTTGTACCGGCTTTCTTTTTATTTCTCAATATTATTGTTAAATTAACAAAGCTATTATTGTTAAATTAACAAAACTATTATTGTTAAATTAACAAAACTATTATTGTTAAATTAACAAAACTATTATTGTTAAATTAACGAAACAATTATTGTTTAATTAACAAAACTATTATTGTTATTAATTAATTTTTTTGTTATTAAATATTCTTCTAATCTTCTAATAAAACGTTGATGGGGTCCCGAAGTTGATCCTTTATCGAAAAAATATCGCGGGATTGTTGTCATTTAATTTGTTTTTGCTTGAATTTGGCTGTTTTTTATGTATTTTCTTACTGATATTTCGAATTTTCCCGAAAAACTCTATGAGTTTTGCGATTAGCGGAATATTTGCGATGGAACAGTCTGTTGAACTATCGAAAATTCGAAAAAAATGTTTTCTTTATTTTGGCTAATTTTTCAGAATCGTCGGAATGCGAAAATTTTGAAATGGCTATAACTACGTTAAAAATCACGCTGCAAAGATTTGTCGGGAGTGTTTTGAGACGCTCTCGAGGAGACTTATGAAAATGGGAAAATTAAATGTCGATAGCTCAATTTCTTCACCCTCAAAATCGATGTCAGAAATTGCCGAAAAATTTCAATTTCAAATTGAAATTTCAGTTCAAAAATAATTTTTAATGGTTCATATCGATGTATTTTTTCCCGCTGATTACGGAACACACCGGTATTTCATCGAAAACCCAATATTAAAGACTAAAAATTTGAAAAAAAAAATCTCGACTTATTTTTCGCCACTTCTCAAAAAACCTCAAAAAGTCGAAATTTTAGAGGCTCGCAACACTTTTTGCTTTTTGGTGTGCGCGTATGTTTTGTTTTCATTATTGGATGCGTATGATAAAATTACGTAAAAAATCAAGGCACTGCAGCGCAATCGCGCGATCGCGCGTGTGAGCGCGAGCACCCATCCCTAGTTTCAATGTAAAACGGATGATTTTGTTATTTCATTTTTACAATTTCTCATTTTTTTTATTCACTCAATAAACTTTTTGTTGATTTGTAACATCAGTTAAGTGCTAAATATCGTGATTATACTATCACTCAAGCGTTTTATGCGCGTTCGTTCATTACTCGCTTAAGTACGACGATAGCGCAGTGGTTAGCGCGCGGGATCAGTGGCCCGAGTATCCCGGGTTCGATTCTCGTCTCGTTTTTTTTTCATTTTTTTTTTTCATCGTCAAACTAATCTTTGACGAAAGCGATGACGATGTTTCTATATCATTTCTCCCTTTTGAAAAAATAAGGGGAAGAAAGCGGGCGCAAAACAACGTTTAATGCTCGTTGCTCGCACTTTTTATGCACGTTTGTTAATCATTCGCATAAGTACTGACGTTATAGATCAACAAAGAATTTATTGAGTGAATAAATAAAATGAGAAATTGTAAAAATGAAATAACAAAATCATCCGTTTTACATTGAAATTAGGGATGGGTGCTCGCGCTCACACGCGCGATCGCGCGATTGCGCTGCAGCGCCTTGATTTTTTACATAATTTTATCATACGCATTCAATAATTAAAACAAAACATACGCGCACGCCAAAAAGCAAAAAATGTTGCGAGCTTCCGAAATTTCGACTTTTTGAGGTTTTTTGAGAAGTGGCGAAAAATGAGTCGAGATTTTTTTTTCAAATTTTTAGTCTTTAATATTGGGTTTTCGATGGAATACCGGTGTGTTCCGTAATCAGCGGGAAAAAATACATCGATATGAACCATTAAAAATTATTTTTGAACTGAAATTTCAATTTGAAATTGAAATTTTTCGGCAATTTCTGACATCGATTTTGAGGGTGAAGAAATTGAGCTATCGACATTTAATTTTCCCATTTTCATAAGTCTCCTCGAGAGCGTCTCAAAACACTCCCGACAAATCTTTGCAGCGTGATTTTTAACGTAGTTATAGCCATTTCAAAATTTTCGCATTTCGACGATTCTGAAAAATTAGCCAAAATAAAGAAAACATTTTTTTCGAATTTTCGATAGTTCAACAGACTGTTCCATCGCAAATATTCCGCCAATCGCAAAACTCATAGTTTTTCGGGAAAATTCGAAATATCAGTAAGAAAATACATAAAAAACAGCCAAATTCAAGCAAAGACGAATTAAATGACAACAATGCCGCGATATTTTTTCGATAAAGGATCAACTTCGGGACCCCATCAACTTTTTATTAGAAGATTAAAAGAATATTTAATAACAAAAAAATTAATTAATAACAATAATAGTTTTGTTAATTAAACAATAATTGTTTCGTTAATTTAACAATAATAGTTTTGTTAATTTAACAATAATAGTTTTGTTAATTTAACAATAATAGTTTTGTTAATTTAACAATAATATTGAGAAATAAAAAGAAAGCCGGTACAAAAAGAAATTTTTAAAAAATTTGCGATCCTGCGATAATACGTGAGCTCGTGTTATGAGACTGCGGGCATGTGGTGGGGGCGCCCTCGATCGATTCCCCTCACGCGCTGTGCGCCGCCTGCGGTCCGCGCTCTCGCGCTCCCGTCGAGACCGAAAGCTGTCAAATTTTTATCCAATTTCAAATGGAAATATCATCCCTTAAAAGTGAGATTTTTGAGACTTTCAAGGGTGCATTTTAAAGAGAAAATCATCAGCTATTCGATGGAATAGATATTGTCGCAATGCGTGAACATTTTCATGTTCAAAATGGCGTCGGAAGCTCACGGTGCACCGCGATGATCTCTGGTTCTCGGCCGTGGGAGCATCCACGGGAAAAACGACTTCACGTAGTTCTGGGGGATGGAAAAAGAATAGCTCATGTGAAGGCTGTGCGAATTCGGCCGGACGGTTCTCGAGTTATAGTCGATAAACCGTTTTCGCTTCCTAGTGCTATATCTCCCTCTGGGATGATCGCACAGACTCCAGCGTGTGCGCATTTTTCTCGGGGTGAAATGTCCTTTCCAACAGTGTATGACAAATCATAGCGCTCTTCCCGGAAATACGAAATTTCGAGCTGAGCGTCGGAACCCGATTTGCATGATTTTACGTCGACTCCTGGTGCTCGGCCAATTCTAATCCGATCGGATTCGAACTAGGCTCATTCGAAAGCAAATTAAATTTGCAAGAAAGTGTTTTTTTTTTGTTTTTTGAAATCGATCGATTTGCGCCGGAGATCGACAAAAATAAAGTGTTCCACTTCAATTGGAATGCATTGTACAATACTATATAATACTGTGATATAAAAACGATCTCCCTCGGATGCGTCGGACTTGTGTTGGTGTTGCGAATACACACTCTAAGAAGCGTGAATCAATGATTTTACGGTTGTCGAGTTGAAAGCGAAAGCAAATCGAAGAACGAGAACTTGCGTCGAACGGTACGAAAAACGTATTAATTGCTCGATTACAAGCTGCCGATCCGAGTGGCGGATGGAGAATGGAACAGATCGCCGAGCACGAAGAGCACGAGCACGGTCGCTGTTGCACGAAGAGGAAGTGCAGCGAGATACTACAATGCATACTATACCGCCCGCAGAGATGCATAGAGAAATGCATATACTGAGACGCGAGCGCGACCTGATGCATCGGAAGCTTGCAATAGCCCAAAGAGAGTTGGAACTTGCTCGCATGAACGCTTCCCGAGCGAACATCGAAAGGCAACACAAGGTAGATATCAGGACTTTGTCAAGTTTGTTAAGTGATTTTAATGGAAGCGGCGGCACATTTTCAAATTGGGAAAATCAGTTACGACTGTTGAGAAATTCGTACGAACTGGACTATCAGGCGAGACGTATGTTGGTGGGATCGAAATAAAAAGGGCGAGCTTCTGATTGGTTCCATTCGGAGCCTGAGCATATTGAAATGAACCTTGAACCACTGTTGGAGGAAATGAGAATGATGTTCGATCATCGCCGAATAGAGTCGCACTTCACTCCGTTTGAAAATAAACCTTGGGAGAGAAATGAAACGTTTAGCAATTATTGTAATGAAAAGATAATATTGGCGAATCGCATCGGGATACCGGAAGAAGAAATAGTCGACTACATGATCGACGGAATACCGGATGTACGACTTCAGGACCAAGCGCAAATGCAAAAGTTCGAGGAGAAGATATCAGGTATAAACACAGTGGAAAACCATTCCATCATGACTCGCCGATCCATCCACGCATTGTTTTGATGTTCACACGTAATCGGAGAAGAATTCACTCTACGAAAACATCGCGCTTTCTTCGCTTTAACTATGATGAAATGTGAAATTCTGTGTATGCCAGAGGCATTTGTGCATGTCATTATAGTAACACGATTTTTTGTTTTTTTTTCAGCCTTCAGCTTTTTTCGGCTTTGAAATGAAACTTTTGTTCGGCATCATCTTCCAGAACAGACCTGTTTCATTGCAATTGTATACAGCCTGTCCCATAATGGTCAACCGACCTCTGAGGGGTGGGCAGGTGGGGTGATTCTGGACCGTAAAGTCCTCTTCCATTTTTTCCCCCGACGCCCCCCTGATTAGATATTAATTAATTAAGTTCAGCCAATAGGACGCGTCGAATAAGCGGGCTACACAGCGAGTAGTGGTGTGCGTGCAAGAGTAGCAGGCTTGAACGCGCGCGAGTAAAGCGCGAAGGAGGTCGATAGTGTGCGTGCGTTGGTGTCAGAGAGTGTGGAACGTCGAACGTTCCCGAAAACATGAATAGAGCGAGTTAGTGTTAGTGAGGACGCACAATGTAAGGAGGAACGATAAAAACTGATCGCGTTTGCAATCAGTTTTCGAATTAATTGTTAAATGCAATGAAAAAAATGTCGATGATTTTGAATCGTGACTGGACGAAAATACAATTTTTGATTGATTTTGTGCAATTAAGATTTACGACGCTTCTAAAATCATCTGTTGCTGTTTTTGAAAAAACATTTTTGCAAAAATCTTTATTGCAATTTAGAGAAAAATGTTGATTCTTCAATTTGTATAAAAATCAAATGCTATTTCCGGTTGAATATTTTCGCAATACGGTGAAATTAAACTTTTCGAATTGCTCATTGCAATTAGAACAAAAATATTGCGATTACATTCAATAAAAAAATCAATATTTTAAATCGTTTAGATTTTAAGAAAAAAGCATTATTAACACTATAATAACAGTGGCATGAAGTTAAAAAAAAAGTTGATGATTCGAGCGTCGCGCGAGGATTGCATGCGGACACTACTCGGATGGGTGACCGCTCAATTTCAGGGGGGGGGGGGAGATAAATTAAAAAAGTCAATATTTAAAATCGTTTCTATTTATTTATGTAAAAAACCACTATTTGCACTAATTAATAACAGTGACATGAAGTTAAAAAAAAGTTGATGACTCGAGCGTCGCGCGAGCTTATCGTATTGCATGCGGATACTACTCGGATGGGTGAACGCTCGAAAATTAAAAAAAAAATTGTGAATTAAAAAATACAGTTCTTCACGATGTTCACGAGAAGTTATTGAAAAAAGTACTGATAAGTACTGTTTAAATGACAGTTATATGACAGTTATTAAATGACAGTGCAATGAGCAAAGTTCGAAAAGTTCAATTTCATTGTATTGCGAAAATATTCAATCGGAAATAGCATTTGATTTTCATACAAATTGAAGAATCAACATTTTTCTGTAAATTGCAATAAAGATTTTTTCCAAAAATGTTTTTTTTCAAATCCAGCAATAAATGATTTTAGAAGCTTCGTAAATCGTAATTGCAAAAAATTAATCAAAAATTGTATTTTTGTCCAGTCGCGATTCGAAATCATCGACATTTATTTTCATTGCATTTAACAATTAATTTGAAAACTGATTGCAAACGCAATCAGTTTTTATCGTTCCTTCTTACATTGTTGCTCCCTCACTAACACTATCTCACTCTATTCATGTTTTCGGGAACGTTCGACGTTCCACACTCTCTGACACCAACGCACGCACACTATCGACCTCCTTCGCGCTTTACAAGCGCGCTTCCAAGGCTGCTACGCTTGCACGCATACCACTACTCGGTGTGTAGCCCGCTTATTCGACGCGTCCTATTGGCTGAACTTAATTAATTAATATCTAATCAGGGGGGCGTCGGAGGAAAAAATGGAAGAGGACTTTTTGGTCCAGAATCACCCCATCTACCAACACCTCAGAGGTCGGTTGACCATTATGGGACAGGCGAACCGAATACCTGTAAGGCTCATAATTTTTTTCAGTTTGTCGAGTTTTAAAAGCATGAAGCCACTAGCCTTCAAATACCCAGAGCCACCGAGACGCTGATGGAATTCTAATGCTTTTTGACGAAGTATTGCACCACTTATTGGGTATGCGGTGCTACGACGCTCGTTGAACCATTGACAGAGTTTTTTTTCGACAGGACTATCTTTCGTACTTCTATACCTTTTTTTTCCGAATTTCCCTCACATGTTTCCAGAATATGTATTCCGATATAGATCCCATGTTTCCCTTATTCCCATATTTTTCTCGTGATCCCATATTCTTCATTACCTTCGATAGTATCTCGCCTTTTTCTAAACGTACTAAAATTAACAAACGCTCATCGATTGACAAGTTTTTTTCTTTTCAACACAATAATTTGCGTAAGTAATGCTCAATTCAATCGGTGAATAGGTGACATATATGACGTAACTTGATATCCTCGTTTTTGAATTCTCATTCATCTTCTTTATCTCTTTTTTATCCAAATTTTTATTTACCGATTTATTGCTCACTACAAAACTTCGAATTTTTTCGTTACGAATTTTAGGTTAAGTGGACATATTGTTTTGATATCTTACCCACAGTGCCCAGTACAGGGGATCTGGCTGCCCGCGTACAAATTCGAAAGAGTGGGAACCTCTTTCCCGACATGTTAACAGTAACGCGAGTCGACTGTATAAACTTCAGGAAAATGCTTTTTCAGAACAATGGAGATGATGGTTATTTTAGATGATATCGTTCCTTTTGCAAGTTAAGAAACAAGCCCATTTTTTTACGTGTTTTTGCATTAATAATTGAAATTGAAAAAAATTGACTTCTCAATCTCAAAGGGCATTGTTTAGATTTCCAAACCTACTGTTCGAAGTCAAATGTGTGGTTCTGGCTTCCATAGCCCATGACTGGGCAACAAGTCATCATACAAAACTCATCGTCAACTCAAATTAAAGACGTATGAACGTGGAAAACGACTTCGAAATTGACATTAGCCATAAAATCTTCTTGATTCTGCATTGAAGCTGCGAGTTTGAGAATGATATTTTCAATTTGCGTTTACGATAATTTTACGTCGAGAGAAAAAGAACAATTTGGAAATGATCTTAAAATGCCGAAATTTTCAGCAGTGTATATGCATTAGGGTGACGCGAAAAAACGATCTTTTTTCTCGGAGCTCCATCAAAAAACGTTAGTACATAAAAAAAAGTAATTTTCCCAAAATTTGAGATGAAAAAAATATTTTTTAGATAGATAAAAATTATTGTTCAGCTGGATCTTCAAAGTAACATCCCTGACACTTATTCTGTTCGTTCTGTTCATTATCTTTTTTTTGATAATCTAGAGTTAAAAATACAGAAAAATAACTACTAATCATTTAAAATGTTTTTTTTTTGGGTTTTGTCGAAACATAAAAATTTGGAGCGAACAATGTTTTTTTTTTAAATACTTGCACCACTTTTTTTGGGAGAAAAATAATTACATCTAAAAAAAGACCGAAAAGCCGCTTGAGCATCGATTTTTTTGCATGCATATTTAATATTATTACATTATTCATCGAACGAAATTACATGGAATAAAATAATACCAGGTTAATTCATTCTTATTTCGTTTATATGAAAATTACGTCTTATATAATTAACCTTCTTAGTTTTGTACAAAAAGTAAGAAATGTACACCAAATAATCAAAATAGCAATTTCCCTAGAAAAGTATATTTAAAAAGTAGTATCAAAAAAGTTGTCGCCACATCACTGAATGCGTTTTTTACCCTGAAAAAACGAAACTCATTAATAATAATATACAAAATACTTAAAGCTTTGAAATAAAATTGACAAAAGGAAAAGCGTTCTTCAAATAAAGTTTTTCAATAACTTACCCTTCAACGAAGCACTGCGAAACGCTAAGGAGCACGGCGTAGCACTGCGACAGGAGATTCTTCCCTGTAACACCTGTAAATATCAAAAATTAGGTTTTAGTCCCTATTTAAAAAGCAATATTAATTATACACGGTATCCTAGAGCTGAATGTAATCTCGGCAATGAAGGGCTGGGGGTGAAATCCTGAGACAATTTATATAATCATGTATGAGTCTCAGATAAATCCTTGAACAGTTATTCATTTTTTAAAGTGGCCAATCAGATGCGGGTACTACGTTCATGAGCAACGTGCTCAAGTAGTGATGGTGTGTGCCTCGCACTACATTTTTCGTCGTATAGGTGCACCTCAGCGCCCATCATCCGTGTGAGCGCTTGAGCCTGTGTAGTATTGATGCGAGCGCGTCAATACTGTAGTGCGATTCGGCATACGTAGTTTATGTAATAATACATAATTAATAATACTAAAACAACTCGATTTTTGAATGCTGAACAAGAAATCGTTGTTGAAAAGCTAATTGTAAAAATCCTTTTCCTCACGTTTTACCCGTTGCCTGAATAAGTCAAACGATCGTTGAAAACATTTTTCTATTTAAAAAAATGATGGAAAAGTAATCGAATTTTTAAACGGCCAAAAAAAGTTGTTTAAAGGCTGATTGTAAAAATGCTCTTCCGAATGTTTTCCCTGTTGATTAAATAAGTCAATCATTCGTTGGAAATATTTTTTTGCCAAACAAAATTAGCATCTTATAACGATTTTTTTTAACAGGCTAAGAATTCAATCTTCTTTCAAAACAATTGTTTTTCAATACAAAGATATTTCCATAAAGCGATTGATCTATTCAGTGAACTGGGAAAACGTGCGGTAAAGCGTTTTTGTAAGGACCGCTCGCACTGACAGCGTCTTCTTCGTCGCACTCATAGAACGAGTGCTCTTCAAAGGATAGTACTACGTTCGAGCGCTCACACGGATAACGGGTGCTGAGGCGCACCCATATGATGGAAAATGCACATCGAGGCACACACCACTACATGCAGGTAGTCCAGGAAAATAAAATTAAGTTCTATTCTGAAATAACACAGGTTAGCCGATTTTTTTATAGGTTCATTAGATACGGACGAACATATTTTCACTTACCCCCCATAAAAAGTTAGGTCCGGGTTTGTCCGTAACGATTCTTTAAACTTTTGAGACCCCCCATTTTGTTAAATAACAGCTTTGTTATGGGTTGTACATGAGAACTGTTCAAATAAAAATTATTCGCCTCATCATTCTTGAAAAAACAAGCCGTCGTGAGATCGATTATCATTATTTGTTTAGTTGCAAAATGCACAGTCCTATGGAAATAAAAAATTTACATTTTTTGTTATAAACTAATAAATAAACAACGTGTGGCTTTGAAACTCATGGTACAGGTAATATAAAGTGTCTTCAAAATTATCGTATAAAACTTGTTTGCCTGTGTTATCTAGTTGAGCAACAATTCGCAATAAGCCAAAATCCGTATATCGTCTGTCCTTCCCCATTTTACTGGCCTACGGGTTGCCAAAACATCATGGAGTCAGTTCGTTACTAGTAATTTGCATAAGTGAGAAACAAAATTTTATACTCGAAAATCACAATTTTTTCGGTGACTTGAAATTTTTTGCTTTTAAACAATTAGATATCTCCGAAAATTTTTATATTATTGTAAATATTATGATGGATTGTACTTTCCTTTTATTTGACGAGTAATTAAAAAAAACATGTATATCTCGATTAGAACCGGAGATAACAATTTTTAAGTGTTATTTTGTTTATTGTTGTTGTAATTGATATTGAGGGGTAAAAAAAATATCATTTATCTCTCAACACCCCATGAAATCACCGTGAATTTTTTCAGGTCCCTAAGTGCGTTGTATCTAGTAAAAAAAAATTGATTTAAGTTCCTCGACCGCCGCCAGTCGGAGAAATGAGGCCCAGCGGCATGGTGAGGGGCTCGGGAGAGAGAGAATCAGAGAGAGGGTAACCGTTTCCGGCTCACGTGAAATGTGAGTCCGCGCGTTCAAATTCCACGAATATGGAATACCTACGGAACAAATTAACTTATCGAGTTGTTTGATTGAAATTAAAAGTTCACCTCCAAATTTATCGATTATTTTTTATTAATTTTTTTTACACTATTTCGTGCTCAACTTTTGGGTGAAGTCGGATCCGAATATCATCGTTGTGATGTTCTCCAACTACTGTACGGAGGAAACAAAAATCCTATGAAAAATGTTTTGTTATTGGAGCACTTGTCATTTCGTTTTCAGAAAAAATTGACAAATTGAAGCCATTACGACTACGAAAGATACCAATTGTTCTCAAATTTAAAGAATATTGTTTTTTAATGAAAACTATAAAACGCTAATATAAAGTGCTAATAAAAGAAGAAAAATTATCGTTGATGAATATTAAATGAACATCTTTGCTCTGCGGTGGATGCTGAAAGACTATTTTTAAACCACAATTTTAAACTACTAAAACGGCAAAATCAAAAACCACTCAACATGACTAGAACTTGTATGAGGTGCTGAGCATTAGAATAGACTTTTCACAGAACTTTGTCGAATAAAACTATTCGCTCTAATTGAGATTTGAACGCACAACCTAATTACCAAATCGCGCCCACCTTACCACTAGACTACCGACTACTTGAGACTTGTTTCATTACAATGACATATCAGTCAAAACTCGATAATGCAACAACATTTTAATATAATTCATTTATTCATGTATAATTGTTAATGTATTGATTCAATATTATATTTATAAAAAATGGTGTATTAAACTTCATAAGTTATTAGATATGCTAGAAAAAAGTCATTTTTTAAATTTACGCATGTAAAATTTGTGACCGAATGGGCCAAAAATATTGATGACAAATTATGAAAACCATACACAAGTCTGATACTAAAAACTGGTGATTATCGCAATAAAAAAAAATGATTGCTCGAGTATTATGTATATATCTGCTATGTGTGTCTGTGTATTTCATGTTTATATATATTGTAATCTTACATATAAAATAAACATAACAATATTCGCGGGCAAACTTCTGATTTTCGTGGAAATATTGTTGTTGTTGTATTGTTCATTGTGTATATGATACTTGCGCATGAACTTGAGGTTATACCTTGGGCAGAATTTGGAGTTTAAATGCACATGACGGGGGGGAGACACGCCGGGAAGTCGCCGGCCTCGTGGCCGCGAAAAGAAATACGCAAAAAAATATATATAGCCCTTCGTCGGTGAGGTCGCGTGAAAAGCAAAGAGAAAAAGGAAATAATTTGACCGGTAAAAAATAGAAACTCACGCGCTATCACTTCCGCAGCTTCCTCTCGCTTCTTTTCACACAATCCTCCTTTCTTCTCCTCACCCGCAATTCCTTTCTCCTCTCTCACAAACTTTTCCTCCTTCACAAAAGTCTTTCACAATTCTAACCTTCTCCACACAAACAAAACTTTCCTCTCTCACTCTCAAAACTTCACACACTCGAAATTGGAGGAAGGTGGGAGAAATTTCGAGTAATTAATACTCGGGATGGAAGAGGGATGGCAGCACGGTGACATTTTCCATCGATTGATGATCTAGGCTGTCTCGCGCCGCAGAGACGAGGTATCGATAGATATTCGTCCCCGGGGATCGATGCATGATTTTATTTTACGGGATGGCTGGCCAGAGATTGTGGCCGCGGCTCGGTTTTCGCAATTTTCGATATTTCCACGGGGAATGGGTCTTTCTCCACCATGTAATGATGATATTTGTGGGGAGGTGAACTTCCTCCGTCGCATGATGGGGATAGGGGGCGGTGGTAGTTGATGGCTGGATCGGTGGGTTCAATGATGATGCTGCACGGGGGAGAGGGGGGGGGTGGGAATGCGAGAAACGAGATTTTTCGTTTTATTGGCGATAATGGCCGTGTATTTTGCGTACGGTGACATTGGATAATCGCTAAATTGACTAAACTGATTACAATTTTTTGTTGGAGATTTATCGCGACAGATTTATTCGACTTCAAAATCAATAATACGGTGAAACAGGGTACGTGAGGGGTTTTCATGCGAGGAAATGGCGCGAGGGAAGAGAACGGGGGCGTGCGTGGTGGACTTGTGGCGAGCAAGTTGGGGCGATTCGTAACGTGACGTCACATATTCTACAATTATATTGTGTAAATCACTTATCAGCTCCCAACAAAAATTACCTAGCCCTTCTGTCTCTTATGTCCTGTTCATCGCATGAAAAGATACCTTTACGTTTCTGGAGATAAAACGAATGCTACTATTAATAAATGTATAGAATGGCAGAAACTCGCCGGGCATTTGCAATGCGGCGCTTCCCGCAATATTTTTTTGGCATGGTTTATACTGATATTAGAATATTGATAAACTTTATAGCTACCATAACATAAAAATTAAATAATACATAGTATTATTTGCACTTATTGTTCTTTACCGTTCAACAAAACCTAATTATCTTCTTGAATCATATTGAAACAATACACGGAAAACCAGTCTTAATGCTTTAAGCGTTGATCGATGAAAGGACGCTTTTGACCGGTTACACGCAATTGCGGTAACATAAGAAAATAAAAAAATCAGGATTAAAAAATCCCATTGCTTTTCAAATATTTTTGGCCGTCCTTATATATTCGTGTCTGCAGAACGAAAAGTGGAGTAGTGCTTCCAATAGTAGAGATCGGCACAGTTGGGGTGCAAATTTAATCCCTGGCTTATGCACTGGGAGTAGACCCCTTGGAACCCGTTAGTGCCGGCTGCGTAGCTCTAAAAAGCAATCCATGTGTTTGGATTGTGTTTGTGTGAACTTGGTTGCGTAAAAAGATATTATTGTTTTATTTTTATTTTTCTTGGAAGTGTTACATCCTCCAGAATTAGTTGAAGATAATCAGCGACGAAAATACGAAATCGAGAATGTATCACGATTGTCTCGACTTCTCTTTCGGGTCAAAACAGTTGAGTCCTTTACCCAGGGACAGAAGTCTCGTCTGATCTGGACGGGTCAAGTCTCGACGGAAATCTTGCTGATGGAGTTGTATCGATCGTATCGATAGCGGCGTGTATTTCTACTCCCTCAATGGTAAATGCGATATGTGGTAATCCCCGTTGTCTTGCGTATAATTCGGTAAGCCCTATTTCTGTTTCATGGCAGAGCTGGGCACGTCTGTCGCCTTGAGCCGGTTTTCAGAGACCAGAATTCATTCATTACTCCTTTTAGTCCATACGGGGCAATCTTTGTGGAAATGATACTCTGGCCAGTGCCAGCATTTCGGAAGCCCCTTTCCTTCAGGTTTTGCAGATTTTTCCTCCTTTTTCGGTTTATTAATGGTAGATGCCTCTCCGAAATCGTATTTTACTTCCAAACTTTTGAAAAGTAGCACGGGAAAGGTCTGCATGTCATGAGGGCGCAGCGCTAACCTCAATATAGGCCTCAGGAGTTCTAATAACGTGGCTACCTTGATACTTTCCTCGTCATCAGCTCGGATTCGCTGATAAAGGAGGTATTTTTGCTGTAGAAACGCTCCTACGCTGTCTTAGTCCGTTTGTCGCTTCCAAAGGAGTCTTGCAATTAGCCGGGAAATCACGGCGGGATTGATTATTATATCGTGCTAGTAGTAGTTCCCTGAATTTTGGCCATTCGAAGGCAAGTGGTTTTCAGCAGGACCACCATTTTTCTGCCTCTCCGCGAAGTCTCTTAGCTGCGGCTTTGGTTTTTTCTGACTCTATTGTTTTTTTTTGCGTTAAAGTTCTCGGCGCATTTACGCAGAAATATTCTAGGGTTTTCGTGATAGAACATGAATCGCTTGAATCAAAGTTTCCAGCCCTGGGAGAAAATCCCTATTTGGTGTTAGTAGTGTGAGATTAGATTGCACGACTTCTCCAGCAGATGCATCGAGGATCATGGTATTTGTACGTCTGGGATTTGTATCCGGCTCCCTCGAGGAAGTTGTGGAGGGTTATGTCTCATTTTCGCCCTCGTCAGCTATGTCAACGAGATATATGCTTCGTCGAGATGATTTATAGGTTCCATGGTGTGTAACGAGGGAGCCACATTAAACTTCCGGAAAAAATATTCCGTTAATGCAGTATATCATGTTGCAGTAAGGTTGACGATTATTTTGTTAAAGAAATTATAAAATTTGTTGTGGGAACGCATCCCGCACATGTTTGGCAAGAAATTCTGTACTGGAGTGATTAATTAATGAGTGTAATGCGCTAACTTGTTTTTTCTTTGAAGGAGCATTCCATTGATGCAGCTTATCATGTTACAGTGGAACCAAATGTCTAATAAAATGGGGTCTCCTGTATTGTTAATAGAATTCGAAATTCTTTAATTGAGAGGATTAATTTGTTACAATTCAGTTAATGATATATCATTAACGATATTAATGATATGCATTAATGCATTAATTGCATTAATGATATATCATTAACTGAATTCTGCCTACCAAATATATATATGGTAGGCATTAAAAAGTTTCATAAAAAAAGTACAGTTACCGTGTACAGTGTACAGTTTCCTTGAAAATATATTTTTATTCGTTTCTGTACGCGTTATCAGATTTTATATTTTATACATCGTAGTGCTTATTCGCAGGAGATATACAAATTTCCATTGTCCTTTACATATATATTTTCTGGTTTATAAGAATATAGATTTTCTAGCGTAATAAATTTCCATTCCGTACTTTCAATTACCTCCGTTTGTTGATACCCTTAGCAAAAAACTCCGAATATACGAATGATATCTTATCCAGATGGTCAACAAATATATAACGGATTTTATCAAATGTACATGGTTATTTACATCGATCGACATTGCTATATCTTTCCGATATGTCATACCATTGATTTTAATCCATGTGTTAAGCAAAAAGTAGTAATGAAAATTCGAGTGAAGAATCTGCTCGAATTTAATATAATCGGGGAGGTTATGTAATGTTTGTTGTGTTATTATAGGCCCCTCGTTCACGTTATCACAAAACCTTTTTTTTGTGAAAAATCGATGTGACATTGTGAGTTGATGTTTTGAAGCTAATGTATAGGGACAAATTTTACGAGATGTTATGACTTTTGAATTACTTTTAAGGGCGGGGTAGAGGTTGCAGCGTGAAAAAAAACACTTTGGTAATTATGCAGAAATTTTCTTTTTTTGCCACGACACTCTTCATTATGTCACCACTAGAGAATTTCGGTCGGAGCGGCTGACATGTTTAATTATTTTTATAAGATATGGGGTTTTGAAGTTTGAAGAAACACACGATAAAATAGGGCCCTATTCGTGAAATATTGTACAAAAACACAATTTCAAAGGTGCGACTGACGTCACAGATACATAACTGAACGTGTGTGTGTCTGAATATGAATGTATGCCGTTAAAATATATTTCACAACAATACATCAAATATCTTTCAACTAAAGACCTTGTTTTTCTGCATTGACCAACCCTGCATCTGCCAACCCTACGGGAGGGAGCATCGCTGCCTCGACCCCCACAAAGGGGTTCTGCCCCTTGATTCCACTTGGTTCCCGCGGTCCAGTAGCCACTCGCTCCAGCGGCCACTGGAGTGTGAAAATACCGTATTTTATCATGTATTTCCTCTAACTTCAAAACCCCATACTTATAGAAATAATTAAAAATGTCAGCCTCCGCCGACTTAAATTCATTAGTGGTGACAGACTGAAGACATTCATGGCAAAAAAAGATGTTGGCATTGAAATTGGCGTGGTGCACTTCTGCATAATTACCAACACTTTTTTTGCGAATTTTTTGTAAATTTATTTAAATATTTTGTACATTGATACGTTTCATTTAAAGAACATTCCGTGAAATTCATATGCGAAAATATTCACAAACAAGCTTGTGACAGAGCTTTTCCAAGAACGCCTTTGGAAAAACACGATTTGCGGTGTTCACTGTATCTCAGCTGGATATTATCTGAAATTCAATCAAAGTATCATCAAATCCTCCCCTCAACGGACTTTGATAATTTTTTTATTCATTTTTTAATTTTTTGTGGTCATGTAAAGTGAAAAATTCAATTTTTCACGGACAATTCCGCCATTTTGGGGGTGGAAACCCCAATCAATGTAAAAAAAAATCTCAAACTAACCGTTGGGGTGTATTTTATATGTAGCAAGTGCGTACCAAGTTTCAAATAAATTGGTCATGTAGTTTTCAAATGGCCGTGAACACGGACATTGAAAAACTGGTTTCGAGAAAAACGCGTTTAAAGTTTTAGAAGCTAAAAAAGTGAATTTTTTCTTTTCAACTTACACTGAATCATCGATTCCGGTTCCGTAGACTCCCTGCAGCAACTTCGATGCCTTAAACCTCTTTTTTTCAAGCTTTTGCCTTATCCTGGCTTCTTTGCCCTGCTTCTCACCTTGTATCTCGGCCCTGTTGATACGACAGTTATCCTCCAATGTTGCGTATTCGTGTCACGACTGCATCTTCATAGTATTAAATAAGCTTTGTAACGATAAACGCTGCTGGAAAAAGGAAGAGATTAAGAAGAAACTGGCAGTCATAGATGCAGCAATACCTCATGAAAAGGGAGATTATGTTGGAAACAGCAGAATCAACGTTCTAAATTTTGCGAAATTCCATGAAGCCGTTTTCCAAAGAATAAGGAAGAATTTTCGTGGCATTATTGCAAAACTGCGTTGCAGTCCCTTTCCCCAAACTAATAAATCAAATAGATTATCACCATACAATGGACAAAGCATCTGAATGTCCGGACAGTCGTTCCAATTTTTTCTCCTTGCTATTTACCGAAAAAATTGTCACTGCCTGTTTGGACGATTCAATACGTACATTGATTGGTTGTGTGCTACAATCGTATTTTTTGTTTCTAGGACTGTTTCACTTATCCCAGAAAACACCGAAGATATGTGGCATACGTATAACCTAATAAGTGAAGGAGATTGTGTTACGTGCTCAACTATAAGGTAAATCAACCATTACAATCAAGATTCAATTAGGTGAGGTGGCGGTATGCATACTTATTCGTATTAATTAAATAGTCCTATGTCCGCGGGTTCGTGAACAATTTATCCGTTTTTTTTCGAGAGTAATAGTTTAACCAGAAAGGCCGCAATACGGAGTATGTTCGAAAATTTGGTAATCCAAAGAATGTTTGTGAAAATAAAATACAAATTTCAAATGAAATATCGAGTGAATAAAAAACTTCATTAGTAAGAAATTATGCAGCACTTATAGTACAGGACCTTGCTAAATACAGCATTTGAAACATATTGATAGCATTATTTTACTTGGCATGCTTTTTTCATTTCGATTTTTTGTGTAATGATCGGAGATATAATAATTGAGTAGAACGATTGATTGGAGTCAAGAGCGTTTATTGGTCTGTATGTACAATTGAACGGTTGGAGATGAACTGAGGATTAGGATTAGCGCTAATGGAGTGGAGGAAGTGTGAAGTGGAGGGGATGGTTGAGTTGCATTGTTCTGGACCGTGGGACCGTGGCTCAGGGAAGCTGTGTAGAGAAATTGGAGGTGCTGATGTGTATGGAAACGAAGTGATAACAGGGTTGCAGTAGGTGTAAGGTGTAAGGAAAGAAGTGATTATAGGATAGGGCCGTTACACTTGATTGATTTAGAAGTATTCTTAGGTTCATTAATTTTTCTTTCCGTGCGACAATTTTGGCACTGAATTCAAGAAGAAAAATCCCTAAGTGTAAGTACATCCAGACAAATAGAACCGCGCGAAGTTTGGGTAGATTAAATCCTCTGGTACCGCTGTCAAGATAAAAATTGTCTTATTCTAATTTTTTCGTTAGCACAATGGCAGCCCAGAAGGGTCTGGGCGACCATCGGACAACGCACATATTTAGTAGCCAACGAGACACTAAAAAACAATTTTCAATTCATTTGTGCGTAAACCCCTGTTCCGAAGTTTGACCTCATTTTTACGTCAAAATGGAATAAGTGCCATCATATGATATCGAGCATGGCATAATTGCCATTACGTTAGAATCCTTGTTCCCACAAGTTACAATTTTGTTCTCCAATCAAATACACGCAAATACACGCACACGCACATACAAACATGACGAGCGAAACAGTTTTTGACTGAATGCTGCAGCGTAATTATTTTTCAAGGTAGTTCAGTCACGAAACGATTTTATTAAGGAAGTCTTGAAATTTACACAGAGTGTTAATGGGTAGTCGACTAACACGCATACCAAATTTTAGGATGTTCGTCTTATTGGTTATTAAGATGAATGTATTCAAATATTAAGAAAAATACACAAGGGTATACGGACTATGCGTAAAAAATCGTATATCTGTCACTACCATTCATACCATTTCGTTCATTACCAATTTAGTTCATTTTTAACGTAATATATCTTCATTACTAGGAAGAAAGTCGTCTCGAATTTTTTCCCAGACCTTCATTATATACTTTATTGTGATTGTGTAGTTTTTCATAAACTTTGTTAAAAGCGTTCATTGGCTGTATAGAAAGTTTTTCTCAATATTTAAATACATTTATTTCAATAAACAATAAGGCGAATCCTTTAAAATTTGATATGCGTGTCTGTCGACTCTATGGAAATATGTATACTCTATGTAAATATCAAGACTATTTCAACAAAATCGTATCGTAACTGAACTACTTTAATTATCAATTTGCACTAATTATTAGACGTCATAGATAACAATAATTTTAGCAGATTGGTCATTAAAATCACATGGTACAAACGTAGCGGGAATTGCTGAAAAAAAATGCGCACTACTACATTCAGGCGGTCACACTAATACGTGAGTTGTTTCGCATGCAAACAAAGATGCGAAGATCGTCCGTGAGAAGAGGCTCTCACTACTACACGCGAGCGATCACACGGATTGCCGCATATACGCTCGCATGGTGGGGGCCTCCCCTCGCGACGACATATCCTTCTGAAACACCCTGTATACATTGGAACATCTACATTTTAGTAATCAGAATATCACAGATTATATCGAGTAATTTGAATGTTCCAAATTAATGTAAATTTTGTAACAAATTTTGTAAAAACTGTAAACGATGGGGTGATTGTTTTCAAAGAGGGGGGTAAGAACCCTATACTATTTCTTTCCCACACAACACTTTACACCTCACCGTGTTATCACTTCGTTCCCATACACCTCAGTGCCTCCAATATCTCCAATTTAGCACCCCTCGATATTGGTCACACGCTCCCGATACTGCCGACTCTCAGCCATTCCCTCTATTTTACACTTCCTCGACTTTATTAACTCGAACTTTAATCCTCACATTCAATAATAAACACAAACACGCTCTCTCTCTCGCTCTCTAGTTTATAAATCTCTGAGTAATAAAAATATTTATCAACAATCTGATTGTTACAATTTATTCATCGTTTGGCTGTATTGTTTTAGCCTTGATAGTGCGATACGTGTAGTTCAGCTTTCTGTTCTTATGTGTTCTCTAACATACAAATTTATTGTCTAAAAAATTTTTTTATATTCCAGAATTATTGTACTTATAGCAACATATTTTTGAAGCAGTCGGGAGCTTTTAGGTAGGCGAATTGTAGCCGAACGCTGTTTAGTTTCGATTCATTCTCGAGATGATTGCGTATTTTATTTGTTCTGTAGTAGGAAATCCCAGTAATCATTTTAAGATATTTCTATTATCGCATGTGAACCATTCATTATGTGGAACCGCAAGTAACTGACACAAAAATTCCATTTTTTTCACAGTAAATGACAAAAATGATAACCAGCAGACTTCGATCGGAATAAAGAATCTCTTGCCATCGCGAATCGATTAAGACTTTGGACCGCGCCACATTTCCTGACATATTTCAATCGTTTAAATCTTGGTTCCATGGAGCTGAAGTGCCTTCCAATATCGCTAAATAAAAGCCTCTGACTCGCCTAGAAGTTTTGAATTCTATTGCTTCTTATTTAAAAAATATTCGATGAAAAAACCGGCCAAGTAGTTTTGTTTATAAGGTTACTTAGAATTCGCAGTTTCCGAGTTTATGCTTGATTTAATTCATTTTGTATTTAGTACTAAAAATGTTTGTTTGTTTTACACAGAAAGGTACAAACGGAATCCACAACGGGAAGCTCTACTAGCCAACGAATAAGAACAACGTTGACTATTCGGGTGGAAAATATAGATTTTGATACTCAAGCTTGCGTACTCAGGCTGAAGGGAAGAAATATCGAGGAAAACAAATATGTTAAGGTAAGAAATCTGAAATGTATAGGGTAATCCGACCTTGGTTCTGAAACCAGGCCTCAAATGTTTGACCTAAACACAACGATGCTATTAACAAATCATTTTTATACAGATGGGAGCATACCACACTTTAGATGTAGAGCAAAATCGCAAAGTCATACTGAAAAAAAAGATATGGGATACTGTAGCTCTGGAGCGCGTCGACACTGCCTGTGATCCAACTCAGGTTCAGTTGCATACAATTCTTAATATTCTATCATCTATGTTATCATGAGACCCAGTAGCGTCTTGACGCAAGTAATTTTAAAAAAACTGAATTTTGAGTCGGCGGCAGAAATCTACTGAGATAGGGACTTTCTCCTTTTCACCTTCCGCGGCCTGGGTCAAGGGATTGCAGAGCAGTAATGACCTATTTGAATTTTATTTCGATAATTATTTTTATTTAATCTTAATAAGTATTCAGCGAATATTGACAAAAGTAGTTGGACCCCAGTTAGCATTGCATTGCTAACTGTGCCAGTTAGCCTAACTGCACAGTAGGACGACCCTCGAAAACTGCGGAATTGTAGAAGAGTTTCACATGCTCGATAGAAAATGTATAGGGTATCCTACAAATAATCTGCAATACTGGGAGGTTAGATTCGTTACGTAATTTCGAGTAGAAACGTCCTTTACCATTTTTTGATATCATGCACTCCTGAATTGTCATTGATTTCTGAGATGGGCCAATCTGAGGGGACCGATGGGCGTACGTCCGTGAACGGTACGCACGTATGTGTTGCCCGGCGGAGCGAAGCTCCTATCCACCTCCTATCATACCGCCGTCTCATCGGTCCCCTCTGATTGGCCCGTCTTAGAAATCAATAACAATTCAGGGGTGCATGATATAAAAAAATGCTAAAGGACTTTTCTGCTGGAAATTACGTTACTAATCTACCCTCACGGTATTGCAGATCGTTAATTAATAAGCACAAAATATTCCCTAGACAAATTTCCGTTTGACAAATACGAAGGAAGAAAATGTGACTAGGCCAACCGTTCTCCGGACAAGAAGTTACGATCGATATTTATGCGATGCTCTCACTTTTGTCCATTCCTCTCCTTTTGAAAATCGAATATCTATTTTACCTATAATCTCGCGGCAGCGCGTTCTTTTAATCGTCTGTCACAATCCAAAAGTAACTATATCCTCGAAAATAACTGACGCTACCTTCATGTGTAAACATTTTTCTGAGATTACTAATGTCAATTAAAAGTATGTAAAGCCTCAAGTTAGTCCGATTTTTTTTCATTCTGGCTTGAGTAATCGGAATTCCGATTTTTTTTGTTTTTAATTACGATCAATTAATTTTTTGGATGAAAGAGGATTGTTTTTCGATATTTACTTGTATTTTCGCTCATGTAAAGTTACCATTTGTGAAAAAAAGATCGTTATGAAAATGGCCAGATTGTCAAAGAACCGAAAAACCATTGAAACGAAAATAATGTCACTTTCGGCTCGCATCTGTTTGCTATACAATCGTTAGGTATCAGTGGTCTCGGAAGACTGCGCGAATCATAATTTGAGTTCGATGTTCGAACTGAAGATTGATCCGATGGACAGTCATACTCGAAAATAAACTGAATATGAAATATACAATGGAGAATAAAAGTGGGCGAACGCTTCAATTTTGCCAGCCAAAGCAGCTGGGGGGTGATTGAAAAATATGGAGAAATTGCCGCGAATAGGAAATTTCGTCAACTTTCAAACGCGTGCTGATTCATTGCGATCACATAATAAACATCAAAATGGCGACGAATTTCTGAAACTCGAAACTGAAGCATCCGGCAAACTTGGGTTAATATTAGAGTGGGGTAGTGAAAAAGTTCGGGTCGATAGAACACACTTTTCCAAACGTACAACCCTTCATGTCTTGAAGAACGCCAAGGACAAAGCTCTGGAAATACTGGCCCGATTTATCCCGATTTCGCGATAACTTGGGTCGAAAGAGTCTGAACACTCTTGAAGAAGATTGTTTACACAAATAACCTTTTTGTAAAAGGTTTGATGTACAACATAGTTTATTTACATTCATGAAAGTTTTCCCTTTCATCAGAAAGCCTGGAAGCGTACCTTTCATACCGGATTATTTTCTTAAAAATTGGCCATGACAACTGATGATGCACTATTGATTTTGTTCATATAAACTTCACGTAAATTTATTTCTTTACTTTTTTCAATCTAAGAACCGCAATTTTGTGTAAGCTTTATCAGATTTTATACACGTCTATAAAAATAGCCGTCACAAGCTTAACGAATAAGAGTATAATTTAGAGGAATCACTTTAACTGTACGAGTTGGTCATTTCTCGCCATCCTGAAGGATTGCATGATATACTGCAGGCTCTGTTTGTACACCCCAAGAGTCAACAATTAATAGAAACTGTTTTTTTTTCCACGTAGGACTTTAAACAACGGCTGAGAAAGTCCATATACAGTCCTGTCGTTTATTTCTCAGATTTCGAAGCCGTTATTACGACATTCGTTTATTGTTACGCTAGTCATACTGTGTTTTGAACTTGGGGTCAAAGTTATCGGTTACTTCTTGTAAACAAACAAATAGTTTTTTTTTTCGCTATACTATCGCTTAACTACATGTTGCATTATGTAACATTTATTGGTTTTGTTGAGAGGTAATGTGGAATAAAGGGTGCATCCTACGATACACGCTGCTCTTTTTTTCACCAAGTGGATTTTTCAGTCTAGGTTGGTTAGTTTGCGCGGCATCTCACTCGTAGATCCACTGATTTATATTTTTGAAGTCTCAATCCTCGAACCAGCAAGCTGTGTGCCAGCGCGTTTGGATGATTCCTGAGTCGCTTTTCGAAGTTGGCGCATATTTTCGAGCTATGTTCTCGACCGTGTCGATCTCTAAATCTCTTCTACGTAGCGTGGCTTTGGTGACATACCACGGACCATTCGCTAGGATTCCCAACGTTTTGGATTGGAATCTTTGTAAGATCTTTATATTGGAATTGCTGGCCGCACCCCAAAGCTGGACATTGTGGGTCCAGATTGGCATTGATATTATCTTGTAGATGAGCAATTTATTATACAGCGATAGCTTCAACCTCCTTTCTGTGAGCCAGTACATTTTTTAGTCGGAAATCCAATTGTTTCCTCTTGTTTTCTATATGGCTTGCCCAGGTGGGCCTGCGGTCCAGGAGCATGCCTAGATACTTTACTTCTACAACTTTCGGAAGCGGCTCGTTATTAAGTGTCACCGCTGGACAGTCTTTTCTCATCATACCGAAGATGACGTAAATAGACTTGCTACTACTAGCCTTAATTCGTCATTTCTTGAGCCATCTTGGAGCTCGTTGAGTCCACTTTGAAGTATTCTCGAGGCCGTGCCTAGTTTTTCATTAGTTGCCAAGATGGCGGTGTCATCGATAAATGTGGCGACCATGGTGTTGCTGCTGCCTGCAGGGAGGTCAGATGTGAACAATATGTAAAGACTGATCTTAATGCGCTTCCTTAGGGAACTCGTGCACGTATCGTTTAAAAGGTGGATAGCCCAGCGCCGCACCGCACCTGGAATTGGCGGTTACTTAGGTAGGACTTTAGTAGCAAATAGTACTGTGGAAGAAGTCTTTAGATTTTATAGAGTATACACTTGATGCCACACTTTGTCTAAAGCCTGTTCTAAATCGAGGAAGACTCCAGAGCAGTATTTTCCCCGTTCCAGCGCGTTAAATATAGTGTTAAAGACCCTATTGACTTGTTCTAACGTTGAATGCGTGGATGTAATCCGAATTGATGTTCCGGGACAATGCCTTGCTCGTAGATCAAGTCTTGCATTCTTCTGAGCAATAGTTTTTCAAATAACTTTGATGTTATGGGCAAGAGGCTTATGGGTCGATACGACTTAATATTATTTGGTGGTTTACCAGGTCTCTGGATCATTATAATCTGTGCGACTTTCCACTGGCTAGGTAAGTGTGATGTTCGAATGATAGCGTTAAATAAGTTTGCCAGAAATACTATACTCTTCTTTGGTAGCTTTTGCAGGATGATTCCTGTGATCAGATCGTATCCAAGAGATCCATTCGCGTTGATATTTTTGTGTATCATGCTGCTCACTGCCACAGAAGAGGTATCTCTGATCGGTCTGATCGGTAGGTCCAGAGGCAGGGGACTTTCACAGAAGTCATGGACATCTCCATCGTGTTGTTAGGCTGGAGAAGGAGTGAATACCTCCGCGAGATGTTCTGCAAATGCTTTTCGTGCTTTTTCGGCGGACTTTGGGCCCATTCTCCGCGGGCTTTCCTGATAAGGCATCTTCTCACTTTAAGCGCCTCAAAAATAGGCTGTTTTTGCGATTTTTTTTCGAGGATTTTTGCTTAAAATTATGGGATAAAACGGATCCTATGTAATAAACACATCTTTCAAGTACATGAAAAAATTTTTTTTTAATTTTTTTAAACAATTATTATAATACATCAGTAGCATCGAAAAACCCGTGTAAAAATGTTATGGTCGTGGCTTGTTGATGGTATCTCCGAGACGGGTCGTCTGAAACAAAAAAATAAAACTGTTTTAGATTCAGTATGTCAGTGGCTACAGCGCATATCATCAGATTTTTGATATTCGCGAAAATAACAAAATGGCGCACGTTTTTCGAAAAAGTAAAAAAAAACCACGATTTTTTTGCAGTTTTTTGTAAAAAAAAAATTCTTAAAATCAAAATTTCAAAAATCTGATGATATGCGCTATAGCCATAACTATGAAGCATATGTCATTCAAATTTCATGACGATCGGCCGGATAGTTTCCGAAATTTCATCAACAAAGCACCGAAAAACCTTGTTTTGAGATAACTGCGTTTAAAGTTTTGGTTGCAGAAAAATCATGAAAAAACCTTACCTCGGGTTAATCAGCGATGCCTGCTCCATACAATGGACCTTCCGATTCTTCGTAGAAGGTGTGTTCGTCCAAAATAGCTTCCCTTCGTCTCGACCTAGTCTCTTTTGAAGCGTTAGAGCTGCGGCGGTTCCCTACGCGTACGCGATCACTGTCGCGTTTCTCGGCGTATTGAACGGCGATAGGGCCTAGTTTGACACCCATCACCTCCAAAATTTTTAAAACAGGTTGTAGCCCTTCGTTATAAATGCATGCCGCTGTTTGGCAAGCAATTTCCACGGTTTTTCTTCCCGTAAAAACGTGTTTAAAAAAGCTGTTGAAACACTCGTTGTTATTTTGGGTATTTCCTCCGAGGCATCGTTCCAGTAACTCGTCCTTCGTCAGTTCTTCATAGATCGGTTTCAAAACCTCTTGAACATCATCAGCTAGAGCAGGAGGATGTTTAAAAGTTTCTATCTGATTGTTTTTCACTGCTTTCTTGTACTTGCACCATGAGTCTGAACAATACGTATGCTGTGGGTTGCTGTCGGTTGAAATTTTATGATAGTATCCTGCCCAGATCTCCCTGCGCATATCTTCGACAGAATTCAGGTTTCTTCGAATTGCCAATGAGTAATTTGTTGATAATTCTGTCATCAATTTTATTGTTAAATCTTGGGTTTTTACGACAGGAACTTTTTTTATAACAACTTTTTTTTTTTTTACTACAACTTTCTTGGCTGCTTTTTTCTTTGGTGAAGGTTTTTCAGCGTCTTTCTTTGCAGCTTTTCTCTTTTGTGTAAGAATTTTCTTAGCGTCCTTAGCACGCTTGAAAATTCTTTTCGCAACGTGTAATACGCACTCCAACTTCTTAACCACAAAGTCTTCACCATACGGTGCTGTATCGAACAATATTTTAAAAGTTTTAGTGTCGCCATCACCGATGTAAAAACCGTAGTGCGCAGCAAATTTTTCGAGTGATCGCAAAAACATCTCACATATACCGTCAACCTCCATTTTTCCAGAACTACCTGAATGATTAGCACTACAAACTAGTTTGTGCTTTTCATACCACTGTGCATATTCGATCGTGTCTTTCATACCTTTTTTCGATTCACAGCTTTTGCAGTGACTCGACTTCACAACGACGTCTGCAATTTTTTTACTGTGTTTATATATTAATGACACGATTCCAATAAGAGAAGAAAATCCTCTTTTCTGCCAGGAACCGTCACCTGAAACGGTTAAAACGTCTTCGGGTTCTCCGTGTTGAGCGTTCAACAGTTTTTCTTCTTTGACAGACTTGCTCGTCACTATATCGAACACACTTTGCACTGCGATGGCGATCGAATTGAGTATTTGATAATAAACGGTGGAATTGATTCCATGTCCCAGTTCCATGAGCCCACAAAACGTATTGATACCACTCAATCCAACACCAATCAAACGCATAACGTACACTAAACGACGATTGATTTCGTACCCAGTTGAGATTAATGGGCATGAGTTAATATATTTTTCTCCGCAATCACAAGTCATACAAATTTTGAAACCGAGTCCTCGCTGACCGTACTTTGTAAAAGAAACATCTTTGTTACAAACTTTACACTTCACATATTGTTGTAATGTAGAAAAAACAAGAAAAAACTGAATAATACTATATCCAGCCGTTGGATCGATGTGTACATCGAAACTTGTATCGTCCGATTTTTTTAATTTTGCTGCACTCGCACTAGCATGACTCGTATCTGCTTCAGACTGGTGTGGAAGCACTCCACGAAATTTTCTTTTTTTAGATTTCGAACTTGGACGTCGCCACGTGGCACTTTGTTGCGAAGTCTTTTTATCCATTATAACAATCCTGAGCGCAGAGATGTTGCCGTTACGAAGTTTCAAATTAGACTGATGAAATAACAGTTTAGCATCGTTGCCGAGTGATTTTCTTTTGAAAAATGCACGTGTTAAGGTCTTATTACATGAGTATAGACCCGAAAACAGAATATACCTAAGCAAGGGGTACTACATTAACAAAAGAACACGGCTATTCAATTGTATAGAGTCAGATATACAGGGACCGTCCGAGCGGCGTGAAAGGGATCGCCGGGTACTCTCAGGTAGTCACCTAACGGTCGCCAAAAAATGTAGTTAGACTCGTCCGATCTTTATGAAATTTCGAGATGACATTTTTGAAGATATGTACTTTCAAAATTAAAAAAAAAAAAATCGATTTTTTTAAATTTCCAAAGTGAGAAGACGCCATAAGTGGTGTATGATTTTGTGCGTTGTGAATTCGTTGAGTTGCCATCCAGAGAGCGTAATCCGGAGCAGACGTATTTGTTAGGTTTGCTAGATATTGTTGTTATTGTAGTTAATTATTAGTTTTTTTGGTTGCTAGGATAACCTATTTAGTCCTCGTTTATCAGCCGGGCTTTTATTCAACTGCACCGTCGGCTAGCTCTTCTTTTTTCGGCAACTTTTCGCTTTAGACGGTCCGGGTAATTTTTTATCGTGGGAGTAGCAGCCACTTCCGGGGTGGCTTCCGATGCAGCCTTTTGAACTAATTGGATGAAATATTCGGTTGCCACATCCATATTGAAATCGCTTTTTAGTGGTACTTTTAATTTAATTTATTTGTTTATTATGTGGGAATGTATTTTAAGTAACACCCGATGGCGAGAAATCGGGATGCGAAAATACAAAAAGAAACTCTAAATTTATTTAAAGAATGAATTAATACAAAAAGATAAAATATGAGTGATTTGGGCGAGGTCTGATATCGACGACGATTCAGCGTGAACCGCTTCGTTTTCGTTTTTCGGGGGGCGGGAAGGGAGGTGGGTCTTACTCCCCGTCCCTTCTTTTGTCTACAATGAAATACAGTCGAAGAAGATTCCATGTCTCCACACTCGGCCATCCGGTATGTCGACATCGCCCCCGATGTCGTTTGACGATCGCGACACGATTTTCATCGGTCAGTTTTGGATTTTTTGTCCAGGACCGAATTGCGTTTTTTGTATGCCCACTAAGTCTCCGATTTGGTATTTCTGGGCCCCTTTTCGTAGTCGATCGTAGTTGGTCTTGTTTTCGTCCTGTATTTTCTCGATATTTCGCTTCGCCTCACCGCGAAGTTCATTTCTCTCGTTCATGAACGCCGTCAGCAATTCCTCTTCAAAGACTTGCTTGATTCGTATATGCTCTTTGGTTTTCATTACCTTGCCAACTAACAACTCGAATGGTGTCATTTTTATGCTTCTATGAAATGACGAATTTATTATTTGCTGCGCTCGATCGACGTTTTTATACCATTCTGCAGGCTTTTCGACCGCTATTTTCGTCAAGATTGGAATTATCGTCCGATTGATTCTTTCTACTTGTCCATTTCAGCGCGGTACTCCGGCTGTTATTAATACATGTTCGATGTCTTCTTGTCGACAATACTCTTCGAATACGTTTGCCGTGAACGCTGTCCCTCGGTCGGAAATTATTCGTCTCGGATTTCCGAACGTTATGGCCTGTTTTTACAATTTTGTTACCACCTCTGTGGCGGTTGTGGACTTCGTCGGGTAGAACCAAACAAATTTGGTGAAGGCGTCTACTATGACTAATAAATGTTTGTAATTTTTATTTGTCAACGGCATCGGACCGAGGTGGTCAATGTGGTATGTATCCAAAGGCGTATCTCCCTTGTCGATAGAGTGTAGAAAGCCTTCCTTCTTCCCGGCCTTCCGTTCTGCCAGGATGCAATGAACGCAGTTTTTTATCACCGCCTGAACACGCTCGCGCATTCGAGGGAACGAAAAATCTCGTGATAAAATATATTCGGTTTTCTGCCATCCGAGGTGTCCTCTGTCGTGCGCTTGCCGTATTACTTCATTCTGCATCGCTTTTGGTACGGCCAACAGCGCGTCCCCGTCATAGATCCTATAAAGAATACCACGTTTAGTCGTAAATTTCGTCTCGTCTTGTCCATTACTTGAGTCGATAATTTTTTTAATTTCTTCGTCGAGTTCTTGTGCCCTCAGGATTTTTATCGTCACGTCGTCGTTGTTCTGTTGAATAATCATGGCACTGACTGCGTTTCGACTCAAGGCGTCGACGTGTCTCATCGACGTTCCTGGTCGATGCTCAATTGTGTAATCGAACTCATCGATCGAAAGAGCCCATCGCGCCACTCGAAGGCAAATGTCCTTTTTCGCCGTGGTGAGCACGAACGCTCGACAGTCCGTAACTATTTTCATCGGGATACCAAGAAGGTATACGCGAAATTTTTTCAACGCCTTTACCGCCGCCAAAATTTCAAGTGCATAGCTTGAATATTTCTCCTGAACTTCGGTTGTTTTCCAGCTGACGTAGTAAACTGGGTGCATTTTGTCGTCCTCGTTGTTCTTTTGCAGAATGATCGCTCCGAGCCCATACATACAAGCGTCGGTATGTAGTTCTGTCGGGGCGCCCGTCTTATATAGTTTCAGCACGGGGTCTGAAACTAAAATTCTTTTAAGTGTTTCGAACGCTTGTTCCTGATCTCGTCGAAATTCAAACCGTTCATTGGCCCTCAGCAGCTTTGACAATGGTCTCGCTATCAATGCGAAATGTGGAACGAACTTACGGAAATAGCCGGTCAATCCGAGGAATGACTGAACCTGTTTGATCGTCGTCGGTCTCGGAAAATTCGCCACTGCCGCTGTTTTGCTCGCCGATGGCTTGACTGAACCATTCTCGATCACATACCCGAGATATTCAACTTGTCGAACCATGAGTTGGCATTTTTTCCAATTTATCCGTAGGCTGTACTCGCTCGCCGTTTTTAATACACGTCGTAAATTGTCCAATGCGTCCTCTTCGTTTTTTCCGAGGAGTATCAAATCATCTAAGTACGCGACCACTGATTTGTCCGTCAACTGTTCGCGAAACACTACTCTCACGAGCCTTTGAAAGCATGCAGGCGAGTTGCTCAAACCGAATGGTGCACGTAAGAATTCGTATTGTCCGTCTGGAACAATAAACGACGTAAATTTCATACTATCCTCCTCAATCGGTACGTGAAAGAAGCCATCTTTCAAGTCCAGAGAGCTGAAAACTTTCGCCTCTGAGAGTTTGTCAATTTCGTCATCGATGATCGGTAACGGATACCGATCGCACACAATTTTTCGATTCAACTGTCGATAATCGATACACAGCCTTGGTTCACCGTTCTTCTTTTCCACCAAAACAATCAGGCTGGCATACGCTCGGTCTGATTATGCCCTCCTTTGTCCACTTCTCGATTATCTTGTTTACAGTCTCGCGCTGTCCAATCGACAGTCGTCTCGGACTCTGAAACACGGGAGTATCATCACTAAGAATAATTCGCATTTTCACACCAGAATCTTTCGTCTGATTCGGTTGATAATCGCGCGTTAGTTCTTCCACTTCCCTCTTGATTTTCAAGTCCTGTGCGTGTACACACGGTATGTCGAGCTTCGTTGTTTGGCCCTCGCAAACGCTTATGCATAGAACCTCGTTCCATCCTTGATTTGTCTCGACACTCTCTACACGCTCGTCTTTGAGCTCTGACAACAACGAGGTGTAGTCCGATGAGAGATTCGAAGTTGTTTTTTGTGTGCCTGTAGGGTTTGGCTATTCCCTTTGTAACGAAGAAGTCGAGTACGTCAGGTATTTTGTTCTTCTCGGTTGACCAGTAGGTAGGTTTCCCCGCTGATAACTGATTACAATTTAGTTGAGTCAATGCTATTAATAGTTCTCGGCCTCTAGTTGTACTTAGTCTAGATCTTCATAGGGGATGCTTGGCATTGTAATCCCCGCCAGCTAAAAATCGAGGACCCAGGCTGAGGAAGAAGTCAGCGAATTTGCCATCTTTTGTGTTATGTCTTGGGGGCAATAGACTGCGGCTATTACAGTCGGTCCGCACGTCTCATCTTCGACGGCTATACTAGTCGCCTAGAGTAGGCTTTGCTAGAGGCAGTAATGGGTGATGTTTGATGGTTGTTTTTACGAGAATCGCTGTTCCTCCTTATGCCGTCCCATCAGGGTGTTCGGTGCTGTAGAGTTTATACCCGTGGATTTTGATACAGCTTCTGTTAGAAAAGTGCCACCAAGTTTCTGCCACCAAGAAAATGTCTATATTTATTATGTTTAAGAATACAGCCAGTTCCTGGTGGTGCTGGACTAAGCCGTTGGGATTCCATTATGTTAGTCAATAGGATGTGAATTATTTGGCAGCAATCTTTGTCAATATCGTTGTAACTAGTTTTAACAATGTTACGTCCTCGAAAGTTAGTTGATGGTAGGCAGCGGAGAAAATACGAGAGAGAGAACATACCGCTGTTGTATTGACTTCTTTTTCGAGTCAAGACAATTAAGTCCTATACCCAGGGACGGAATTCTCGTCAACGATATGGGAATGTGGGATGACCTTGCAGCCGTTTAGTCGATGGCCGGAAGATGTTGAAAGGTTGAACTGTTGCGTGCCAGATTGATTGGCCGTAACGTTATTTAATTTTTTCCAAAAGTAAAAATATATTTATAATTATGCACAAAAGCTAGAGAGCATGGCAACGATGGATTCTTGTCCGAGTTAAAGCGGGGTAACGCACCTCACCTATGGTTATTGCTGACGCTGCTCGGATTGCCGACGCGAGATCGCAGGTGGATAAAATATAGGTGAACAAACTGCTGAATTGTCACTGATACACTTTATTCAATGAGATCGTGTCGATGACCGCACGGTATAAACATACGTATTATAAGATCAAGAATTTGATATAATTTAGAGTTTAATGAAATAAATATTGTACATCTGTGTATCACGACGCGCAATGCCGCTAAGGTAATTGTCGCGATCGCGATAACACGACAGTATCGAACGGAATGTCGCTAAGGTAATAACTCCGATCGATTACACAATATTTATTGAAAGAAAAACCGAAGTAAGATAAACGTTAACAAAGAAAATAGAAAATTAATAGTTGAGTTCTTGTCACTGCCGATACGATGGTTATGAAAGTAATCACCAACCACACCCACGAGACCCTAAGTATGCGAGCGGACTTGCAACTAAGGAGTGAAACCTTCTTACCGATCTCTCGAATGTCGAGTCAAGACTAAATGGCCGCACACTAGTGGCGCGTTTTATTGACTCAGTAAGGTTACTTCTGAAGATGCTCGTGGGGGTGATTGCGACAGGGGTTGACGACTTCGTCGGACGATGACTTTATCGGACGATTGGAATTTGCAAGGTTCGGGTTTTAAAATTGGGCCGTTCTCCCCTGTCGAAACTCTCGCTGTACTCGGAAGTGTTAGCGCTCGCGCTGCTGAAATTCTGCAAGCGATCGGGCGATGCCCTGTCTCGGTTGGGCAATGTTACTGAGCGATGTTGAGAAATTAGACCGAGATGGTTGATTCGTAACAGAACACATATTATGAAGAAGAAGATGTTACTCACGTTGACTAGATTTTATTGTGCAAACAAATCCGGAAAACAAATCGTTCTTGTTGACCGCAGTTTCGATACACTTTTCTATGTTGGTAATAGATTTCACATCAGGTATGAATATAGATGGCCTGAGACCCTATCACTTTCCGTAGCCCCGTGGGGAATGTCTTGTCCTGTATTATGTGTATCACTTGCTGAATTATCGAGATCCGCTAGAGAGGTAAATCTATTGTCGCGCGAGATTGTTTGTCTTTGTGTGGTAACTGATTCACACACTCTCTCTCTGTTTCGATCGAGCTACGACGGCGCTTCCCAGCAATCACTTGCCTTCAATATTCGAATTAGAATTTTGTGATGGCACCACTCGTATACTACGCTCGTTATCAGTGACATTTGGAAACAACGTTTTGTGAGTTGCATACCTCACGTGTCGATCGTGTATGAAGAGAATTAGGTCTCGATGGGCTTAGAGAATAACAGGGCGGGTCGTGGCAGCCAGTGTCTGCGTCTTGTTCCATATTATTTGGATAGTTTTCGACACCTCTGATGCATTGGGACATATAATGTGGGGATTGGATAAATAGTTGCATTATGAATTTTTAGTTGAAGGATATACTATAAGGCTAACACGATATATATTCGGATGGAAATGGCACTCTAGTATGCTCGCTTCTACCACGAGATAGGCTTCTTTACAAAAGTGTCCGACCGCAATCGTGTATCAAACCGAACTTTAAACAAATACTTGAGGTAGGGTTTTTGCAGACAGAGTTACAGCATATGTATGCGGCAAATTTTTAAATACTTTGCAATAATTGACCTGTCTGCTCAGTGTTAATAAGAAACAAAATCGTTGTTGAAATTCGATGTCAATTTTTACATCTGCGTTCTAAAAGTGTCTGCAGAAGTCGAAGTTATTCGATCGTTGCTCTTTTTTATGGAAACAATTTTATTCCTTTTCGTTGACGAATTCTGTGCTTACTTTTGAACTTATGAACCCAGTTGTCGAAAGCTTCAAGTTCAAAATCTGTAAATTGTTGTATTACTACTAAAGTTCATGGTTGTAAATTCCTAGCAGTTACTTGTTGATAGTTCTCTCGGGCTTCAGCTAAACGATTATGTGTACACGGATTGATTATTGCGTACTTATCAAATTGATTTCTTCCTTTTTTATTTCTCCTTCCCATTGGGATGAATTTTCCTTTTTTAACCGCCAAGAAAATAAAACAAAACTAAAAAATCAATGAGAAGTGATAATACTAACGATAAACAAAAATATAGCACGTGCAGGGCATATAACCATGCATAACCTTCTTCGAGATTCGTACTGACGGGCGTAAAATTGACAGCGGACATATCTACCTTGAGGACTGTAAACAAGCGACGATGCGACAAAATACTGCGGTCCCGTTCGTTCGATTCTACCGTTCCGCTTAGTCCAGTTTGAATTTATTCGAAAATGTGCATTTTCGATAATTCTTTTCTTCAGTTTATAGCAATCAAGAAATGAACGAACGATTGGCCCATATTCAGCATTTTTAGGATTACAAGTCCATAAATTTAAACAATAGTTTTCTTTTTATTCCATTTGGCGAATTTCGTGCTGCAAAACCTACAGTTTCCTGGCAAACGCCGTATTTTTTATAGAAGAGTTCATGAAATTTTCTTGAAAAAACACCCATGATCCGCTTGATTATCGCCACCGGCTGCAAAATAAAAGGGAGTGGTCACTCTCATTCTGACAGTTGTGTCATTCTTCCTGTAGACGCCGTCGCGGTTATAACACGTGGTTCACCGCATATATCCTGCGACGCCTTTTCCGGAGGGGGAGGCGAAACAATACAAGGATATTGAGAAATAAAATCAGAACAACCACAGATAAAGTATAAAAAAAACGAGAATATATTCTAATTATTTAAATGCAGCAAGGAAAGATTTTTACAACGGGTGGGCGCCAGCGAGTTTTTACTCTACTCGCAAACGATTAATATGAACAAGAATTTTACACCAATTAAATACGCGAGGGGGGAAGAGGGGGGGATCTCAGGGGGAGGGTTCGCGGACGCTGTTGCGCCCCTTATCCTTAACCGTCGAGTCAGCAAGAGCAAACAAAAAAAACGATGTCGAACCATAATCGGAAAGAAAAAAAAGGCAAAAGGGGCTCTCGAGCGCAAAATGACGACGGGGGTGCGATGGCCGCTCGCGAAACGCAATTTCGTAAAAAAAAGAAAAAAAGAAATTTAACAACCAGACCGATAAAGAAACATAAAAACTCACGCTTTTCCTCGATATTCCGTGGCTCCTGCTCTTTCACGCTCTCCTCATACGCTCTTTTCTCTCTTCTCCCTTCGCACAAAAAAACAAATACTCTTCTCTCACTTCACAATCTCTTTTCTCAATCCTTTTCTCTATTCTCCTCTCTTCACAACTCTTTTCCTCCTCACTCACAATCTCCTTCACACAGTTTTCTCTCCTCAACAAAATTTTCTCTCTCGCCGCTACCCTCCACACAATCTCAATTCTCCTCTCTCACTCTCTCTTCACCCACACAATCCACGCAAAGCCAAAAAGAAGATCGCAAAAAAGAACGGAGTTATCGCAATGGAACGCAAAAAAAATTATAGTCTCTAAATAGCTCGGTTTGATGCCTCGCTTGCAAGTGAGGATTTTCTTGCTCGGGGTTCTTCGCTGGACGGGGAAAGTGGGAGAGATTTTCGGGGGGGCTAATACGCAGGATGGGAGAGGGATGGCAGCACGGTGACGGTTGATCGATCGCTGATCCATGATTTTTCGAGCTGCGGAGACGAGATGTCGCAAGATATTCCTCCCTGGGGGTTGATCCATTTTTGGTGGATTTTCGGGACTGCTAGCCAGAGACGGAGGTGGCGGCTGGTCGATTTTCCAATTCTCGAGATCCACGGGGAGTGGAGCCTTCTCCTCCGTGTTGCATTGATGATGCTTTGCGGGGAGGTGAACTTCCTTCTCCGCTTTATTAGTGATGCACCCCCCGGGGTGGCGGTGACGAGATAACTGCTCTCTCCGGGCGGTGAGCTTGTTTGGGTGCTGTGGTCCACTGTTGATGCTGCGCTGGGGGGAAGAGGGGGGGATGGAGATTAAAAACAAGAACGAACTATTTGGTGCATTTTAGGGCGGCGTTAAAGACGGTATATTTGCGGAAACTTGAAATTAACTAAACCTACTTACACTTCTTGGATTTCGTGACATTTTTAAACGACTTACAACTAATTACGCGGTAAACGGGGATCTCGAAGGGAACATCGCGTGGGAAGGGAATGGCGGGGGGGGGGGGGAGCGTGCGCGGTGAACTTGCGAGGAGCAAGCCGGGGCGACCCGTGACATAACGTCACAATACCTACGCGGAAAACAACGACGTCAAAGATAATTTATACGTACACATACAGCGTGCCCCATAATGGTCAACAGACCGCTGACGGGTGGGTAGGTGGTGAAATTCTGGACCGAAAAGTGCTCCGTCATTTTTTCCTCGGTTGTCCCCCTGATGAGATATTAATTAATTAAGCCCAGCCAATGGCACGCGCCGAATAAACGGTCGACACGGTGAGTAAGTGGTGTGATAAAGATTTTTTTAAATTGGGTTTTCCAAAAACCGCAACAAATTATTTGTAGAAGTGCAATTTAATGTATTTGCAAAAAACCTAAATAAAAAATGTATTTACTTTCCGTTCCAATTTACAATCTTCGGAATTGTTTAATAAATTGCAATAAACTTTTTTTCCAAAAAGTTTGATTTTATACCGAAAGTATTGAAAATAAAGAATGTATTTTAAATTAATGGCAATCTGATAAATTGAAAGTATCTTGAAAATTGCAGTAAACAATTTAATGATAATCGTGTGAAACGATGACAGATGCTTTTTTGTTATATCGCACATTGTTGATTGCATGGCCGATTTTTAATACTTTTTATCTCGCTAAAGATTACATAACGTAACGATTCGAAAGATTTTTTAAATTAAAACATTTCAAACATACAGGGGATAAAAATTTATTGAAATTCATTAGAAGAATTGGTCTTTCAACTTCAATTTTTTATTAAATATTCAATTAATGTTAGTTAATAAATATTGTTGATTCTCATGATCGCGCTTCGGGGCGTTGTAGCGCTTCGAGGTTACATCACAGGATTTAAATGTGGAATTTATCATTGTTAATTAACAAAGACGATAAACAAAGGAACGTTGTCTTTCGACCGTTTTCGATTTTTTACAATCTTTTGAAAGAATAATCTCGCAGAACGCGCTCTTAATTTTCAATCGTTCCCTCCTTACATTTTTCTTATATCACTAGCGATATCTCGTTTTATTTATATTTCGGGAACGCTCGACGTTCGCATCTCTCCCACCGCACGCACACTATCAGTCTCACTCGCGCGTTTACACGCACACTTCCAGGCGTTTTACGGCGTCACGCACACTACTTACTCGCCGTGTCGACCATTTATTCGGCCCGTCCTATTGGCTGGGCTTCATTTATTAATATCTCATCAGGAGGGCGTCGGAGGAAAAAATGACAGATGACTTTTCGGTCCAGAATTTCACCACCTACCCATCCCTCTAGCGGTCGGTTGACCATTATGGGACAGGCTGTATACAGTAAGGTGGTTCAAGAAAAAGTGGTTTTTTTCCTCCACCCCTCAGAATGTTTGATTACCACCAAAAAATTCCTCTGAAAGACGTTTTTCTGTGCCTTAATCCTGGAACTAGCGCATTGAAGGTCAAAATTCCCCATTTGATTAACATAAGAAGAATGTTATGAAAAATATTTTGGTGATTTTCTGTGTGACATGTTTTCCGTCTTTTTTTCATCATGCATGGCATTAAATTCTCCAAAAAACCTTACTCGTGCCAAAAATTTAAATTTAAATCGTTAATACTTTGATGACGTACACTTCCTAAAAATTATAGAAATTCCAGTGTGATGTTGATTATCAGCAGAACTACGTTGGGACGAGCATTCCATTTTTTTTTCACTCAATTGCCCGCATTTTTAGAATTTGCTAGTGGAGCTATTAAATAAAACGAAAAATTTCAATTTGATACAAGTTCAAATTTAGTATATAGATTAATTGTATTTTCATATTGTTATAATGAAAATAAAAATGGTTTCTGACAAAAATACTCTTCCCACTCCCTCCCAACTGGCATGAAACGAAAAAATCCGTTGTTGCTGTTCACGCCGCGTTCTTTTTGAATCATAATATCTACGTAACTTTTAAAAAATCCATTTTTTTTTAGGAAAACTTATCGTATGGCTATTTTTTAAACTGGTCTGGTAAAACAGTGATTATAAAAAATGCCGACCTTTTTTTATTAAAAGAAAATTATTCAACGAATCGCTATTTACTGTCGCTATCGCTATTTATCGCACAGTGGATATCCGTACAAATCCTTTGCATACATATAGAACTATTGAGTTTTTAACGGTTTTTACGGCTTCATCAGTCATTTTAATTTGTTCTGGATGCAAGCAAAGGATACAATTTCAAGAGTCAGGACCTAGACGCCTGGGTTTCAAAATTTTCGTTACGTGTCAGTGCGTTAATCGGGAAATTCATTCAGGACGCATTTGGGGATTGCATGACAAGAAATCAATACCTTTTGCAATCTCATGGATCCGTGCACTGGACTCGATCAGAGCAGCTGCACAAAAATCATCAAGCATATTTACATAGCTGCTAAGTCGTATTTCGATTTTTCATCACAGAATGCTGTTAAAGAAGAGGTGTAAAAAAAATGTCGAGAATTAAAGAGCAGAAGAAATTCTCAAAGTCTCTGGTGATGGTACGTGGAAAAAGAGTTGGTTCAAATCGCTGTATGATGTTACCACGCTCTTTGGCTACTACTCTGGGAAAATGATCGATTTGGTTGTCAAAAGCAGTTACTGCCACGACTGTACGTTCTGGAAAAATAAGACTGATACTAAAGAATATGAGGAATAGTTCGAAGATCACGAAAAAAATTCCATAAAGAACCACGAGAGCTCCGCGGGAAAAATCAAGGTTAAGGTTGAGAACGTGCTATGAAAGAAATGTTTTCCAGATCGGGATCGAAACTCGGCGTAAAGCGTGGTAATTTTATATGTGATGAGGAATCACAAACTTTCAAGGCCATACTAGAACTAAATCCTTATGGGGACGAGTTGACTGTTATAAAAAGTGAATGCATTGGCCACGTAGAGAAGAAACTGGGCACCAGACTCCGAAACGTGAGAAAAAAAAACTTTCCGGAAGAGGCACGTTAACGGATAAAGTTGTGAAAAAATGAACAAAATATTATGGTTTGAGCATTTAAAGGAATGTAAAAAGTGTTGAAGATATGGAAAAGGAGACTATGGCTACTTTTTATCATATTTTTTCAACAAAGAAAGAGCCGAATCACGAATACTGCGCGACGGGACCCGAAAGCTGGTACTAATGGTAGAAAGCAATCGCCTTAAACAAAAATCCAAGATTTCAAGATCCTTCACTGTTACTCGACGAAAATATCAAACAGCATCTCTTGCCAATTTATCAAGATTTTTTCACAGATGATTTGCTAGTAAAATGTTTGGGTGTGTTACGTCCCCGTGAGCTTATCGAATTTAAGGGAGACGCAACACGGTATTGACTTCGCTTTCGGGTCAAGACAATCAAGCCCTTTACCCAGGGACGGAAGTCACGTCGTCGATATGGGAGGGATGACCGTGGGACAGTGCGTTAGAAGGAAGGATGGTAATATATTATGAGGCGGATTCACACAGTGTACTCACTCTATTTATTTAGTGTAGGATATGTTCCGTGCAGGTAGCGTTTGTTACAATCTTCCTTGCTGGGTCGCTGCTCTTCGGTTTTTGATATGTATCGGTAAGGTTCGAAGTATTTGGCGTACACTATTCTCTTTTGTCATATACACACACACGTACACATCCAATGATTAAATATTGTAGTTACACTTAGTTACAAATGTCTGATTACAATTTGGTTACAAGCGTAATCTGGATCACGACAGTTTAACACGGATAAATTCTGGTTTACACACACTTAGTTCAAAGCAACCTTAGAGTATATAAAAAGCGATTACAATTTAGGCTGATTCGTGAATAATCTCGGCGCGGCGCGGTTAAACTCGACAGTGATTATTTGTCGTACGAGTGGAGATCGGTTGACTAGAAACTCGATGATAGTGCAGGATTGCGACACAATACTCCGCGGATTTACAAACTTGATTGAATTGAATTAACGCGACTGATATGTCTGATATGACGCGGCGCGACTTGAGAAGACTAAGTGAAAAGACTGCGAATGTTCCCAACTTAGACTTAGAGTAATCGCGAAGATGACGCGCAGTATGATCAAGAGGTCTCGGTGTAAAAACGTCGACTGACTGACTCTGTGGAAAAATCTCGATGGACTGAGTGATCTCCCTCTTTTGGTCCTCATACTTATACCCCTTTTGTCGCCCGGGAACCGAGAGGTCCAGGCGATGACTCACATGTCTCCCCTTTGATTTTCCGAGAATTCTTCATTTTCTTACCCCATGGCCTTATTTCGATTTTACGAGTATGTTTAGGATCCCTCGCGTGGTCCTCCTTTGGGGTGCTGTTGCGTAGGGGTGCTGGTCTCGCGCGAGGTGCGTCTTCCGCGACTCGTGCCTGTAGGTACCCCGAGTATTGATCTGTCCAGGGGTAACGGTGACTTGTAGGTTGGTCCTCTTCTTCTGCTGGCCGGGGAACTCGCGTTTGGTCCCTTCCTGGTATCTTCGGATTTTACGGTATTCCTGGCGCCTCGAATGTTGACGTGGGGGTCTCGAGTGATCGGACGGTGTGGCTCCCCTTCGTTTACAGATTGATGCTGCGCGATACTCTTGCTCATTTATAGATTTGCAATAACACGTGTCAGGCAACTTTAATTGTTAACATCGTCCCCTTTGTAAGAGTATTGATCCGCGCGAGCTTAGCAGCGCAAATCTTCACATGGTTGAAAAAGGATGCTTGGACGTAACACCTCCCCCCTTGAGACCGGACATTGGGGATGTATTACCGATGTCCGCTAGCATGTCCTCATGCAGGTTGAAGTTCTCTGCTACATAGTGGTTGCGGTATTGCCGAGATTCCTTTCTTGATGCCTTCATAATTACGATATTAGAAAATTGCCTTTGTCTGGGTAGTAATGGTGGTAGTGGTTGCGGTGATGCGTATCCCGGGGGCGACAGCCTGTGGTGCTTGTCCTTCTGATCTGTGGTATTGATCCCACCATTCTTGGTCGCAGTATTGAAGTTGTCCCTCGAATATAGTGTTCAAGAAGGTTGTTATCGTCTGAATATTTGCGTATACCCATTGAGGGGTATACATACCCGGATCCTTTTTGCGGTGGAACCGTATTACTCCCTGTCTTATGGCTCCTCCGGCGTATGCGTCTCCGGCAGTCCGTTTGTCGTTGTTTCTGGCTGTGAGGTTCCTGGTTGACCTCCTAGCAGGTTTACTGGTTCCATTGTTTCCATCGACGGGTGAGATGTCGTTGTGTGTGGGAGATGGTGCCTGCGTGGTGCCGTGAGGGCGCCGAACGGGTTTGGATCTCCCGTTACCTGGATTGCATAGTACCTGTCTAGCTGGTCCCATGATTCTAGGAATTCTCTGATGCAACCACGACAGTTGTCCGCGTGATTGGCTGTCAAGACGGTCTCTCCACACCTTTGACAATTCAGAGTGCACCGGATGACTGGGTAGAATAACGTGTGATGATGGAGGTACTCGTAGTAGTCCGTATAGCTGGAGTTTTGGTGGTAGCAGTATTCGCAGAAGAAATGGTGCGTGCGGGGCTCAAACCAAGCCGTGCCGCTAACGCACCAAGACCTATACAGTATGTCCAAATAACTCGGTAGAGTTACTCCTCGCTCGGGTAGGCGATGCGGCCGGAAGGGCTGGTACGGCGTGTCAGCTGGTCCACTCATGTGTTCTCGCCTCAGTTTCTCTTCCCTTTTTTTTTTTCTATAATGTACACATATGACATTAGTACCTACGGTCTAACATTTACTAATACTTAATTGGAATGTGTTGAAGAAAGGTCAGGAGGGTGCTTCAAAATTCGTTGTGCACAAGGGCTGTTGTTAATATCGTCCCTGATGTCGGTAATGAGTTAGGTTTATGCGGCGTCGAAATTGTCGATTCCTCAGGGGACCTTGATATCTCTAATTCTAAGCTACTCCCGTATCCTTCACAAGTCCTCATGAAGGTTGTCTCCCGGACTTGACTTAGTTCGCTAACCCATGTAGGGTTGAAGGTTATGGTTCGCGTCTCAAGTTTTACTTCTGGTACTGCGCGATCTTCGTCCCGTTCCTTTTTCTGGGAGGACCTCAAGCATCGTTTCCATATTGAAGTGATCCAATTGAACGAAGGTTCTTGCGTCTGTTGTGGTGTATCCGGAGTTGATTCTTCTGATTCAGACCAGGTTACTATTGCTGGGATTACTGTGTCAGGCCATTCGCGCATTATTGCTGCAGTGGCCATTTCAGCGTTCAACAAATGCGGTCGTGGCACATCATATGATGGTTCTTCCTTCAGTCCTGAGTTGTCTGTTTCCGGTCGGATAATGGGTAATGACCATGGGAGTATGATGAGGTATCCGAGTGGTCCTTCCCCTGCAATATTCTGAGCTGAACGTAGTCCCTTAAGAAAGGCCAGTATTTCGGTTTCGTTTTCTCTTAAGTAGTTCGAGTTTATTTTGCCGCTGGGCAACATGTGTCGTGACTGGTTCATTTTCCTGTAAAAGACATTTATTGTTTTTGAGCTAGGGTGTATGCGACGGTAAAATTTTCGGGATTCCCTTGCCCTTTGGTTAACTCTCCGAGTTGATAATTGGGGTAGAGGGGAACTGTGATTTCTCTGGGTTTCGGCTCTTGTGGTGGTGCAATAGGTTTCTCCTTTTGTTTGTCTGTTGGTTCCTCCTTAGTTTTCAAATGTAATAAAAGGTGGGTGACGGAGCTCCAAATGGCTCCTAGTAAGTGCAGGGACCATCCGTAAACATCGTGTAGCGCGTACCCGTGGATGATCGTATCTGCTATGAGTTTAATCAGTCGGAATACCATGAATATCCCGATTACTCCAGCACTTGCGGTGCTGAAAGTCATGAATGATTTCCAAATTCTTTCCCATGTGTTGTTAGTTAGCTCTCGGAGCGTCTCTTCGTCCATTAGTTTCATAATCGATACTCCTTGTCGTGAGGTTGGTTCGCCGGTAAGACTTCTTGCTATTACGTTGAGAATTGCAGGTTTCTCTACCGGAAACATAATATAATTTTTCAATTGGGTGATTTCCTCTTGGGAGTATATCCCGCTCGTTGCGAGATATTCGGGATTAACGTATCTCCATGTCGGCTTTGTTTTCGGTTTAATTCTTGGTGGTGATACTCCTTCAATCGGCCCCGGTAAGAATTTGTACCATGCATCTTCAAGTCGGTACATAGTCGGTATTAAAACGTTGCAGCTTATCTGTGTTCCAGATTGTCGAAGAAGATGTGTTCGTGGAGCTAAGAACAGGCTTGTATTGCCCCTGCTTACAGGTAGTTCCAAATAACACTCTGGTGTTTTCCTGACAATAACATCGACCGGTACGCATTTGATTATGTGTACTACTTCTCCAGCTACGACGGCCATGTATCCTGGCCCCTTCATAAACTGATACGCAAATTCGTCTGGGGCTTGTGTGGCCATTGACAGGGCATTCATTAATACCTGTCTCTCTAGGTCGCAACTCTGCTGTAACACTTTTCTATAAAGGATGTTCATTTGATCCCGTACGTGTCTCTCTACATATACAAATTTAGCGTTCAAATAAGCGAAGATGTCAAAATTTTCCATTGATGTTCGTCTCGCTAGGTTGAGGTCTTCGGCGGCTTCCAGAACAAATAGTTTGGGGTGTTCGGTTTGGTGAAGGGTGCGTCCGCATTTCACTCTCGTTCCTTTTCTCGTCAGAGCGAACGTAGCATCTGGCGTGTTGACTGTGTATAGAACCTCGTAACTGTGGGTTTCGTCCCTTATTTTTTTCGATGGTCCACTGTAGAGAACATCGTATCTATTGAAACTGCAATCGTCTGCAGCTGGTATTGGGCTCCAAAATGTGTAACCTCCGTCGATGTCCATGCAATAACCTTCAATGAGTTCGCAAGATATTCCAGATTGCAGAGTTATTTTATTATCATTTATATTTACTACCGCTAGATAGTCTACTAGAGTAATTCTCAATATCCCTTGAACGATGACATCGCTCCATGTTCCATAAGGATCGGAATATTGGGTACCTTTACATGTTCCGTCTATCGTTAATTGCCCTGCCAGCACGACACTTCGGTGGGTCGTTGAGTTGGGTTTGAGTCCTACAATGACGAGCCCTGGTGCGTACTGGTACATCCCTGTTTGCTGTATTCTGGCACACGTGTCGTGTGTTACCTCCATGAGATACTCCATTTCTCCGTAAGTTACCGCTGAAATATGCGAATGTATTCCGCAATAATACACGGTTCTTTCAACCGCAATTTTACATTGATGCACACGAGTCTTCGTGAACTCGTTTAACTGCAGTAACTGAATGTGCGTGTCTTGTATCTTGAGTCGGGTAGGTGGTATGTCACATTCTTCGACGTCCAATAAAGACAATGTTGTAATGTTTAATCGATTCGACCCACAGTCGTATCCGACTAAACCTAATGCAGGAGCGAAAAGACTTAGGAAAATAGCGAGCATCAATACTGCGAGTGTTCCTCCAGTTATTGGCCTCGATGGCCTAGATACGTTTGCATATGTTGGTTCGCGTTTATGACGTTCGGCCTTCCGTACTCTTGACATGTCCATGTAAACATTTTCTTCTGCCGGTGGGATTCCGCGGATTGGTAATGGTGGTGGTGGCGCTGTAGAGAAAATGGCTTCCTCGTTGATACGTTGTTCCTTGATAGTTTGCTCCCAGTTCTGCCAGAGAAATTGTTTTATTCTCATTGCATTATTTAGTGCGCAGCAGAATTTTTCCTGCAGTCGTATTCCATGGTGAATGCAAAAACATTTCAATGTAGGTAGTTGGTTTGTTGCCCCCATTTTCCTTCGGATCTCTTCGATGGGGCATCCTAAGAGGGGTCCTAGAATTTTTTCTTGCTCCTTTCCGTACACGTAAATTTTCCTTGCAGATGCGGTGATTCCCTTAAGCTGTTCTATTCCCAAATTATACGGAATGTAACCTTCTCCCCAAAGCAAACCGTGACCATGTTGCGTAAGGTGCCGATTCTGTGCCTTTGCTTGTTCGGGCAGCTTGGCAAATTCACCCGGGGGTCCGAGTGTCCAACAGTCCATATAACTTCCTGCTAGTGATACTATAGCTATTTCCTTTATGATGACTGTTTGTGAAGGGATCTGGTGTAGGTGGAGAGGAGAGGGCCCAACTTCAACGATTTAAATCAAAAACTATATTCTATCAAAGTCGACGATACAGAAAAGACGTGTGTGAGAACGTTGCCCGAAAACCGGTGAGAATTGTCACCCGTGTGAGACGTGCCCGCGTATTACCCGACAATGGCCGACGCCGGTAACGCGACGCGGCCCGACGCGTGGTCGAATCGACCGAGAGTTCGGCGATCCACCCGTTGAGCGATACTTTATCCCGCCCGACGAATGAGGAAAACTATCCCGAATACTAGCGTGAGATTATTTCCCGTTTTCGAATGATTAGCCCGCACAGAGAATTCCCAATTCCCAGAGAAATGTCCCGTACGCAAAATCTACGTGAGCCGATGCGTGTGGTCCTTGTAATCGATGAGGAAAGAATGAGGAAGAGGAAGGGAAAAGCCGAGCGATCACGCGATCGATGAGAGGAAATGCCCCGAAAAGTGGCGCCGTCGGCGGCTGCCATGAGTAATTGCCCGGCGTGACTCGCTCGTCTATTTCCCGCGATAATTACAAATAATTCAGGAATCACGAAAACCTCGTAATTCCTGAACATTCCGCCCGCCATCGGCAGCAGTGCTGTCGATATCCTGAGTCCCCGGTGAGATTAGAAGGATTGCTAATTTAGCAATCGGTCGCGTGAGTGTTGAGGTTGCGGTCTTGATGGTGACCACCCGAGTGAGTCCGTCCTGTCCCGGGTGCAGTGCCAAGACCCGTACCAAAGGCCATTTAGTAGGTGAGGTTTTCGCATCAACCAACAGGGCGAGTGAGCCCACCCGAACCTGATGAGAAGGATGATGCCACTTTGAGATGGCTTGTTGCCGCTGTAGATAGCCCGTTGACCAGTGATCCCAGAAGTATTGCAGTCTCTCCTGTATGAGCTGCCACCGTGAGAGCCGATTCGTGTTGATTTCCCGTAGAGATGGCTCCGGAACTGCAGTGAGTGCTTCCCCAATGAGAAAGTGTCCTGGTGTGAGCGCTGAGAGATCCTCCGGATCATCCGTGAGTGGTTCCAACGGCCGAGAGTTGAGGACGGCCTCTATTTGCGTAAGAAGAGTCGTAAATTCTTCGAACGTGAGAGCCGTCTCCCCGATTGTTCGCCGAAGGTGATATTTGACCGACTTGACGGCCGCTTCCCATTTCCCGCCCATGTGAGGAGCTCCCGGAGGGTTAAAAACCCAACGCGTGCCGTCGTTAGCCAATATCTGAGCAGCAGCTTCCGATTCCCGAGTCCCGCCCGTGAAGAGTCTGCGCAGTTCCGCTGCGGCCCCTTGAAAGTTCGTCCCGTTGTCACTATAGAGAGTGTGACAAATGCCCCGTCTCCCGATGAGACGTCGGAATGCTGCTATGAATGCCTCAGAAGTTAAATCTGAAACAACTTCGAGGTGTACTGCTGAGGTTGAGAAGCATACAAAGATGCATAACCAGCCCTTGTGAGATCGTGAGCCCCGGCCCCGCCCGATCTTGAGAGAGATTGGCCCGGCGTAATCTACTCCCGTGTAGAGAAATGCTCGTGAAGGTGTTGCCCGTGTGAGTGGTAACTGTCCCATGAGTTGTTGAGCCGTTATCCCGCGTTGACGTGCGCATTTCACGCACCTGAGAATGAATGAACGTACTGGTGCCCGCCCGCCGAGAATCCAATAATGAGAGCGCAGATATGCCAATGTAGCTTGAGTCCCGCCGTGTAATGTCCGCTGGTGAGCATCTGCGATGAGAAGTCGCGTGAGAGCCGAATCCCGAGGTAGAATGACGGCGTGTTTGCTCTCAGGTTGTAAGGCTGAGTGCTTAAGTCGCCCTCCCACTCTCAGAACCCCGTGTGCATCGATAAATCCCGTCAATCGCGTGAATGGATGCGATTTTGGAAGAGCCTGTCCCGATGAGAGAAGTGTGAGCTCCCTTGAGAAATGTGTACCCTGTGTGGCTTTAGCCCAAAAAAGCCGTGAGTGTTCCAGGTCACCCGGGGAGATTTGTGAGCCCGGTCTCCCTTGGTTTTGTCTTCGAAGTGTCGTAAATACTTTGAAGCAGAGTGAGGTTATTCTCAACAGCCGAGTGAGAGATGAGTAGCGATGAATGATTTCCCATAGGACCTGTGAGGTTGAGCCTGTTGAGACAGTGAGTGTAAGACCTGGTCGCTCCTCTAGCGACGCTGTGAGATCCGCACCGATGATGTGAGAAGGCCAATGGAGGTGAGATTTCGTTAACCAGTGAGGCCCGTCCCCCCAAAGTGAATGTCGCTCGAGCTGAGAAACGGTTAACCCTCGAGATGCACAATCCGCAGGATTGTCCCGCCCGGGGATGAGTTTCTATTGTCCACTAGGAAGGAGCTCTTGAGCCGATGAGACCCGATTCCGAACGAAATCTTTCCACCGAGATGGATGACTCGTTACCCAAGTGAGCGTGACGGATGAATCCGTCCAGAGAAAAACCTTTGAGTCAGTGAGATCGAGAGTATCTTGTACATACCGAACGAGCTTTACCAAGAGAAGAGCCGCTGATAGTTCCAGACGTGGAATAGTGAGACGTTTAATAGGCGCAACTTTTGTTTTTGAGCAAACCATTGTAACCCGTGTTGCTGATCCCGGTTCCGTTACCCGCAGATAAACAACAGCACCCATTGCGAGTTGTGAAGCGTCCGCGAATCCGTGTAACTCCACTATCGCGGAGGGAGTGAGATTGATCCATCTTGGGACGGAAATGTTCCCAAGATTCGTTAATTCCCGACGAAATGCGATCAAAGTGTCGCGTATGCGCGCTGAGACTTCGTCATCCCAGCCGAGTTTCTCCAGCCACAGATTTTGCAGGAGAATTTTCGCCCGAATCACGACAGGTGCGAGAAAACCCAATGGATCGTAAAGCTGAGCAATCTCTGACAGAATGACTCGCTTCGTGATCGTATCCCCCGATGAGAATGGAAGAGTCGTGAATTTGAACGCGTCCGTGGCAGGGACCCATGTGAGCCCGAGTACCTTTGTCTCGCAATCATGAAATGAGTGAGACGATTCCGAGCTGATGCTAGCCCCAATGGAGGTGAGAAGCTCCGGATGATTACTTTGCCACTTCGCGAGTGGAAACCCGCCCGCCATGCAAATCCCGGTGAGTTGGTGCGCCTGAGAGATGAGATCCGTGAGATCGTCCGCTCCCCCGTAAATATCATCCACGTATCGCCCCATTGTAAGAGGAGCGACCGCTTCAGGGAATTTACTGCCCTCGTCCTCGACAAGCTGCAACAAAACGCGAACCGCGAGGAACGGAGCTGGCCTCGTGCCGTAAGTTACGGTTGTGAGCCGAAATGCGATGATGTTCCCATGTTGATCGATCCATAATATACGTTGTAAGTCCCAGTCATCCCGATGAACCCGAATTTGACGAAACATCTTCGTGATATCCGTTGCGAAGACGTAACGATGTCGCCGTACACATAAGAGAACGTCTGAAATGTCCCGTTGCAGTTTTGCACCCGTATGCAAAATGTCATTGAGTGATACTCCCGTTCCCGTAGCGCTTGATCCGTTAAAAAGAACTCTCAATTTCGTTGTAGTGCTCGATTCTTTCAACACCCCGTGGTGAGGCAAATAATAAACCCGTGAGTCGTGAGTAAGCGCGTGTGAAACCCGTTCCATGTGAGAATGTTCCTCATATTCCCGCAGAAACTCCGAATACAGCTTCTGATATGACGCATCCCGTGATAGTCGTCGCAAAAGCCTTTGCAGGCCCTGGGCTGCCCTCCCGTACGAATCCCCGAGTTGATTCGTAGACGACATTATCGGTAATCGAACGATGTACCGTCCCGTTGAGTCCCGCGCGTGAGTCCGGACAAAATGAGCCTCACAATCCTGCTCCTCAGGCGTAAATTGAAGCGCAGGAGGACTTGGAGCCTCTTCTTGTTCCCAAAACCGAGTGAAAAGCGCCTGAACGTCTTCGAAATCGTGATCGACCGAAGCATGCTGTATTAAACCCGAGAATGATGCCTGATTCCCAATTGGACCGAGTACTAACCATCCGAAAATTGAGTTTTGAGCCATAGGAGTCCCGTTTACTCCTTTCCGAATTTCTGGACGAATGAATTGAGCGTATGAATCTGCTCCCAAAATGAAATCAATTGCCCGTGGTGAGAGAAAATCTGGATCTGCAAGCTGCAGTCCGTCCAAGTGAGCCCAATGTAACCCAGTTAGTGAGAAGGAAGGGAGGATAGGCATTAGCTTAGGTAAAACGAACACATTGACATTTATTATTGAGTGAGAGTTTATTGGCTGAAGAGCGCAGCTCACTGCGCCCCGAGTCATCCCAGAGTGCGTCCCGCCGATCCCGATGATTGGAATGACCGTGTTGTCCCGCTGCAGTCTGAGCTGTCTCGCCAGCTTCTCCGAGATGAAGCTGAGTTCCGACCCGTTGTCGATTAGCATTCGTACCCGATGAGTTGCCCCGAATGCCAATTTGAGATCTGCCAATCCCGTAGCCAGCAGCGTTGAGAATCCCGAAAGTGAGGATGAGCTAGAACCCGAACAAGCTAATGCCCCCGTGTCTCATTGAGTAGAGCCCGATGGTCGAGGAGTAGCCGATGAGCTCGCTGTTCCCGCAGAGGACGGTGCGTTGGTGCGTGGAGTCGGCCCCGCAGATGATTGGCCCCCTATTTCGACCACCCGGTGTGGATCATCGTGTGATGCTTACGATCACACTCCTTGCACCGCGTCGTCCCCTGGCATGCCGCCACGCTGTGCTTCCCAAGGCAATTGAAGCACAGACGTTGACGCATGACTTCGTCCCGTCGTGCCTCGCTGGTGAGCTGCCTAAAGCTTGGGCACGCCACTATGTAGTGAGCGCCCTTGCAATAGGAACACGCATACCCGGTGGTGACTGAGGATGATCCCGATGTTGAAGGTCCCGCGTGAGACGGCCCAGATGAGACTGCGTGTACCCGAGAGGCGTAAGTCCCGGATGATGAGTCTTTTCCCGTTGCCTTGGCTTGAGACCGTGTTGCCTCGACGTTCTCGAGAGCCCGTGCTCGACTGTCCCACTGGCGCACCGGGGCTCCCAGTGCCTCGAGTGCGTTGTACGCCGCCTTGAGTGAGTGAAGGAGAGAATGTAAATCCTTCGATGAGCGTGGTGAGACCGTTTCCGTACTCAACAACGTGTCGAGATGATATGATACGAGAGCCCGTTTATTGTTATAACGCTCGAGGAGCGTATTCCATCCCGTGGTGAGAGAATCCCCGCTGATAGGCAAGCTCGAGATGAGCTTCGATGCCTCTCCCGTAACCGCTGTGAGAAGATAGTGCATCTTCTCAACGTCGGTGATCTGAGAATTTTCCCGAACGAGAGCGGTGAACATGTCCCGGAATGGCACCCATTGAGAATATTCTCCCGTGAATTTCGGCAATGAGATTTCCGGAAGCGGATGCCGAAGTCCCGTGGTGTCCGAACTACCCGATTGAGCCGATCCCGTGGTTGATAGAGCGGTGTTGAGAGTAGCCCGAAGTTTGCCCACCCGTTGGCATATTGCCATTCGCAGAGAAAAGGCCTTCGAGTACTGGTCAGCCTCCGCGTACTCTTGGACGAGAGTATCGTCCGAGAGATGTTCGATGAGCGTATCGTGAACCGAAGCGAACATCTGCCACACATCCAAGGCAGATTGCTTCGCTTCATCGATTTCTTCCCGTGAGAGTGCTGCCGAAGTTTCCCACGTGAGGTCGTTGAGCAAATCCCGCATGAGGGAAATCCGAGCCTCCTGAGTGGCCACCTTGAGACGAGCAGAACTCGCACTGCGCCCGTGAGATGAGGAGGTGGTGTCCCGAGTGGCAGGAGACCGAACCCGCGGAATTGCGCCCGTTCCCGATGGAGACTTGTCCCGACGTGAGTCCGATTTCGTCGGTTCCCGTGCCGAATCCGCGACCCCGGCTTCGCGCTTTGGTTTCACGCTCGCCCGTGATTCCGGAACGGCCAAACTCTCCGGTTCGATCGGTTTGACCGGAGCGGCCGCGTCGTCATCGCCGTCCGCCATCTCAGCGCGCAATCACTCGCGAGAAAAATCCCGAAACCCGATTGCGAAGCACCGAAAAGCCGAACGAGAGAAGCACGGAGAGATGTTCACGTGAGGAACCGAGAAAATGTCCGAAAGAGGAAAATCCGAAATAAGCCCGAACGTGAAAATCACCAAAAATATATGTGAGCAATAACTCGAAAAATGATCGAATGAGAAACCCGAAAAAATGTCCGAAAATCCGATGAGTTCACACCGTTGAGTCCCGATCAAAAATCACTGATGATGATGTCCGCACGAAAAGAACTTCCCGTTAAATTTCGTGAAGCACTCGCGAAATTTGACCCGTCAATCCCGTGAGATAATTCCCGAAAAACCGAATAGTTTGAGAAAAACCGCACGAAAAATGAGTCCCGAATTTGCGCGTGATTATTCGTAGTACGAGCGAGAGCGCGAACGCGCACGACACTCGCCTGCGCTTGACCCGAGATACGCTGAGCCTGTCAAATGTATCTGAGAGAGAACGCACGATCCGCACTGTCCGAGTCCCGAGAGAAAATGACCGAGAGCCAATGAGAGCGTCCCCGGCTGAGAGCGAGAGAGCGCGCACTAGTCGCGTTCACTGCGTGAGAGACGCTTCGTAGCGTCAACCGTGAGTGAGAGAGCGCGCACTATGTTCACTGCCCGAGAGACGAACGAGAATGTCCGAGAACAATGAAAACCCCCCGAATGAGTGTGAGAGAGCGCGCACTATGTTCACTGCCCGAGAGACGAACGAGAATGTCCGAGAACAATGAAAACCCCCCGAATGAGTGTGAGAGAGCGCGCACTAGACGCGTATCGCCTGAGAGACGCTTCGCATGCGTTGTACCAGAGTGAGAGAGCGCGCACTATACTTGTGAGACAAAGCCGTTGAGGCTTTTCGACATGAGAAAATGCGTCGTAGCGTCCGTCTTGAAAACCCGTAACTCACCCGAAAATTGCACCAAGTCCCGATTCGTCCAGAAATGAGCGTGAGCGATGATCCCGAACCTTCCACACACTTTTCACTGCTCGTTTAACTTGAGAAAAGCTTGATGATTGAGAAAAACCCCCCCACCAGATCCGGCTCGAAGGACCAAAAATGTTTGTGAAGGGATCTGGTGTAGGTGGAGAGGAGAGGGCCCAACTTCAACGATTTAAATCAACAACTATATTCTATCAAAGTCGACGATACAGAAAAGACGTGTGTGAGAACGTTGCCCGAAAACCGGTGAGAATTGTCACCCGTGTGAGACGTGCCCTCGTATTACCCGACAATGGCCGACGCCGGTAACGCGACGCGGCCCGACGCGTGGTCGAATCGACCGAGAGTTCGGCGATCCACCCGTTGAGCGATACTTTATCCCGCCCGACGAATGAGGAAAACTATCCCGAATACTAGCGTGAGATTATTTCCCGTTTTCGAATGATTAGCCCGCACAGAGAATTCCCAATTCCCAGAGAAATGTCCCGTACGCAAAATCTACGTGAGCCGATGCGTGTGGTCCTTGTAATCGATGAGGAAAGAATGAGGAAGAGGAAGGGAAAAGCCGAGCGATCACGCGATCGATGAGAGGAAATGCCCCGAAAAGTAGCGCCGTCGGCGGCTGCCATGAGTAATTGCCCGGCGTGACTCGCTCGTCTATTTCCCGCGATAATTACGAATAATTCAGGAATCACGAAAACCTCGTAATTCCTGAACAATGACGGTGTTACCGCCCCCAATAAAGAGCTCCAGATCGACGACATATAGTTGGTCGTTCTCCATTTTTTCTTTCTTCCTTCCCCCTTGCCTTCCTCCTTTTCCTGTTGATTGGAAAAAGAAACAGATGCTGAGTGGGTACTTCTTATTCGTCGCTGCTGTCTTCTCTTAGGTTTAAAGGTGACAAGCGTAGTCGGTTTGGATGGATTACTCGTCTTTCGAGACCCACTTTTATTTTCACATTACCGTCCCTCTTGATTTCACAAACTTCATGTGGACCGGTATAATGGTCCCCTAACTTCCCTTGTTTTTGTCCTCTTTGTAAAAACACTTTGTCTCCTATGCTGAATTCTTGAGGTTTAATTTTTCGGTCGTAATACTTTTTAGACCTTTGTTTTGATATGATTAGGTTTTCTTTTGCTACCTTTTGAACATTATGCAGTTTAATAGCTAAATCTGCCAAATAGTCTCCGTATGTTCGCTGTTCTTCATTAGGTTCGCGTTCGGAGGATGGTTGTCGAGCTAGTTTTCCGAATACCAACTCGTAGGGTGTATGCTTGGTTCCTTCGTGGATGCTAGTGTTGTAGGAGAACATGGCCAATTCGACCCATTCATCCCATTCGTTGTTGCTGTCGATAAACTGTTTTAAGTATTCTATTAACGAGTGATGTGATCGTTCCAGTGATCCGTTCGATTGGGGATGATATGCTGTGGTACGGCATTGCTTGATTTTGAATCTTCTTGCCACTCCTCTCATCAGATTGCTCAAGAAATTCGCTCCCTGATCAGTTAATATCATTTTCGGTGCTCCAAATGTACATATGAAGTTTTTGATGAGTGCATCCGCGATGTTTGCTGAAGTAGCTCTTTCTAAAGGTATTGCTATGCAGTATTTAGTTAGTAAGTCCTGAATGGTGAGTATATACTCGTTGCCCTTCCTTGTAACAGGCAGTGGTCCGACTATATCCATTGCGATCTTGTCGAATGCTGAATCCGGTGTGTCAGTTATCGTCATCGGTTGTTTTGTTTTCACCCGGACTAATTTCTTTAGATGACATTTGAGACAGTGACTGACGAATTGTTGAATATCTTCTTTCATATTTTCCCAGTAATAGCGTTGACGAATTCGATTGTAAGTTTTGGTTACCCCCTTATGTCCTCCCAATGCTGAATTATGCGCTTCTTCCATGATTTCCTCCCGTTGGTCCTTCGTTGGATATATGATTTGTCCTAGACAAATGGTTAACTTGGTCGATGTTGTGCGGGTGGATCTCCGTATAGTTTCGATGATGTTTTCCCAACTAACTCCATCAATTTCCTTTGTTTTAGCAACGCTTATACTACCAATTCGGAATTTTCGTAGCGTTTTCCCGATATTGTTGCAAGTTTTTAGTATTTCCTGTAGTCCCAATGTTCTTCCGTTTCCATCTTTGATCACTATAGCGACATGGAATTTGGAGTTACTTTTTGTAACCTTAATTTCTCCAATTTTCGCGCATGGAAATTTTGGCAGTGCTCGTCTTTCGAATAAAACTTTAGATCCTTCATCGCAGGGTTCTCCTGTCTCAGAAATAAAATACAAGTAATTATCCTTTTTCATAAACAGTTGTTCTCTTACTTCAGTGGACGAGGGATTTTCAATCGTGGAGGGATCTTTTTCCTCTGGTTCCGAAGCATCTTCGTCGCTTGATGTATTTGGTATGCTTAATTCTGCTGGTCCATCTACTTGATCAAAGAAATAGTCTTCCGATTCATCCCCTGATATGCTGAGGGTTTCGTCGCAATGCAGTTCGGGAAGTAATTCTTCCTCTTGAATTTGGGTAGTGTCGATTAACCCCTCTTCTTTAGTATAGGGTACTTGCCCCTTCGATTTCTTGGTTATGCCTCGTGTAGTCCCCCTTGTTGATATAGCATCGGAGGTATCTATTGCCTTCCCTGCGCTCCGCAAGCGCTTGGCTATGGGTCCATCGTCTAAAGGTGATTGAAGGGTTGCATCTTCTTTTCCTTCTTCCTTTTTATTTGGGCTGCGTGTGAAGTATTTTCTTAATCGCTTGATCAGAGGTACGTCTTCTTCTTCTTCCTCGCTCCCGGTGGTAGATTCCTCTCTTCGGCGGATAGGATGGATCTGTTTAGTTGCGATCTTTGGTGGGTTTCGAGATAGTGCATCTGCATTTACGTTCGTTTTGCCGGCCTTGTATACTACTTCGTAATCATATTCCTCTAGTCGTAGACGCCAACGAGTGAGTCGTGATGTAGGATCCTTGGAGGTGTGCAGCCATACAAGTGGTTTATGGTCCGTTACGAGTTTGAAGCGTCTTCCATACAGATACGGTCGAAACTGTGACACTGAATGCAGTATCGCCACGGCTTCTTTCTCATATGTACTATATTTTTGCTCTGTATCGTTTAAAACGCGTGATGTGTAGGTGATAGGACGATCCTTTCCCAACGTACCTTGACTCAGTATTCCTCCAACTGCAGATCCCGAGGCGTCCGTCGTGACGATGAATTGTTGCGTAAAATCCGGATATTGTAGAACTGGTTCTTCACATAGTAGATCTCGTAGAGTTTCGAACGCTGTTTGCTGCGGTGCGTCCCATTGAAAGGTGCGTTCCTTCTTCAATAGCGTCGTAAGTGGTTTAGCAATTTGCGAGAAATTTTTGATGAATCTCCTGTAGTATCCAGCGAGTCCTAGGAATTGTCGTACATTCTTAGCATTTTTCAGCTGTGGAAATTCTTTGACTGCTACTAATTTGGATGGGTCCGGTCGCACCCCTGTGTTGTGTCCCGGAATTCGGCGTTACAGGATTGACGCAGGATTCAGGGTAGAGATTTGGGATCTTCTCCAAATGAGTGTAACTCCAACTCGATAACTACCAAAAACACTGTATATTTATTGACTAGTTTGGTCTGATTAGGTTATAAAGTGATTAATTTGCCGTGGGACCAAACCCGTCCTTGCCCAGCTCAAGACTGCCCGATTCCTCGATGCGTCGCGATATTTGATCGTGACGGTGACCTGCTTCTCTGTTCTGCAATATTGCTAAAGAAGCAATATTGCGACTACTTGTGTGGTGTTGCTTAATGTTGGCCTCTTGGCCCTGTTCTACTATTGCAATTGCTGATAAGGCGTTATTGCAATTATTTGGGCAACGCTGTTGCCCTGTTCCATTGTGAGAAGCAGGTTGAGGGTTTTTTAGGAGGTCGCTGAATGTTGTTAGGAAATACTACATTCCAGGTCACAACATCCCTCCCCCCTTCGGGAGATTGAATCTCTCCTGAGATTATTGTGGTCTTGTGGGTGGTCCTTTGGCTTACAAAGTTTGTTTACAATTTTTTGCTCATTTTATGCTTTAGAATATCCCATATATCTTATTGTATGTGTTGTTTCCCCGTTATAATTCCATACTTTTGATACATAGTAAAATTTATTTATGTCGAATTTGTTTGTGGTGCGTTTCGCACGAATTTGCCTGTGACTTTGAGTTTCGGCGGTTTGTGTTTATCGGATGACGCTTCGCTTGGTCGTGAAGGCTCGCTGTAGATCGCGACTGTGCTTTGTTGTTTGCGCCTACGCAGGTACAAAATTATACAAGTCGTTCCGAGTATTATCGGTATGATTATACCTACTGAATAACTGCCTATTGCGATTTGATGTGTTATTTCAGTGTGTTTTACGTGGTTGACTTTCGTTCTCAGTGCGTCTAAGCGTTCGCCTAGTTTATTTATTTCTGTTGCGTCATTGATTAATTTATGTGGCAATTCTGCGATTAACGAGGTGTGTTGTAAAATTGGGATGTCTTTTTCCAAAAATGTTAAATTTATCCGAGGTAAAAACTCGTGAGATACATTTTGGGTAATTTCCCCGGGCGTTTCGAGCCTAAAATTAGGGGTTGTGACGGAACATTTACCGTCCAAAGCCAGAGTCCCTACGCCTGTTAATATTACGTGTTCTGTGGGATTTTGTCCGCAATGTATTAGTAATGTTTCGGGCTCCGGCGTTACGTATAACCATTTCCCTTGTCGTTCAAGCGGAATTATCAGTCTGTTATTTAATTCGATGATTCGTCTGTTACAATGTGCTTGACTTATGCTGTGCGTTATGTATATCGATGTTTCGCACGCTGTGCATACGTGTGCGGCTAGTGAAGCATGTTTTGGCGCACAGTAAAAATGTGACTTAAATTTTTTGCATGATTTTAACTCGACTTCGTTCATCAAAATGCAAGATTTTCGCGTTCTTTCTACTATTACAAGAGGATTTGTAATTTCCAGAAACTGATAACTATGCTTATCTATTTTTGCTGGTAATGGATATGCTTTGTTTATTATGTATTCTTCGTAATTTAGCAACGGTATTTTTATTACAAGTATCAGATCGGCGTCGTTACAATACGCGCCTATTTCGCTCATTTCCATTAATTTTGACATTTCCTCTGGTTTTAATGGAGTTGGAAACATAAGACCTCTCGGAAGATATGCGATAGCATTTTTCAAATAATCCGCGAGTTGTCTTGGCGGTAATACGCTAGGGTTGACTACTCCCTTTGATAATCCAGCTATGAAGTTTGCCAGTTGTCGTACATCGCCTAAGAGGGAGTCAACTATGACTTCCATTGTTGTTAACCTTTCGTCTACTTGTTGACGCTCGTTTAGTTGGTTTAGGCTATTTGCTAATCCATCACGTACTCCTATGATTAGAGTTCGCAGCGTTTCCTGATGCGTTTCCAATTGGATCGTTGTTTTGTTAAATAGATGAACGACATTATCGAGGACCTGGATATTATCTTTTAAAGCATCCTCGATAGAGTTTTGATTGGCTCCTATTTTGTTGAGTCGATAGTCTATTTCTGCGGCGTCCTGAGCATCCATGTTACCCGTTACAGCTTTTATAATTGATCCGAGACCGTTGATGATTCCTCTTCGGTGTCGTGTTGTTTTGCCACCCGTTATATCGTATACGGCTTGTAGCTCTCGTTCGACTTTGTCGAGCATTTTTCTCCCTGTGTCAGCGACTGTGTTGCACAAGGTGTCTTCCATGGCCAGCCGGCTGCACAGTTCCGCTAATTTTGTTAGTGTGTTTTTCATCTCGTTTTCTCTGGTCCTTAGAGATTCTAGATCTATCTTAATAACTAGCTTCCAAATGTCGCTTGTTATTGATAGTGTTCCAATTTCCTCGTAATATAACCCTGGGTAAACCGAAAATTTGTCCACCCGGTATGCTTTTCCGTCCCCGTCAGCAGCGATTGCGACAAGGGGTAATAACCTGCGGACAATATCGCTTGGTTATTTTTTGTCTTTGTTCCACTCGTTTCGAGAGACTTTTATTTTCTAACTTGCTTAAAGTCGTCGGAATTTTTATTTTTCGCGATTTTTTTGTTGATTTCGCGATTTTGCCCTACCGAAGTACCATGTTCGGTGTGTTCCCCACCTTGAGGGATTGTTTTCTGCGAGGTGCTGTTTCATTTAGCGACGAGACCTCGACGAGAGAATTTCGAGTAACTTAACGAGAGATATCGTAAGTATTTATTCGTTTCGTTATTTGTATAATAAATATTTTCGGCGTGTGTGTATTATTTATTTATTTGTTTATTTATTTATTGTTTCAGATACAAAAAATGGAAAATCTGTGGATGGAGAGAGACACGGTGGTCTTCGGCGACCCCACACACGAATACGAGCTCGTGATGGTGCGTATTTTGTTTATTTTATTTTATTCATTTTTATATTTTTTTTTTTTTTGTATATGTATTTATGTATATATATATTATTTTTATTTTTATTATTTAGACGCCGCGTCTCCGTAAGCGGGCGGCTGCGCCACGGCCGGCAGGCCTGTGGAAGCGGCATTTCATCGCGGAGGCCGTCGGGGTGCGGCGTCGGAGACGCCGTCTCAGGGAAGCCGTCGACCGGCTCTGGGGGGATGATCCCCAGTCCCGGGAGGAGCGGGACTGGGGCTGCGAGCAGGCCGATCTATTCGGCCTGTGTCGCTTATTTTACGACCAGGTCCCCCCGGAGGAGCTGTTTTTATTTAGCCGGGCCACCATGTGGTGGCTCGCCGCGTTGTTCCGCGGGACCTACGTTTCGGTCCCGTGGTTATTTTAGAAAAAAAATTTGAATTGAATTGTAACAATATATGAAAAAACAAAGGAATTTTTGTGTTTAAAATTGTTATTTTCCCTTTCCTTTTTTCCTTATTTTTCCTCCCTTTTTCAGGGCGCGAGCGTCCGGCCGGCAGCCGTTATCTGCCGGTCACCATTAAAAAGTATTCAATCTTTTATTTTATTTATATATTTGAATAGGCATATTTTTATGTTTCCTTTTTTTTTTTTTTTTTGTATTGTCGTCTCTTTTCTGCTAAGCCGTGCGAGGCTCTCCGCGGTTCGATGGCCTTTCTCTTTTTTTCTTTTTTTTTTTTTGCTGAGCCGTGCGGGGTTTTTCGTGGTGCGATGACTCCCGCGACGGCGTGTGTGTGTGGGTGCGTGCGTTGCCCTTGTTAGTGGGTAACGTACGCTTTAATGCGGTTCGCGTGCACGCGCGTCGTTTTCCGCCCGCGGCCGATAATATAGGTTTCGTTCGACGCTCTGCTTCGTACCGTATAAAGCCCCACCCACTTGGGTGTGAGCTTGGCCGATCGTCCCCTCCTTAATGATTCGTTTTGAAGTAGAACTCTATCGCCTGGACGGTATTCTTTCGCCGTCGTCTTGCGATCGTATTGTTCTTTCGCTCTGTCTTTTGCCCCTTCCACTTGCTCGCGGGCTCGTTGCCATACTGCCCGCAGGCGTTCCCTTAGTTCTGCCGCATAATCTTCATATGAATATGTCAGTCTCGGGGCCTGTTTTAGAGCCGTTGGAAGCTCCGCCTTCTCCCCGAAGATCATTTCATGCGGTGTGATTTTTGTCGCCGTGTGGGGCGTGGTGTTGTACGTGAACATCGCATATGGTAACCACTCATCCCAATCCTTTTGATCCTCTCTGATGAAATTTTTTAGGTATTCGGCGAGAGTTCTGTGTGATCTCTCTAATGCTCCGTTTGATTGAGGATGATACGCTGTAGTTTGAATTTTTTCTATGCGAAATAACTCGCATACTCCTTTAAAAGTTGCACTCAGAAAATTTGTGCCTTGGTCCGAAAGGATTACTGATGGTGCGCCGTATTTGCATATTATTTCGGTCGCAAGGGCCTTCGCTACCGTATTTGCTTCTTGATTTGGCAATGGTATAGCGAGGCTGTATTTTAATAATAAATCCTGGAAGGTAAGTATGTATTTATTTCCTTTATCCGTTATCGGTAGAGGTCCTACGATATCGACAGCACATTTTTCGAATGCATGTGTTGGTGTGTCTGTCTTAACCATCGGGGCCTTTGCGTTTTTCCCCGCCTTATTTTTCTGGCATTTGTCACAACGCCGTATGTGGGCGGTGACGTCCTCCTTCATTCCTGGCCACTCGTATTTTTCTTTCAGCCGATGCATCGTTCGTGCAATGCCCTGGTGTCCACCTAAGGGGGCATCATGATATTCATACATTAGCTCGGCGCGTTCGAGTTTCTCGAGACATGTTGCGCCTATGCTGCAGCCATCTGCCTCGCTCTCATGGCAGGCATTGCTGCTCGGCTCGCGCGTAGCGTGGAGATTCTCCCCCGGCGCCGCGCTTCCCCAGGCCGCTTCTGTGGCCCGAGGGGCCTCGCTGGCCGCGCGAGAGCGTTCTCTCTGTCTTTTTTCCTCTTGTGGTTTTTGTATGCTGTCTTTTTCCTCTATTTCTTTCTCGCGCGCTCTCGCTCTCGTCAGTGCATAAATGCGACTCAAAGCATCTGCGTTGGTATTCATTTTTCCTGCTTTATATTGTATGTCGTAATCGTATTCTTCCAACTTTATTCTCCACCTCATTAACCTCGATCCTGGGTCCTTGACCCCAAATAACCAGGTCAACGGTTTATGATCGGTTACGATGATGAATTTTGTTCCATATACATATGGTCGAAATTGGTTAACTGCCCATACAATGGCTAATAATTCCTTTTCTGTGGTTGAACAATTTATCTCAGCTTTGTTTAGTGTTCTGCTTGCGTAACAGATTGGTAAATCTTCTCCGATTTTCCCTTGTGACAATATTGCGCCAATTGCTTTATCTGAAGCGTCTGTTGTCACGATAAATGTTTTAGTAAAATCTGGATATTGAAGTATGGGTGCTGTAATTAGTGCTTTTTTCAATCGCTCAAATGCGAGATCGCATTGCTTGGTCCATTCGAATTTGATGTCCTTTTTTGTGCAATCTGTCAAAGGTCTTGCTATTTTTGCAAAATCTTTGATGAATCGACGGTAATATCCTGCCAATCCTAGGAATGACTGAATATCTTTTACCTTTTTTGGTACGGGAAAATTTTTTACGGCTGATATTTTATTTTCATCCGGTTTTACTCCCACTTCGGTTATAATATGACCGAGATACTGCGTTTCTTTACGCATAAATTTGCATTTTCGCGGCTGAATTCGAAGGTTAGCTGATCTTAATTTTGTCAGTACTTCTTTCAGGCGTTCGTTGTGCTCTGTGAGCGATGTTCCGTATATAACGATGTCGTCGAGATATACGTAACATCTGATACCTTGTATTCCTGTTAATACTGCATCCATTAGTCGTTGAAACGTTGGAGGTGCGTTTTTTAATCCAAACGGCATTCGGTTATACTCGTTATGACCCATTGGTGTGGAAAAAGCAGTTTTCGCCTTATCCTCCTCTGCCATCGGGATTTGATGAAATCCTGAGGCGAGGTCCAAGGTTGTAAAGTATTTGGTTTTTCCCAACTGGTCTAATATCTCGTTGATATTAGGCAGTGGATAAAAGTCGCCTTCGGTCGCTAGATTTAATTTGCGAAAATCGACAACGACTCTTTTCCGAATTGTGCCATCGGAATCTGCCTTTTTTGGCACGACGAGCAACGGAGCGTTCCATTGGCTCGCGCTGGGACGGATAATTCCATCCTCTAACATTTGTTGCGCTTGTTTTTGAACCTCTTTCCGGTGGTCCTCTGGTAACCTGTACGGACGCACCTTGATCGGCTTGGTTCCCGTTTTTAAGGAGATCCGATGCTCGACTGCGTCGGTACAACCCAGTTTTTCGCCTTCTAGGTGGAAGACGTCGGGGAATTCCTCGCAAATTTCGCGGAGACTTTTTTCCTCTTCCGGATTTAAATGCGAGTCCCCTCTGACCTCTAGTCAGATTTTCTTCAAACGTTCTTTCTCGACTTCGCGTGTGATTTTGAAAATCTCTTTTTGCGTGCTTTTCTCATTCGACTTAACCTCGTATAAGTCGAGCTTTTCTAACTCGATCGTAGGTCGCGTAATGACTTGCGCCTCGTCGAGCGTATTTACGATCATTATTGGACAGATGTGTGCCTTGATTGATACTACTCCTTCTCCGATTATTATTCCGGGCTGGATTTCTTGTTTTTCTATATATCCGGTGCCTTCTCCCGGCGTTCTTGCCCATAGTAAAAATTCGGATCGTGAAGGTAATTCGACTTGCCTTGCACCATGTACGAAAGGCAATTTTTTCCCACAAATTTCGAATACTTTGCCACCCAGTATGTTGGCTTTGTGTTTCACTATGAAATCCATTCCTAGCAGTCCATCTACTCCTAATGGTACGTCCTTGTTGACCACATGGAATTCGTGTGTTAGGAGGGCTGCTGGAGTTTTTATCTTTAGTTCCGCTTTGCATAACGTGCGTAACGGTGCTCCTCCTACACCGAGGAGTTCTATTACTTCATCCTCGATCGGAGTGTCGTCGCGCAGTTCGCTGACCCGTACGATGCTGCATTGTGCCCCAGTGTCGCAGCGTAACGTGAGCAGGCCCGCGCGTGCTTGAGTCGTCGGTAGATGTAGGTCACTGGCGTGAACGGCTGGGCCAGGAGTGCTGACTTGGCAGATTCTTGCCGGTGCATTCACACTCCGTGCTTCCATTTTGCCATGCTGTAGGTCCCCAATTGTTTTACGTCGAGAGGGATCCCGTGTTTTTTCGACGGTTTCCCGAGGCCCTTTGACCTCGGCCGCGGTGAGCATTCCCACCGCGAGGGAACTGATAGTTCGTTTTGTTGTGGAATTGGTGCCCTTGTCATACGAAGGTCTCTGGCTGGTTCGACCAGCTTGACTCGACTGTTGTTGCCCTTGTGGGGGCTCGTTTTGCTCCCTTTGTCGTTTTCGACAATCCTTGAATCGGTGCCCTTTCTTTTTGCAGTAGTTGCACGTGATATCCGTTTGATAGACGGTTCTAGTCTGTGCAGGTAGACTTTGACGTCCGTGTGCTGACGTTTGCCCTTGTTGAGCGTGTGAGGACTGATATCCTCCCCATGATTTCTTTCCTTCAAAGGTTCCTTGACTACGCTGGCTGTGTTGATAACTGTGATTAAGGTGTGTTTTGTGTCCTCCGCCATGTAAAAATTTTCTGGCGATGGTCTGTGTGCCTTCGACTCCTTTCTCCTCTTCTACGGCTCCTCTTACGGCGTCGTAGAGATTCGTGTATCCACGCGATCTTACTAGCAATTGGTACTCTTTACGTAGACCTCGTTCGAAATTATTTAGAGTAAATTGTCGCAGTAATTGCTCAACTGCTGCTTTACCGGTCATTCGATCGTCTACTTCCGCTGTACAGCTCGCAATTAGCTCCATCATAATTGTCTCTATTCGTTGTGCATAGGTTTGCACTGTTTCGTCGCTTTTTTGACGGCAAGTGTGTAATTCTACTTGTAAGGCTGGTACTGTGCGTTGTTTTTCGAATAAAACTCGCAATTCACGTTTTAAATCGTCTATGGAGTCTATCGCTCTGTGTCGCAAGGCTGCTGCTGCACGACCTTTTAATTTTAATTTCTGTATTGCGACGAGTAGTTCTTGTTGATCCTCGGGATCTACCGCCGCAGCGGCGTACTCGATTGACTCTATGAAATCGACTACAAGCTCCGGTGCCGAAGCATCGAAGACAGGAAGACTATCTCTCGCGTCCTTCATGGACATTCGTGCCCTTTCGCGCGGCATTCTGTCCCTATTAATGTTTAATAAGGAAAACTCGTTTGGATCTATTTCTGGCGCACGCTCTGTTTCTACCGGATCGAAAGATTCGTTTTCGTCCGAGTGAGATTCGTGCGGACTGGAAAAACGTACTCGCTTCGGAAATTTGAGTCTCGCGAGAGTTTCCGGTGATAGATACAAACTTTCCGCGCTGCTAGTTTCGCGTCTGCGTTTTTTTGATTGCTCTTCGTCGTCTGAGAGCTCGTACACTATCCGTGACTCGAAAAATGAATCTAGTGACCGTGATATGTGACGGTTGCCTCGTAAGCATAAGCGGTTATATAATTCTTCGTCCGACATAAACGAATTCTCTGGCTTTGGAGGGTTTACATAAAAATTGTTCCGTCACTTACAGGTAGATGTTCGCAAGTAGCATGATGATCCGTGTGACGTTTCTCGTACAGGATCTTCGTCCTCTTCGCGTCCCTTTGCTTGACGCGGCTGTCCTTGTTGAGTCCTTGATGCAGCTGGGCCTTCCGGTGATCCTCGGGATCCGGGATTTCTCGTACGTGGCTCGACTCGGTCGCAGCACGTTCCGTGGGTTATTTTTTCGACTCGGTCGATGCAGGCACTCTCACGCGCGTGGTGACTCGGTCACTCCGTTCGCGATACACGAGTGTAAATAAGTAATTTTTTGGAGTATGAATTGGTAATTTGAGTTGTGGAGATCCCACCGCTGCCACCAATGTTGTGTCCCGGAATTCGGCGTTACAGGATTGACGCAGGATTCAGGGTAGAGATTTGGGATCTTCTCCAAATGAGTGTAACTCCAACTCGATAACTACCAAAAACACTGTATATTTATTGACTAGTTTGGTCTGATTAGGTTATAAAGTGATTAATTTGCCGTGGGACCAAACCCGTCCTTGCCCAGCTCAAGACTGCCCGATTCCTCGATGCGTCGCGATATTTGATCGTGACGGTGACCTGCTTCTCTGTTCTGCAATATTGCTAAAGAAGCAATATTGCGACTACTTGTGTGGTGTTGCTTAATGTTGGCCTCTTGGCCCTGTTCTACTATTGCAATTGCTGATAAGGCGTTATTGCAATTATTTGGGCAACGCTGTTGCCCTGTTCCATTGTGAGAAGCAGGTTGAGGGTTTTTTAGGAGGTCGCTGAATGTTGTTAGGAAATACTACATTCCAGGTCACAACACCTGCTTTACCGATAACATGTCCTAAGTACACAACTTCTGGTCGAAGAAATTCGCATTTATCAGGTTGCAGTTTGAGCTGTGCATCTCGGAGCCTTTTCATCAACCTTTCGATTTTTAATTCGTGTTCCTCCAATGTTGAGGCGTATATGACTATATCGTCCAAATATACGAATGAGTCCAAACCTTGCATTCCTGTTAAGACTTGGTTCATGAGGCGCTGAAATGTTGCTGGTGCGTTCTTCAATCCGAATGGCATTCTAGCAAATTCGTAATGACCGTATGGTGTTGAAAAAGCAGTTTTATGTCGATCTTCTGGATCCATTTCGATTTGATGAAATCCAGAAGCGAGATCGAAAGTAGAGAAATATATAGCTCCTCCGAGTTGATCTAGAATTTCGTTAATTAGTGGAAGTGGATATGCATCTGCAATAGTTTTTTCGTTTAGCGCACGATAGTCCAGGACCATGCGCCAACGTTTATTTCCCTGGGAATCTGCCTTCTTTGGCACGATCCAGACGGGTGAGTTATATGGCGATTGGGATGGTTTTATTATGCCACCCTCGAGTAGATCATCTACCTGTCGATTAATTTCCTCCTTCAAGGTGGGAGGATAACGATATTGGCGAGTGTTGATAGGTAGGTTATCTATTGTAGGAATACGATGCTTAATGAGGTTTGTCGCCATGAGTTTTTCTCCTGGGATATAATAACGATCGTGGAATTCCTCTAGGTGACGCTCAATACTTCCCTTTTCTTCTTCATTAAGGTCGTTTAAGCGTAATAATTTCAATATTTCTTGAATTCGGTTCCGAGGCTCCGTGGAATTAGTAGATTCGCTCGTGGCAATATTTTGACCATCAATTTTGAATAGATGCGTAGAGCGCGTAGCTTGATTCGATGACCTTGTGGTAGGTCTGAGATTAGGCTCAACGTGTTTTGGTGAGCATTGATTTCTGTCTACCCTTATGTCATTCTTTGTGGACGGGGAGTTTATGTCCTTTTTGACCTGTTGCGGAGGGGTGTTAGATGCTAGGTCATACGGTAGTAATTCTAAGACGGGGACAGCGACCTCGATTTCTTCCTCCGTAGTATTGATTAGGTACAGATGTGCCTTCCCTTTATTATTGGTGACCAATGCGTTCCCCAAGTAAATTCCTTCTGATACCTTTAACTTGGGTAGATACCCTTCTTTAACCTCGGAATTGGATACGCGTACATAGAAATGTCCCTTGGTGCGCGCGGGAATTATTATAATTTCGAGTTTGACAAAAGGAAAAGTATTAATGCCCCATTTGAGACATTTTTCCGAATAAGATACATCAGCGTGATGTGTATTAAAGAATTCGCTTCCGATTAAACCGTCATCTTCGATTGGAAAATCGTCCGCGACGAGGTGAAACGTCACCGTTGAATTTAGAATTTGAATTTGGGCTCTTCCCAATGTATACACATAATTTTTCGTTATACCGCTGATTCGAATAATGTCTTTTCTGTCTACTTCAACTCTGGATGAAATTTTACACCCTTTTATTAGATTTAACACGGAACCGGTGTCGATCATCAAAAGTGTCGCGCCTATGAAATCCGGGGTTTCAACAGAGATAACTGGTACATTACTAGTGCGATTTAAAAGAACAACGGCTACTCGTCGAGGTCATTCCTGATTTTCTTCTAATCCGACATGTCTGATGCTGCGCACAAATGAAGTTTTCGCTGGTTCATTCTCGCCTTGGAATTTGACCTTTGGCGAATTCTGTGATGGGGTGAAATTTCCTGGAGACGGGGGTTGTCGGGCTGTTTCTTGGTTTCTCGTTGAATTGATGTATTCTCTTTTGCGGCATTCTTTTATCACATGTCCCGCATTTTTACAGTAGCGACAAATAACGGCAGGTCTAACTAAAAAGTTATCGCGTACCCTATTAGGCAAATTTCGATTATCACGGGAGTCACTAGTTCCTGACCGTGGGTAGTTTCTTTGAAATTGATTTCCATTTATCCCTGCATTTTGGTTTTGTGACGAAAAATAACTTCCTCGTGGGTTAAATGGTGGTTCGGGGTTTTTTAGAAATTTATAACATTGGTTAGCAGTGTGTCCCTTTTGTAGGCATAGTTGACAAATCGGAATATTTGCTTGGATATGATGAATTCGTTCCTTTGATGGATATGATGATCCTGGAGAGTCGAAGTTTCTCGCGAGCCGGATGTTTCGTAACGCGTCCCTTGCTTTCAGCTGACGTTCTATATTTATAGCGTTTTTCATTGTTTCTTCGAAAGTTTGATTTCTCTTGATTCTATTTTCTATTTCTGGTTTTAGACCTCGGATGAAACAGTCTACTAGATCATCATCTAAAGTTTTCTTTGCGTCCGCGGTTAATTCCTCTTCCTGGTTGGCTTTATATTCTTCGAAAATTTTATTACCGAGTTCCTTTGCACGATTCGCGTAGGACAAGGCACTTTCATTTTCCCCTTGAAAAATTCGTCCGAGCTCACCTTGCAATTGATAAATCGATTTAGCTGGGGAGTATAATGACTTCAAAAATTTAACAAATGCCGATATTGTTGGAAGTTTCACGCCGTGGACAGCGCGCCTTGCTTCCCCTCGTAATTTGTTCCTTAAAATTAATGCAAGGTTTTGTTGTGCATCTACAGGCATCATTTGTTGTGCTTCTTCGCATCCTTTTAAAAAGTGAGCTAATGGAATGTTGTGTCCGTGAAAAATTGGGACAGCTTCGAGAGTGTATTTAATTGAAACCGGGATGTCAGGCATATTTTCGATTCTAAGTTCCTGATTTTGGTTAAAGCTCGAATTTATTTTCTCTGTTTGCCCCTTTTTCGGTCTGGTGGGGTGAGTTTTGCTAGTTTTAGGGTAACTCGCGCTGAGAATCGGCAAGGTTGCTACGCCGGAGAATCCAGCTGCAGTTCCAGGAGTATCTTCCGGGGATTCTTCCTCTTCTACAGACGATCTTATATCTTCAGGTCTTCTTGCTGGAGTTCTTTGGGTGGTCATTATGAATTTCCCATATCGTGAGCGTTTAAAATCCCGCTTCTGACACCAACATTTTATTTGTGTTACGTCCCCGTGAGCTTATCGAATTTAAGGGAGACGCAACACGGTATTGACTTCGCTTTCGGGTCAAGACAATCAAGCCCTTTACCCAGGGACGGAAGTCACGTCGTCGATATGGGAGGGATGACCGTGGGACAGTGCGTTAGAAGGAAGGATGGTAATATATTATGAGGCGGATTCACACAGTGTACTCACTCTATTTATTTAGTGTAGGATATGTTCCGTGCAGGTAGCGTTTGTTACAATCTTCCTTGCTGGGTCGCTGCTCTTCGGTTTTTGATATGTATCGGTAAGGTTCGAAGTATTTGGCGTACACTGTTCTCTTTTGTTATATACACACACACGTACACATCCAATGATTAAATATTGTAGTTACACTTAGTTACAAATGTCTGATTACAATTTGGTTACAAGCGTAATCTGGATCACGACAGTTTAACACGGATAAATTCTGGTTTACACACACTTAGTTCAAAGCAACCTTAGAGTATATAAAAAGCGATTACAATTTAGGCTGATTCGTGAATCGTCTCGGCGCGGCGCGGTTAAACTCGACAGTGATTATTTGTCGTACGAGTGGAGATCGGTTGACTAGAAACTCGATGATAGTGCAGGATTGCGACACAATACTCCGCGGATTTACAAACTTGATTGAATTGAATTAACGCGACTGATATGTCTGATATGACGCGGCGCGACTTGAGAAGACTAAGTGAAAAGACTGCGAATGTTCCCAACTTAGACTTAGAGTAATCGCGAAGATGACGCGCAGTATGATCAAGAGGTCTCGGTGTAAAAACGTCGACTGACTGACTCTGTGGAAAAATCTCGATGGACTGAGTGATCTCCCTCTTTTGGTCCTCATACTTATACCGCTTTTGTCGCCCGGGAACCGAGAGGTCCAGGCGATGACTCACATGTCTCCCCTTTGATTTTCCGAGAATTCTTCATTTTCTTACCCCATGGCCTTATTTCGATTTTACGAGTATGTTTAGGAACCCTCGCGTGGTCCTCCTTTGGGGTGCTGTTGCGTAGGGGTGCTGGTCTCGCGCGAGGTGCGTCTTCCGCGACTCGTGCCTGTAGGTACCCCGAGTATTGATCTGTCCAGGGGTAACGGTGACTTGTAGGTTGGTCCTCTTCTTCTGCTGGCCGGGGAACTCGCGTTTGGTCCTTTCCTGGTATCTTCGGATTTTACGGTATTCCTGGCACCTCGAATGTTGACGTGGGGGTCTCGAGTGATCGGACGGTGTGGCTCCCCTTCGTTTACAGATTGATGCTGCGCGATACTCTTGCTCATTTATAGATTTGCAATAACACGTGTCAGGCAACTTTAATTGTTAACATCGTCCCCTTTGTAAGAGTATTGATCCGCGCGAGCTTAGCAGCGCAAATCTTCACATGGTTGAAAAAGGATGCTTGGACGTAACAGGTGGACCTACCAAAAATGCAAACGAAAGTTTCAACTCGACGATCTGGCTCTGGATCCGGCTCCGAAACATTTACATTTTGGACTGAAAATTGTTGAAATTTCGGCTTACATAATAATGTAAGCCTAGTAATAACTAGGGTATTCAATGAACTCCAGAGTTTTCGCTGAAACCTCTCATGAGACGTGAATTGTACGACAGAACCGGATGAGTCTTTCTAAGACAAAAGAAGCTCGCACTGTGCGGAAACAGCATCTAGCGAAGGCAAATCAGTTTTTCGAAGAAGTTGAAGGTCTACTGTACGCACCTGGAATCGCTGATTAATCGGTAGGTTACTACAATTAATAGTTTTCACATGTTGAAACTTTTAACGCGATTATTTCGAAGTAATATTATCGGAAGGATATACCTAAAGTTTGAAAGGTAGCATGTAAATAAATAATTTTTTTGGGTCAAGTATGTTGGAAAATGATCGAAAATTCAAACTTTGAACTAAAAAGGCTCCCAAATTTTCGATTTTGCAGTTTTTCATCATTTTTTTTTGTATATCCTTCCTCTTAATATGTCAGTAAAAGAATAACACTTACTACTTGTTTTTCAGATCAACAGAAACGGAGTGACAACTGCAGCACTTTTCGATCTCGCGGAAAACAGGCGTCCAAAGACCCTTAATAACGCTGCCATTTTGTTCGTAATCCCAACAAAAAAAAATGTTTGAACTCGACAGTTATAATAAACTCATGTTCAAATTTGAAAATGATCAGATTATTTTATCTCTTCTAAAAAAATACCCGAAAAATACCTATGTTTCACGCTCCTGAAGGGATTTCTCGCCTTAACACTTTCGATTCGATTTTGTGCTTTTGCTTGTCCGGGTAGCTTTACGTAGTTCTATAGTTCCATTCAAATCGAAAAATTGTTTTTCAGTTTTTCTCACATACAAAATGGTTTGCGGGCTTAAGTTAAATGAGAAAAATTGTCGCAAATCGACTAAAGAACAGCATACTCCAAATTCAAGGTCATTCAAGTAATATGTGCTTGCTGTATAATTACAAAAATCGCGAAAATGTTTTTCTTAAAATTTTTTTGAAAAACTGAAGAAAGCTTCTTTGATACTGCATAAAAATGTATGCAAAGTTTTAGAAGCCTTCACCACGTAGAAGCCAAGATATTTATTGATGAAAATGCAACTTTTAACACGCGCTCTTTTGAGAGACTACCGAAAATTGTGATTTTCACCAATAAATATCTCAACTTCCGCGTGGTACAACCTTCCAAAATTTATTACACACGTACATATAACATAAAAGAATATGTATCCGAATTTTCAACAAAATCTTAAGAAAACGATAAAACGATAGAACTACCTTAAGCGAATTCGTTCGAGAGTCCGAGTGTCCATGAGTCCATATAATTCCCTGCCAATGATATCACAGCTATTTCCTTCAGGATCACGGTGTTGCCTCCTTTCACGGAAAGTTCCAAATCGATGACGAATAATTGGTTGGACTCCATCGTTTCTTCTCTTCCCTTTTTCCCCTTCTTTGTCCTATTAACTTGGGAAAAGAAAACAAATACTGAATTGATATTGTTTACTCGTCGCTGCTGATTTCTTTTAGGTTTAAAGGTAATGAGCGGAGTCGATTTGGATGGAATACTCATTTTACGAGACCCACTTTTATTTTCACATTTCCGTCTCTTTTGATTTCGCAAACTTCGCGTGGATCGGTATAATGGTCCCCCAATTTTCCTTCCTTTTGCCCATTTTGTAGAAATACATTGTCTCTTAGATTGAACTCTTGAGGCTTGATTTTTCGGTTGTAATCTTTTTTTAATCTTTCGATGTGGTACGTCTGTACCACCAGACATAGACTTTGTTGTTGTATTATCACATTGCGATCCCGTATTCCCAATTTCGATAATCGTTTCTTCCTTACTTATAGTCCTGGAAGATGTTTGGCCGGGTGGATTTTTCGTCCGCATTCATATATTGATCCGCGACCATTTACAGCAGTATTTATAAATCCAGAAAGCCGTTGAAGCACACTTTCCTATCAGACGATGATATCCCAAATTCATCACGAGAATGAGAATCGAACATACACAGACGTCCATCAATTGTAAACACGGCCACGTAAATCATTGCATGTGAGAATGGCTACGGGAAATTCGGACTGCTCATCGTTGACTCGGTCGTTCAAAAAGGAAAACATTGCTTTTTCCAAATTTGGTATGCTTGCTTCTTCATGATCTAGCCACACATGACCGAACAATTCTTTTCTACAAGCCTACATTTCGTGGAAAAAATATCGACGACTTCTGGCAATTCCCGCGGCGTCAAATAATGGGGGTCGCGTTTAGCCACGTTCGCTGGATTGCGATTTTTAACGGCAGAACGGAAAATTCTATCGCCTGCCATCAAGACTCGGTCAATAGTATCCTTCGTCCATTTCGAGGGGTTCTCAACGAGGATAGCAGCGATGGCAGCAGAAGCTATAGCTGTGCATTGAATTCCACGCGAAAAAGCTGGACAAACCGTATCCCCCAAAAAATAAGTTCTACAAACAATAAACTTACCATTTTCACACGTCATCATTTCGGATATTTTTATCCGGTTTGGTGCTGCGTTTTGACCGTTTTCCAATGCAGACGGCTTTCCTCGAAGCAGCGCCACTTCAGATACTCCTACTTCCTCCATATTACGACTTCATCCATGTGCGCGCTTCGAACACGGCGCCGTCTGCCAAAATAGTTGCAAAAAAATGCATGCAAACCTGAACAACCCTCTTTTCCATCGGACTGTTATCGGCTCATTGTAATGTTCTTGAGTACTTCCATACGGTTTTATACAAGTATTTTCTCCCATATAAAACTATCATAATGAATCCGCTATCATTGATTTCGAAAATTGGCTATCGAATTCATAAATACGCATGAAAAAAATTACAAACGGCCCTACCTTGGCCCAGTATTGCGCCGACTATGCTCGACGGTCGGCTGAGCGTTGTAGTCAGCACTGGGCAACAGTCGGATTTTAATAATTAGCGCTTCGCAATGGAACATTTTTATAATAAATAGATGATAAATGGATTAAATGAATTTATGTGTAATTGTAGATCCTTTATGCAAAACGAAATCTCTACAGATCAAGTAAAAATTTCGTTTATTAATTTACTTAAACTAAAAATAAAATAAAAAAATTAAGATCAGCTAGGCGTTTTCTCAAATGGTATTTTTTCATTTAATGGTATTTTTCAATAGTTGAATTTTACACATGCCAAGTAATTTATTTACATGATTGTCAGATTAAGTTAATTGATAAGTAATATAATCAACACGATAAATGACATTTTCTCCTTACTGTTCGAACGAATCGTCTCGAAAAAATTGATTTGAGGATGTTTTTCAAGACGCAAACTGCGAGTACCTGAGCTATATTTTCAAAACTCTTGACACGAAGAAATAGGAATTTGAACATTTCAGTCTGAATACTTTACAGAATGTATTTAGTTTCAACAAAAATAATTTGAATACATTTTCTGGGTCGTTAATTTTGCGAATTAAAAAATGGAAGGATCTGATAAAATGATGAAAAAAGTATTGTAATTAAAGCGCATACGAAAAGACTTTGTACATGAAATTTCAAAACTTCATTCGTTGACATTCAATGATTTACGTGTGTGGGATTATGTTTGTCGTGGAAACAGAGAAAACAATAATTATTTCTGCATCTAGCACACGTTCTAAACGCCGCATTTTTACAACCACATCGTTGTTTAAACGTCACCATAGAAAAACATAGTTGATTGACATAGTTGCAAAAAGGTCGGCCATTTCTTTAATCGCTATTTTCAGCTCAAAAAATAGTCATACACTAAATGTTACTAAACAAAATTTGAAAAACAGATGGAAAAAAAGTTTGGCCCACTATGAAGTTAGAGGAATTTACCGCAGCATAAATCAACATTTCTTTGGAAAAAATAATAAATTGCCAAATGTGAAATATTGATAGTTTTTTCCGAAAAAAATTTACAATAAAAAACTTGGAAATTTTTTTTTTTTTTTATTAAAAAAATCTAGAAATAATTGAAATAATCCCATTCCGGTAAGTCATGGAAGTGTATTCGTTACAGTTTGTTTTTCAGACTTCTTATCTTTTTTTTCCTTTTAAAGCAACATGACAAGCGCGAGACAGTTTTCAGCTCAATGCTGGAGCGTAGTTATTTTTCAATTATCGTTTTGCAATCATTATTAGACATCATGGATAACAATATTTTTTGCAAATTGGTAATCAAATTAACATTGTAAAAACGGAGCTCTTATTACTGAAAAAAAGATCGCCCATACTGAATTAAGGTAGTTCTATCGTTAGATTCAAATCGAGAAATTGTTTTGCAGTTTTTCTCACATACAAAATGGTTCGTGGGCTTCAGTTAAATAAGAAAAGTTGTTGCAAATCGACTAAAGAACAGCATACTCCAAATTCACGGTCATCCCAGGTGATATGTGCTTGCTCTATAATTACAAAAATTGCGAAAAAATTTTTCTTAAGATTTTTTTGGAAAACTCAAGAAATCTTCTTTGATGTTGCATAAAAATGTATGCAAAGTTTTAGAAGGCTTCACCACGTAGAAGCCAAGATATTCATTGATGAAAATGCAACTTTTAACACGCGCTCTTACGAGAGACTACCGAAAATTGTGATTTTTACCAATAAATATCTCAACTTCCACGTGGTAAAACCTTCCAAAATTTATTACACACGTATATATGACATCAAAGAATACGTATTCAAATTTTCAACAAAATCTTAAGAAAACGATAAAACGATAGAACTACCTTAAAGTATTAATACTGATACGAGTTGCTTCGCACTCATACAAAGGTGTGCAAAGATGCTCACGAACGTAGCGCGCGCATTTGATTGGTTAATTTCAGAAAATAATATCTAATCAGTGTTGCATCGGAAACCCATCATGCATATGTATATCAAACGTCTCAGAATTTCGTCCTCGATCTACCTTTACGAGGATAAACCGTATATACACGTCTATAACGCTAATCTTACTGAAACGAATGTGATGAATTTCAGAATGCTGATGTAGCCGCCGTTGTGATGCAAGAAGGTATAGCACATATCTGCCTAATCACCTCAAACTTAACAATAGTCCGAGCGAAGATAGACCAAGTAATACCACGAAAACGAAAAGGAAATGTAACGCAGCATGAAAAGGTATGATCCTATTTTTTTTTTCGGATTTAAAAATGTCACAGTACAACAGAGTTTGAAGTTAATGTTTGTCAAAGGAATTTTCTAGTACGATGGTTCTCAACAAATGTGTTACAATGCACCTTTAACTGCATATGCATTTATGCAGGAAAATATTGCGCAGTACGTTACGAACATAAGGTATTACGATGTGTGGCCGCTCTTCAACTGAAGAGTACCGATTATCGATTGTTGTCGATATGACTACCCTTTTTGCTACGCGATACCACTGTACTGAATAATGTTGTGCTGGAAATGGTTGATGCAGACTTTGCAATTTGTGCCAGTGTTACGTCTCCTATGAACCCCGTGGATCGTGAAAATCCGTGGGAAGTTTATGATCCGAAGTAATATTGCTATGTGACTCGGTCTAATCGTCTCAGGGGCCACATGTAATTGCAAAGCTTAAACAACCGTATTATATACTTTGTTGGAAGCTCCCATTTCAGCAATTAAACCTCCTTGACATGTAATTTGACGTTGTGACATCCTCCCGGCATACATCTGAGCGTTGCTAAAAATCGTCTCGAGCCTTTTTCATGTTAGTTATCAATTCCGACATGTTGCGAGGTATCTCTCCATGTATTAATATATTACAAAAGGAATTCGTAGCGATAATGTTCATACACATGAGTCATTGTTTGATTCAAGCGGTGGTCTGTAATGGGATTCTCACTCTTGACAGTGGGAGGTTCTTTTTCCGTCTTCGGGCTGTCCAAGGCTAGTTGCTAAAAAATCGCGTATTAACAAGGGCGTTACATAAATTTTGTATTTATTGCTAAGCTTGTGTCGTAATATTAATTCTTTTCCGAGAGTTCCAGTAAGCAATCGGGTTAATAAAATCGTGCGTACGGATTTTATCAAGAAATCTGCAAATTTGCTGCGCAACAACATCGAATCAGTGCAGTTTACGTTTAATTAGCAAACTTCTGCTACGGCACTCACGCATTTGGGACCGTACGACACTCAACATGATTACAGTGGATTATGTCATCATTAAGACGCTGCGTCGTTGTCATTAATATTGTTGTCGACACATTGGCAACGTGTTGCAGTGGTCGATGTTCAATGGGAGTCAGTGGCAGTTGGTAAATACTTACCAACCTAAAGAAGTTCGGCAGAGCAAACTTGACTGTGAGCGGGTTATAACACGGGCTCAATCGACTTCGGTCTGCGTGGGCAACTTGCCAATCTGTGGATTTAAAGTTTTGCTGCGCAACTACCAAAGAACAGCAGTTGGGGAGTTAGCAATTTCATTACGAATGCTATAGCGTCATAGGTCTCACACAGGCGATATAAAAAATATCACTTTTACCGAAGGTAATTTTTCAGTCACATGGGATGCATTAGTCAATGGATATAATCCAGCGCGTCACATAATTAACACTCAGCTCCAAAAATTGTTCGATGTTCCAACAGTTGGTAGTGAGAACGTGCGTGACTGAAGCAATTGAAAGACCAGCTCTCATCGTGCTAAAAAATTTGGATCGAAACGTAGATATTTGAGATGACAAACTTACTTTCATTATCGTTCGTGAATTACATTCCGTCTCCTATCGTGGATAGAAATGAACGTGAGTGAGAGCACGATTACCCAATGTATGAAGTCATCAGTAATTTTCTCGAATATCAAACTCACGCTCTCGAGTCCACCTTCCTTCAAATTACAAACAACAAACGGAGTAAACAACATTCGAACAAGAGAGATAATGAAAGGTCAGTCAAATCCCACTTATCTGCGGCACTGAAATGTTGTGAGTGTAACTGCGAACATCTACTTCACAAATGCGAAAAATTTTGAAATAAAATTGTTGCACAACAACAACATAGACGACAACGAAAAGAACGTTCGTGAAAATCATTAATGTAGTAATTGCTTGGCGAGCAGCTATAATACGAAGCAATGCCCAAGCAGAAATTCACGCTTTAATTGCAAAAAAAAATAACACACCTTGTTGCATCTTGACGATCATCAAAAGAAATTGAAAACTTAGTTACCAATAGTTATTCCAGCAGAACAATCTGGGACAAAAAAATTTGTCTAAAATTCATCGACCCATTCAAAAATTCATTAACAACTTATAGTATATCTAGTTGATTTTTTTTTGAGCTATCTTGTGAGAACAGACTTTTCGAGATCAAATTGAATACTGAGAAAATTATACGTTACAATTTATCTGATATTACAATATTACATATGTTTAAGTAGACGGACAGCCGTCTTACGGGTTACAATTATATAGTTAGTGCGACTTATCTTTTTAGTATATTCGTTGTTTGGATGATTACGATCCTCCTTTCGTTCCTTGGGGGCTCTTCCACCTTTCCCATTTGATTTGTTTGACGATGGCTGGCCGGACTACCGTGGATGTCTTTTCGTATAATATTATACTTGAATAACTCCACTATCATCGACGATGACCGGAGTATAGTAATTGATGTGGACCGTACGCCAGCCCCAGAACGAAAGAGGTAGATTTCTCAAATAATCGTCTGTCATCGACCAGGTCGTACAATTATGTGCAAAACCGTTTCTCGCTCGCAATGGTGTGAGAGGCGACCACTTTCACACTTCCCTTTGGAGTCCGCGGATTCACCATCCGAAAATTGCAACTTACAACGCTGCCCCTTTTTATGTGACAACGTGGTTCCATGGGGTACGTAAAAACGTGATCGGCCGCTTAAAATCGTTCGGATAACGCAAGAAAAATAATCATCCGCAGTTCACAGTGATTTGCGTCAGTGTCTCTTGCAATACAACATTTCGTCATTAAAGATTAACATCCATCATGTAATACAACAATTTGTCCGCAAAGACAAATATTCTTAAGCGTAACGGCTTGACTCAAAGATTACCTTATCGAACAAAATCAATTGAGATGATTATAAATTAATCGGAAATTGGCTACGTTATTACAGCACATCTTACTCCGCACGATAATCCTTTCGGAGATTTAGACGATTATAGACACGTATTTCTTTGTCGTTATTTTATGAATCACTTAACACGAACGCATTATCCCGGATAATTCGAACTATTTTGTACGGTCCTTCGTAGAGGTGAAAACATTTTTGGATGATCTTATCCAGGACGTTAGACAGATGTCTCACCCCTAATCACTTGACTGCCTAGCCCGCCGTACGGCGGGTTGTCGAAAAAAATGCGTTATGTGAGAAATTTTTTAGAATTTCAGTACTAAAACCCGTACTCGAGGGTTTTTCTGGTCACTAATTACGAATCTGCGCTCAAAATTTAGAATTTCGAGATAGCGGATCGAATATAGCAGACCAAAAATACAACAAATCATTTAATGTGAGCAAAAATTAGTGCTCAGAGGTTTTCGAAGTCTCTGAGCACGAATCTACACTCTAAATTTAGAAATTGAATACATATTTATTTCTCTACTCCATTATTAGTTCGCAATTTTTATACGATTTAGAGTGTGCTACGAGATGGCTGGATGGTAGGACTTAATATTTCATTTTTGTTTAAATTTTAAACAAATTTTGTTTGAATTCCTTTTTTTTTATTTTTATTTCTTTTGTTTGATTTTTTTCGTTCTGTTTTTTATTTTTGATCATTTTTTGCATCAAGTTTTTCCAATTCGTTTCCTTAGCAGTTTTTACAATCCAAAACATAATAATAATAATGAAAAACAAAACGAAAAAAATCAAACAAAAGAAAAACAACAAAAATTCAAACAAAAATTTGAACAAAAATTAAGTCTACCATGCAGCCTCCTCGTGGCACAGTTTGGATCGTATAAAAAATTCGAACTAATGATGGAGGTGAGAAATAAATATGTATTTAATTTTTTTTATTTGGAGTGCAGATCCGTAATCAGGGCCATGTCAAACGGTTGAGCACCAATTTTCGCTCACATCAATCGACTTGTTGCGTTTTTAGTCGGCCATATTAGATCCGCCATTTTGAAATTCTAAGTTTTGAGTATATATTTGTAATCAACGATACCAAAACCTCCAAGTACCAACGTTTGTTTTCGTCAAATGATTCTGTTCATTTTTCGAATTCGAATTCGTAATTGGAGACCTCATAAACCCTTGAGTACTAACATTCGCTCGCGTTAAATGACTTATTGCATTTTTGGTCCGCCATCTTGAATTTTTAAATTTTAAGTGCGGATTCATAATCAGCGACCCCAAAAAACCCCCGAGTACCAAATTTCAAGTTGGTAATAAGAAGAAAACGGTCTACCAGAAATGTCCAACTCACTCTTAAATCCTTTACCAGTGAGGGGGTTAATAGCACCAAATCTCCGACATTGAGTTGATTTTTACCTGTCCCTTGTTGAGCCTTTGTACGAGCCTGAAAACTATTTTTCAAATTTGGCTAACGTTATCAGATGCTCATGCCAGTACTGGATACAGAAAAAGCTCAAAGAGAGGGCGCTAAAGATATCTTGAGCTACCTTTACTTTTTTATCATAATAAAAAATTAATCAAGTCATACGCAAAATTTAAGAAAATTTTATTTTACCTTATGATACACATATAGAAGACCATGCAATCTTCTGATATACAAAAGTTACAATTGTGGTTCTCTTTCTTAAATGATGAATTCTATGCGCCTATTTTTCTTGGCAAATTGGTTGATTACATCGTCAATAGGACAATCAATGTCAGGGTGAGTGTTCAACACAGCTAAGCCATTAAGTCGATCCTCTTTCATTGTCGACCTCAGCCATGTCTTTGTACGCCGCAAAGTTGAAAAACTACTTTCTACTGTAGCAATAGATATAGGTAGACAAGCAAATATTTTGTACAGCGTGTGCAAAGTAGGATAGTCAGATCTAGGACAAACAGACAACGCTTGTATAACAGAATCACGATCCGTAAGGGCGTTTTTGCTCGTTTGCTTGTATTGAAGAATCCCTTCCATTAATCTCTTTTCAATCACAAAGGGTGATTCTTCTCTAAAGAACGGTAGTTCAGTTAAGCACTGATTGAATTTATGTGCTGGATCATTACCGTCATGTTTCAGTAGTTGGGAGGGCAAAAGTATATTGAATTTTAAATGATAAATATTTTCTTCAGCAAAATGTTCTCTTTTGTCAGTCGTAGCATGGTCTAGTGTTGAAATAAAAACAGTTCTTTCCCAATATATATACCTGTATACCTGATACCTGATATACAGGGTGAGGCAATAACTATTATTCGTAGAAATATTATCTAAGTTGTAAGACTTAGGCAAAAACTTTTCATACAAAAGTTGCATGGATCGTAGAGGGTCATCAAGTGGTGGCTACGAGGTTTATCTAGGTGGCGGCGCTTCGAGCATTTCAAGGTCATCTCTATTTTTTTGAATGGGTCGACTATTTTTTTTCTTTATAATTTGATCGAGGAACTGTGAGTGAGTTCGCACACCAAATTTCGTCAGGATCGATTAAGATTGAGCATAAAAAATCAATAAAATGAAAATATCAATGCTTTTAGCCTTAAATCGATTGATTGATTGATGATAATCGAAATATTCTTCATCGTGGGTCCATTGATTGACATATTCGGCGTAATCGACGAAAGGCAAGGTAAATACATCGAGAAAGCAAAGAAAAGGAACAATAATCGCTGGTAACAATAAGTCCGAAATATTTGGCATTGTATGACATTGCGCCCGCGACGAGAAGAATGTGCGTTCGGCGAGCGTCGCGGCCGAAGAATCGGTGCGGCCAGCTGCTAGGCAAAGGCAAAACGGAAACACACGCGCGAGCGAGAGCCGCCGCGCCCGACCCCGAGCGAGAGAGAAAGACAACGACACTTACCTTCAAAACAAGCTCGCTTTTATGTCGCTTCAAATTTTAACGTTGCACGACATATTATTTCCACTCGCATCCTTCTACATAATGCGCGAACGCCGAATTCCACGAGACAGCCTGAAATACGCGAGATTCCTCAAAAGTACGATATTCCCGTCGAAGACGGCGAAAGAAATCGCGAAAAGGCACTGAAAGGACATGACGAGCGGCATGAAAACGCGAGATAGAATAATGCGGCGAGAAACGATAGGCAAGAGAGTTCCGAAGGCGCAAATATAAAAGGCACGCGAGATACGATAGGCACGCAGTTTCCGACCGAGAAAGTATACAGGAAGTTTTCCCTCGTTTCAAATTAATTACCCATTTGAAAATACAAAGAAATCACCCAAACGCGAATGTCGGAGGCTCGTGCCCTGATTAAGCTTGGAATTGCCCCAGGGCTCTCCGTACATTAGCCCACGATACAATTTTGATAGACTAATTTTACTGAGACGATCCCCTGGTGGTCACATGAGAGAGAGAGAGAGAGAGAAAGAGAAAGAGAAGGCGACTTACCGATGGCGAGGTAGTGGTGTTTTCCTTGTCGCGAGTTCTCAATTTCAAGGCAAAGCACAAACTAACTGTACCGGCAAGCGTGCTCGCTAGCCGGCTGCCCCCACCCCCCCTTTGGCCGAGTCCCACCGAATTCTTACTCGGGCGTGCCCGACCCCGACCATACGCCCGAGCTAGCGCGCTCTCCCCGCGACGTGTGTGCGTCCAACGGGAGTAAGTCCGGTTCTCGCAAGATAATGCGCCGGCCCTAGGACGTCTTTCCCCCCGGGGATGCAGCCAGCTTTCCCGGGTGACGACGGGGGAGGCCCACTCGACACCTAGAGCGTCCTCGCAGGGTGGTGGACCCACACAAAACTCCACCGCCGCACCCCCCGGTAGCCCGCATCCCACAACACGATACGGAACGCCAAAACTTGAACCTCGACGTTCAAGGACGCGGTCGCGGAGCGGTGAGATAACACCATGGGAGACGGGCGGCACGTTCATTTTGGGCTTATGCCAGCGTCTCCCCGATTGCCCCAAGGCGAGGGCTGTTGGTCGCCCTCGCTCGAGGACCCGGTCAAGATAAAGGTGGCTGTGATTTTCCCAGCGGGCGCCGCACAATCGTCGACATTTTCCGTATTCAAAGGGAACCGGCTGCAGGCAAGGAAGGCAAGGCATTTACGCAGGCAGATGGTTACGGTAATAGAACCGCTCGCCAAAGGCATCCTCACGCAAATCTCCCCTCTCAGAGATTCAACGACATAACCCCTCCATACAGGCAATAGGTAAAAGAAAACTAGCTAAACGCGTGTTAACAACGTGCCATTACATCTCCCAATATTTGACACGCGACAATCCCTCTCGCCCGTTCGCGCGCGACCGGTCGCCCGCATCCGCAAAAGTCTCGGCGGAGGACCGCGAAACAGCCGCACCGCTCTCCGGCGAGGCCGGTGCACGCGCACTGAGCGGCGTCCCAGGCCGTACCAACGGCCTCGTCGTCGACACCGCTGTGTACGGGAGGACGGGGCATAACGTCACAATATATATATATATTTCTTTTTCCCCATTTATTGTAATTATTATAATTTGTGACGCTTTCCGCGAGGGAAGGCGACACAATTCGGGGAACGAGGAGAAAGAGGGAAGAAAAAAAAACCGAAAATAAAACGAGAAATAATATTTTATAATAAGCAAAAAAGGCTCTTGTATAGCATAAAAAAATTTGGTAAGAGAGTTACGATTTGGGCGCCAGTGAGTTTATCGCGAACTCGCAACGACTACTAAAAAGAAGCGACGAAAACCAAAAAAAGCAAATGTACGATATTGAGACACGCGCAGGGGCTGGGGAAGGGGATCTCAGGGGGGAGGGTTCCCGAACGCTAATACGCCTCTTACTCTTGACCGCCGAGTCACCGAATAAATAAAAAAAACGAAAAAGAATGAGGAAAAGCGCGATCCTCGCAAAAAAAACGACTCTCGAGCGCGGAATAGCGACGGGGGGATAGTACGGAGGAAATCGGGCAAAACAGGCGCGGGGGAGTATGAGGGGGGAACGCCGGGGGAAACACCACGCACTTATCGCAGGGAAAACGCAGGGGGGATACGAGAGAACGAGGCCTCGTGGCCGCTCGCACGCAATATCGCAGCAATAGCGAGAATAAAATAAAGAAAAAATGATCGGACCGATAATTAGAAAAGAGAACTCACGCTTTACGGCCGTCTCCTGCACAATTTCGCCCTACGCTCTGTCCTTCTCTGTCGTCCTCTCCACGCCAATTTCCTTTACAATCGTCCTTTCCACGCCTTTCTCTATCGTCCTTTCCGCCACGTCTCTTCACTTTTCACCTCTCCCACACTCTTCACTTGCAATTTATCACACTCGCTCTCTCTTTCACAATTTCTCACTCACACTCTCTCTCGCTCATACTCACTCGATCGCAAAAAAAATGACTCGAAAAGAAAAGAAATAACGCCGAAAAAAAAGAAAATATAAAAGGGTTCGGAACGCAAGAAAGAAATTAATCGCCACTATTCGCTATTCAACGCTCCGCTCGCAAGTGACGAGCTCGCCGCTTGCTTCCGGGTTGTGGGCTAATGAGGGAAAGTGGGAGAAATTTTCGGGGGGCTAGTTCGTAGGAAAGGGGAGGGATGGCAGCACGGTGACTCTGCATCGAGCGTAGATCCTTCAAGGTGCGCCGCGGGAGCGAGATGTCGTGGGATATTCCGACCCCGGGGGTCGATGCATAAGTCGAGTTCGCAGTCGCTTTTGCCGGCCGGTGATAGTGGCGACGGCACGATTGCCCCATGTTCGGTGAGTCCACGGAGGATGGGCCTTCTCCTCCGTGTTTTGACTTGCTTTCCCGACGATCGCGGGAGCGAGGAAGCGATGTCTTCCGCCGCTTTTTTTCGATGCACCCCCGGGGTGGCGACGACGGGATAGGGCCCGCTTCGGCGATGATCTGTGGTGTGGCTGAGGTCCACCGCTGATGCTGCGCTAGGGGGGGGGGGGGGAGGACAGGAAGGGGGGGGAAGAACTGAAGAGAGCGAGAACGAGGGCGAAACCTCCGGCGTATTTTTCGACGTCGCTGTGCTTAAACTATTTACAGGAGGTACTTATTATTTCGCGACATTAGGGGACGACTTAAAATTATTCGGCGCGGTATACGGGGACCTCAAAGGGAACGTAACGCGGGGGGAAGGAAGTGGAGGGGGGCGTGCGTGGTGGACTTGCGAGGGCGGTCGGGGCGATCTGTGACGCAACGTCACAACTCCCCCCGGCCTGACGTTGATACGCCTTGCGTGTTATCGTCATCTTTACTGCTCTAGAAAAAAGAAAATCAGATGATTAATGCGGCGAAATTGACAAATAAAGAAAAAACGACTTTTGCAACCGTGAGCTCCGCTCTCCCCTCTTACCGGTCCTTTCTTGATCAGGCGTGACTCTATTGCGGTTCTTCCTGGGTGACGTTGGGAATGGAGGGAGTCGCGAAGACGCTGGCCGCACTTAATTATAATGACTTCAGCCTTGTGCCGCGACCGAGCGTATCGCGTCTCGTCAGTCTTCGTTTTGCAGGAGAGGAGGAGGGGGGGGGGGAGTTCCTCCGTAGAGGGGGATGAAGGCAAAAGGGGTCATACTCCCGGTGATCCACTCATCGGGGTCGATGAGGGTGCCCCCGGGGTAGCGGTAAGCGGGACGGGGAATGAGGGAGAAGGGGCGTGAACGCGGGCCAAAGCGACGAAGCATCGTGGAAACCTGTGAATTAACAACTGGGGTTACTAGGGAAGACTTCGGTTCCGGCGGGGAATTTGCGAGGGTTGCGACATTACGTTGCGAGCGTAATCCGGTGCGGCGCGGCAGGTTGCGTTCTTTTATGAGGGGAATTACTCGCGAGGGCGGAGGGCTGTTTACTACTGTTGGGGTTGGGGTTTCCTCGGTGATGTGAGCTTTTAAATTTTTTATGTGGACCCGGGGGTTTCTCCTACTTTTTGGGTCTTCTAGTTCGTAAACCACGGGGGAAATAACTATTAATATTTTATAGGGACCACTATAACGAGGGGCTAATTTCGCTGCGAAGTTCTGGGCTCCGGACGACAGCACTCGGTTTCGCCGCATCACGAGATTGCCCACTTCGAAGGTTATATCTCGGTGATGGCGATTATAATACCGGGCCTGCCTCTTGGCCGCGATTTCCAGGTTTTTGTGCACCCAATCGTGAATGAGGGGTAACCGCCTCATTCGGTCCCCCCAATTAGTAATCTCTCCGGGGTCCAGTGAGGTGCTAGGGAGGGCAGCGTCGCGAATGCTTTTCGCAGGGCGGGGATTTCGACCGAAATTAAGGAAAGCGGAAGTCATGTGCGTGGAAGATTGCACGGCGGTATTGAGGGCGAAACATAACTCGGGAAGGTGTTGGTCCCACTCGCGGTGGTCGAGGGTAATATAGGAATTCATGGTTTTCAGGGTTCGGTTAACTCGTTCTACAGGGTTCGCTTGGGCGTGGTAGGGAGGCACGGTGGTTTGGGTGATGCCCCATTCATGAAGGTGTTGTTTTACGTGTCCGTTCGTGAATTCTGTACCGTTGTCCGTCAGTAAAAATCGGGGGCATCCCCAGCGATTTACAATAAAATCGTTAAACGCCGTCATTACGGTGAGGCCGGTTGCTGCGCGAAGCGCACGGGCTTCTACGTATTTCGTGAATAAATCTTGAAAAACTAGGATATATTTGTGATGGCTTTTACTGGGAGGGAAGGGGCCCATAATGTCAGCAGCGACAACAGACCAGGGGCCCTCGGTCGTTCGCTCTCGCATTATCCCTGCGGGGACGACCTGGGGGACCTTCTGCTGCTGACATTCGGTACAACGCGAGACGTATCTCGCCACGTCTTGGAAAACCCCGGGCCAGAAGAAATCCTGGATTACCCGGAGATACGTTTTGTCTACGCCCGGACGGCCGGACTGGGGATCATTGTGGGCTTGATGGAGGGCTCGGGGGCGGGAATCAAGGGGTAGAACGAGTTTCCACGAGTCAAGGTCGGTCATGGCAGGGTCGATGATGGCGTGGGGGCGGTGGTAATATATGCGGTCGTCTTCGATACGCCAGTTTGGATATTTTCACGGGAATTCGCGGATATTTTTCATTTTGTCGGTGTACCAGGAATTTGCGGATTCACTTAGGGCACAGAGGGCATCGTTACACGTTTCGTACATTCGGGAGAGGGCATCGGGGACTACATGCAGGGATCTCTTGCGATGTACGATCTTCATGTCGTAGGCCTGCATCGCAAGGGCCCAACGGGCTAATCTTCCCGTGGGATCTCGAAGATTACGGAGCCACAGCAGGCTGCTGTGGTCCGTAATCACGGTAAAATGGGTACCTTCGATATAGGGACGGAATTTATTCACTGCCCACAGTACCGCGAGACACTCCCTTTCCGTCACCGTGTACTTTCGCTCGGCGGCGGTCAGGACCTTGCTCGCGAATACTATGGGCCGCTCTACCCCTTCAATCTCCTGCGTCAGCACAGTGCCCACTGCCGAGTCGCTGGCGTCAGTCTGGAGAGTGAAGGGCTGCTCGAAATCAGGACGGGCGAGGACGGGGGTTTGGACAAGGGCGTCGCGAAGGGTCTCAAAAGGACTTTGCTCTTCTGATTCCCATTTCCAGGGAACATTTTTCATCAGTAGGCGGGTGAGGGGAATTTTATCGTGAGCGAGGTCGGGGAGGAAGCGTGCGTACCAGCCGACCATCCCTAGGAAACGGCGGACTTGCTTCAGGGTGCGGGGAGGGGGGTAATTAAGGATGGGTTCGATTTTCCGCGGGTCTGTCTTCAGTCCGTCGGTTCCGATAATATAACCCAAATACGACACCTCGGGACAGAAGAATTCACTTTTTTCGAAGTTTATCTCCATCCCGGCGTCCAAAAAAGTCTGTAAAACCTGTCGCAAATATTTAAAATGACTGTCCTCGGTGTCTGTCGCAATAATAACGTCGTCTAGGTAAGCAAAAGCTTAGAAAGATTAGCTGGTCCATCAGTCGCTGGAATGTCGCGGGAGCGTTCGTCAGTCCGAAGGGCATGCGCGTAAATTGGAATTGTCCTCGTCCGGGGACGGCAAAGGCGGTGATGGGGCGGCTACTGGGGTCTACAGGGATCTGGAAATAGGCTTGGCTGAGGTAGAGTTTGGAAATGAATCGGGCACGTCGCAGTCCGTCAAGGATTCGGTCCATATTGGGGAGGGGGTACGCGTCTTTCTTGGTGACTTTATTAACGTCACGGTAATCAATGCAAAAACGATATTTTCCGTTGGGTTTGGGGACAATGACGGGATTACTCAGCCAGGGACTTTTACATTTCTCGATCACTCCCTCATTGTATATGCGGTCGACCTCGCCGTGAGCGACCTTAAGCGACCGAGAGAGTGCGAGGTTTTTGGCGGATGGGGGGGGTGACCTTGTACATCGACGGCGTGTACGGTCAAATGGGTGGAACTGAGGATCGGGGAGGTTTTCTTCAGGGTCATTGTCTTCAATAGGGTCTGTAAACGGGATGAGGCAGCTTGGGAGGGCTCGACGAGACCAGCGCACGCTATTTGGGGGTGTATACGAATCGCAATTTCGGAGGAGTGGAACGAGTGTTCCACTCCGAACCTTGTCCTCCATGTTTCCTCCTCGTAATCGATCTTGAAGCTAAATACTTTCAAAACGTCTATCCCAAGCAGACAGGGGTATTCGATGGCAGTGACGCGCACCCCGAGTATCTCTAGCCGTCCCTCGACCTCAAACAGGAGGGAGGCGAGGCCACGAACAGGGAGTACGGCTCCACTGGCCACTCGCACGGTCTCGTCGATGGGTTGTAGGGACGCGCCAAGGGAATCGCTCAACTCTGCGCTGATGTAGCTCCTCGGGGATCCGGAGTCGATGAGGCTTCGCGTGGGAGTTCCGCCCACGGAAACCCACGCGAAATGCCGGTTATCGCCAGTAGCAACAGCGAGGGGGGACGATGTGGGGGCACGGGCTTCTATAGGATGGGCAGTAGGGAAGGATTCGTCTTTCCGGGGGGTTAGGGTGTTTAGTGACCCCCCGGCATGGCGTTTCCCGCCCGGCGACGCGCGCAAACGGGGCAAGTGTTTACGTCCACCCCTGGCCGGCCGCACACGCGGCAAAAATAGCCAAGGGGGAGCAAACACTCGCGATAGACGTCGCCGGGCTTCCTGCAGTTGTAGCAGGTGACTGAAGGGGATTTTGGGGTTGGGGAATACCCAAGCGGGGGTTGACGAGGCGCCACATCAACGAGAGCGGGGATTTTTCGCGGGGGGCTGCTCGGGGGAGGAGGTCGTCGTAGGGTGGTTGGGAATCGAGGAATGACGGCGGCTGCCGTTTTCGGAGGGGTCGTACGGGGAGGGGACCGGGCAACGGTGCTGTACGAAACGCGCGGAACAGGCTTGGGGATTTCCGCGGGGGGTGTAGTCTCGAACTCCATCAGAGGGTCCGGAGAGGGGTCGCGTTTTTTGTCTGCCACAGCGGCAGCGCGTCCGCGCACGCCCTTCTCCGGGTAGAATGCAGCGGCGGGTAATGCGGACTGGGAGACGGGGGGGGGGGGGGGGGGGGGAGGACGGTACGATTTCATACGCTCGCTCACCTCCTCCCGCCGGCGGCCCACACGCTGTAGATCGAGGAAACTATGGATCTCCTCTCTCACGACGTGGACCGCCAGTTCGGGATGGAGGTTGCGGCAGCAAATGTCGATCTGCACGCTAAGGGGAAGGGGAGGGTTGAGATGGCTGAACAGGGTGCGCATCTTCACGACGTATTCCGCAACCGGTTCGCCGGGTCCCTGCGTTCGCAACTCCACCTCTCCGCGCAAGCGCTCCTGCAGGTCCCCGTGGCCAAATCGTTCCCTAAAGTAGAACGTGAACCCCTCGTACGAGGCCCAACTGGGGTGCTCCACGCGGTGCCACAGGAGAGCTTCTCCGGTGAAAGCTTCCGGTAGCGCCCGCAAAAGCTCCCCCTCTGTGAGGCTGCGACTCGTCGCGTACTCATGGAGGCGACGAAGGAACTCCTTAGCGTCATCGCCTCGTTTCCCGGCGAAACGAGGGCCGAACTTCCTCCAATGGTCCGTGAAACGCGAGTCGCGGGCCTCCCGAGAATCCGAAAGGGTGGGAAAACCGGAAAAGGGGGAAGGCGAGGGTACGTAGGGGGTAAGGGTTGGGGAACGAGTGTGGGGGGGGGGGCCCAATCGGGTGCTGCTGTGCCCCGTGGCACCCGGCGGGAAAACGTATGTGCCCTCAGGGCTCCAGGGCGCATACGAGGCAGGAATAGGGGACTCGCGAGGGCGGGGAGAGGGGTTACGGGCTTGTGCTGCGGTTGAATACGACAGGGGGTGTTGTTCGGTATTCGGTTGTAACGCGAATGTGACGTGGGGAGAGGAAGGACTGGGAATGGGGATAAGGGGTGGGGGTAAGCGAGACAAATACCCAGGGGTAGTGGCGTCGAGATCGAGTGTAAGGGGATCGCGATAACGACCCATGGATTGCCCCGTGGGCAAGGGGTCGCTGGGGGAAGAGAAGCTACGGGGAGACGGGATAGGGAAGTTTCGGGGGATCCCTGAGCTTACAGGGGGCGAAACGCGCGAGGGTCGCAGGATCTCCCCGTAAAGGGGGTGCTCGACCGCGACGCTGAGGGAAAAGGGGAGGGAGTCAGGGCTCAGGGTGTCGGCTCGTTCATCCCAGGAGATGTGCGTGTGAGGAAAGCGACTGCGGAGCTCCGCTCGTACCAGTCGCTCTTAAATTTCCTCCACGCTGCCCCAGGATGTGAGCCCTGCTCGATCACAGCGGAGGAGAAGGTCGCGAACGTCGTGAATGGCGTCCAACGACGCGCGAATGGCTTGGGTTCGTTCATCTAGCCCGACCTCGACTCGTTCACGAGGGTGGCTAGTGGCGGGTAGGGGGGCGGAAATAGTAAGGGGCGAGGTGCTTGTGGTAGTTGTTGGGGTGGTGGTGGTCGTAGGGACCTCCATGGTCATTAATACGCAGGGCTAATGCGAAGAGAACACAACAAAAACACAAAAAAAAATAATAATGATAAGGGAAAGAAGTGACAATGGCGCAGAAGGAAAGGGGGGCGAACAGGGAGAGAGAAAAGAAAAAGAAAGAAAAAAGAGAAAACTAATTACGTCACTGAAAAAAAAAAAAAAATCAAATACGACCGATATAAAATGGCTGAATGGAAGAAATGATAAGAGAAAATGAATTGCACAAAACGAACAAAACAAACAAAGAAAGAAGAAAAAAATAAAGAGAGAAGAAAAACAAAAAAAAAATAATAATGACAATGCCGATGATAACGATGATTAAAAAAAAATAATAAAAAAAAAGTAGTAATAGGGGGCGGGAGGGGAAGAGAAAAAAGGAAAGCTGCTAATAATTTAATAAATGGGAGAAGCTAACGAAATAATACAGAAGGGGGAAATAACAAGCGCGAAGAGGGGAAAAAAAGTGTTAATTACGGGAATTTACGGAATGAATCACAACTAATTGAGAAGAAACAAAAAAAATGAAATACTAAAGGAGAGAGAAAAAAAAATGATGCAAGAGAAAAAGAGAAAAAAAAAGAGAAGAGAGAAAAAAAGACAGATGTAGGAAATAAAAAAAAACAGAGATAATAAAAAAAAATATTTAAAGAATTTTAGAGGAACGGTAAAGTAAAGCAAGTGACCACTAAGATGGGAGAAGAAAAGAAAGAAAAAGAAGAAAAGAAAAAAAATGAAGGGAATGCGCGAGGGAAACTAACACACAAAAAAAATCGAAAGAGGGCAAATCTACCAAAAAAAGAAAAAAAGGAATAAGGGGAAGGTGGAAGAAGAGAAAAAAAAATGAATGATAATAATTAATTAAACCTCTCGGAAGCGAAACGAAAAAAAACTCCGCTGTAATACAAAGCGGCAGGGTCACAGGGGGGGCGGGGTAGGCACAAGCTGTCTCTCAATTGTTTTAGGGGAAATAATCGACAAATGCAAACGAATTATTGATGAAAGTTCTTGTTCAAAAACTTACCCTTCGTAAAGTAAAGCAAATTTATATTTGGTGTCCTCTATTACTTTCTTTGGAAAAAAAAATTTCCTGTTTTAATTTACCTAGCTGTAAGGAGAAAAAAGACAAAAACTGCACAAGAAACGACAAAGGGGAATGAGAGAACAGCCTGGCGGGCGAATTCCGGAGGGCGTATGTCCAGTGTCAGGTAGCCGTAGGTGATAGTCGCTCGGATTCGCGGCACAAGTCGACTATATAATCTTAGGATAGTGAAATAATATTTCGGCCACAATGATAAACTGTAACGCGTCTTATAAGGCGACGATTGTTTGGGAAACGGTGCGTGGTGCGAGGGAGACGACAACAATAACAAACCTTGGCTCACCGCGCGAGTTCACTCAGCAGCGGTGAGCAACCTTGGCTCACCGCGCGAGTTCACTCAGCAGCGGTGAGCAAGGCGACGCTAGGGCAGGCGGGGCAGGGGAAGGAGGACTCGGACGGTGGGCGATTTTTTTGGTACAGTACTCGCAAAATGAAAAGAAGATTTTCCCGCGAGTACTGTTTTTCGGGCCCCACGTTGGGCGCCAAAATTTGTGACACTTTCCGCGGGGGAAGGCGACACAATTCGGGGAACGAGGAGAAAGAGGGAAGAAAAAAAAACCGAAAATAAAACGAGAAATAATATTTTATAATAAGCAGAAAAGGCTCTTGTATAGTATAAAAAAATTTAGTAAGAGAGTTTGGGCGCCAGCGAGTTTATCGCGAACTCGCAACGACTACTAAAAAGAAACGACGAAAACCAAAAAAAACAAATGTACGATATTGAGACACGCGCAGGGGCTGGGGAAGGGGATCTCAGGAGGGAGGGTTCCCGAACGCTAATACGCCTCTTACTCTTGACCGCCGAGTCACCGAATAAATAAAAAAAACGAAAAAGAATGAGGAAAAGCGTGATCCTCGCAAAAAAAAACGACTCTCGAGCGCGGAATAGCGACGGGGGGATAGTACGGAGGAAATCGGGCAAAACAGGCGCGGGGGAGTATGAGGGGGGAACGCCGGGGGAAACACCACGCACTTATCGCAGGGAAAACGCAGGGGGGATACGAGAGAACGAGGCCTCGTGGCCGCTCGCACGCAATATCGCAGCAATAGCGAGAATAAAATAAAGAAAAAATGATCGGACCGATAATTAGAAAAGAGAACTCACGCTTTACGGCCGTCTCCTGCACAATTTCGCCCTACGCTCTGTCCTTCTCTGTCGTCCTCTCCACGCCAATTTCCTTTACAATCGTTTTTTCCACGTCTTTTCCTTTACAATCATCCTTTCCACGCCTTTCCCTATCGTCCTTTCCGCCACGTCTCTTCACTTTTCACCTCTCCCACACTCTTCACTTGCAATTTATAACACTCTCTCTCTCTTTCACAATTTCTCACTCACACTCTCTCTCGCTCACACTCACTCGATCGCAAAAAAAAATGACTCGAAAAGAAAAGAAATAACGCCGAAAAAAAAAGAAAATACAAAAGGGTTCGAAACGCAAGAAAGAAATGAATCGCCACTATTCGCTATTCAACGCTCCGCTCGCAAGAGACGAGCTCGCCGCTTGCTTCCGGGTTGTGGGCTAATGAGGGAAAGTGGGAGAAATTTTCGGGGGGCTAGTTCGTAGGAAAGGGGAGGGATGGCAGCACGGTGACTCTGCATCGATCGTAGATCCTTCAAGGTGCGCCGCGGGAGCGAGATATCGTGGGATATTCCGACCCCGGGGGTCGATGCATAAGTCGAGTTCGCAGTCGCTTTTGCCGGCCGGTGATAGTGGCGACGGCACGATTGCCCCATGTTCGGTGAGTCCACGGAGGATGGGCCTTCTCCTCCGTGTTTTGACTTGCTTTCCCGACGATCGCGGGAGCGAGGAAGCGATGTCTTCCGCCGCTTTTTTTCGATGCACCCCCGGGGTGGCGACGACGGGATAGGGCCCGCTTCGGCGATGATCTGTGGTGTGGCTGAGGTCCACTGCTGATGCTGCGCTAGGGGGGGGGGGGGGGAGGACAGGAAGGGGGGGAAGAATTGAAGAGAGCGAGAACGAGGGGAAACCTCCGGCGTATTTTGCGACGTCGCTGTGCTTAAACTATTTACAGGAGGTACTTATTATTTCGCGACATTAGGGGACGACTTAAAATTATTCGGCGTGGTATACGGGGACCTCAAAGGGAACGTATCGCGGGGGGAAGGAAGTGGAGGGGGGCGTGCGTGGTGGACTTGCGAGGGCGGTCGGGGCGATCTGTGACGCAACGTCACAAATTATAATTATTATTTGTTCAGTTTAGCTCTCTAAAATAGTTTTAGCGTATAATCCCTTGTCCTGCACTATGGGACGGTTATAAAATCGCGCGAAAGTTTGAGATTTTTTCGTCCAGCTGACTGTTCCTCTGATAATGTCGATATTCAGTTCTTTGACTTTTGCTACAGAAGATTACGCATGTCTAGTGCTGTGAGCTGTGAAGATCTTCGTATCAATTCCGCTTTCTTCCATCGCTCGTTTTACCCAGCGGCTTAAGGTTTGAGAACCTATGGATTTGTACGGTTTCCGTACTGCAATACATAAGGTACCACCGGAATCTCGAATTGCTTTCGTTTTATCGATATATGCTTGTAATTTTGTGGCAGTGCAGATGTCTTTGTCCTTATCGAAAACCGGTAGCATTAAAAGGGGTTGTTTCTTATTAGCCTTTGATGTTTTAATTTTATCCGGAATTCTTATAATCAGTCCGTTACTTTGTCATTCTATGTTTTCCAGACGGATCAGAGCTAGCGTCTGCATTCTTTGCCCCGTTACCAGCGCCAATAACATTGTGATTTTCGTTGCTGGCGCATCCAATGTCATTTCCTCGTTTTTGCCCAACCCTTTTAAATATTTGAGGGCGATTTGAGGATCCCATGTCCAGTCATATTTTAGCTTAGCCGGGCGAGCTTCAGATATTCCTTCAAAGAGTTGAAACGTTAAACGTCTCATGCGCTCTCTTTGCCCCCGCCCCCCTTTTATTTATACGAAGCTGGGTCAATGACCGATGATACGCACCTGAAAACAGAAATTAAAACTATTAGATATATCGCACTCGAATACATGATCTCGGGTCATCGACCGAGACATAAACAAAACACACACATATACACCAACACCACAATGACAGCTGACCGAACACAAAAACAATGAAAAAATTAAACATTCATAAAAGTTACCACTTAACAATCACACGAACACGATACACAGACACAAAAGTCGACGAAAACAAAACACCGACACACACAGAAACGCAAAATTTGGGGAAGGACTAAAATTAACAATATTAAGATAAACTATTAGAGACAGGGAAGGGATACTTAAACAATTAAAAATGAGTATAAATAAGGGAGCCGAGAAGGAAAAGGCAGACTTGGTTTCGAGAGGTTACATAGAGCATTACATGCTAAAATACTCTCAGGAATCGAAGTCCAGTGCGCGAAAGTGTCACAAGCTCGATTTACGGCATCACCTACGTGGAAGTAGTGTACCGACGAGGACGATATGGCCCTGGTTGTAAGACGGTCTCCCGGTACGCGAACGAACTGAAAGTGATTCGTATTCGAGTAAGAGTTTGGGAAAAACTCTACGATACTCAGGGAGTACGAAGGCGCAAGCCCGAGGAAATCGAGTACTCGTACGGTTTTGAACGACTCGAGACACGAATGCACCTCGAGTATTAATTCCTTGTGAGTTAATACTTGTGGCGATCGTAATTCCGAGTGTTTCCGGCGTATTGTGAAACACGACGATTACTGAAGGCTCTAGGGAGTTCTTACCTGAGAAGGAAGGAAAACAGAGGGATCAGAATCACACAAGGAATATACGAAAATCACGTTTTGTGACAGCTGTCAAAATCAGCTGTGGGAGAAGGAAATAGGTGCGAAGTCGAGGGAGGAGTGACGTCAGAAACAAGGAGGACGTACGAGTACACATCACATCACACGAGACTGACGTGACGTGACAACACACACATCACACAACACAAAACAACACTACACGACACCACACACAGTAAGTTTTTACACAAATATCAAAAAGAATCTCACCGGTCGAGATCACGAAAAGTGACAGGTGCACGTCACCTCGCGAGCGCAGACGGCGCCATTTGTATTTTGATCGCAGCCGTGCGATCAACGCGACAATCGAGTTGCGCCGTAAATCTTTTCGCGACGCGCGAGAAACTTAAAAGTGTCAAGACGACTGCTCGGCAGTACACGGCGGGCGAATTTCCGTCATTTGCCGAACGAGGGCAGCACGAGCGCTCGAAGGCCACCGGACCGACGCGCGAATCATTTGAACAGTAGAAGAGGGAGCACGGCGTTCTCCTATTCAAATTCCGCCGCGCTAAGTAGAAGAGAGGGAGCGCCGCGATCGCTCCTCTGCGAGCGACACCTAAACGCACGAAGTTTTAAGTTATATCGAGTCACGAACTTACACATTTGTTAGTATTTAAGGATAGAATTAAGGTTATCAAGTAAGCTGAACAATTACATCGTGAGAAATCGAACAAATACTCACCGTTACAGCGAGACGTAACAAAAACATTGTACACACACACTATTTACTCAAGAATACATTGTTGTGTGCTGGAATCTTCCATCACACAAGGGTTAATAAACTGTTCAGGCCGTTCAACTGCAGAGGCCGTTCAACTGCCTTAGGTAGCCAAAATAAGTAGGCAATATTGAGCAATTACATTGCATTGTTCAATATTGCAAAAGGCTAATACGAATCGCTAAAATAAAGTAGGCAATATTGGGCAATTACACTGTCAGCGTGATTGCATTACCCAATATTGCAAAAGCCGACACAAATTATTCACCGGAGCAGCCAAAAGATCCATCGAGGATCAGGCAGTCCGGGTTTGGGCGTCGACGAGTTTGGTCCTAAGGCAAAACCAACTTGTACTAATCATTTTAGACCAACCTAGTCGAATAAATCTAAGTTATTTTTGGTAAAGATTGAGTTGGAGTTTCACTCGTTTGGTAAAATCCCAGAACCTTGATCCCTTTTTCGCGATAAATTCTTTATCACGGAATCTCGGGACACAACATTGGTGGCAGCGGTGGGATCGCCACAGCTCAATTTCGCCGAAATTAACAAAACTATCGGGCACCCGAGAACGCGTAGTGAGTGACCGAGTCGCCGTACGTGAGGCGTGCACCGATTGCGACCGAGTCGCACCAAGTAGACAACCCGAGGATCCCGAGGATCAACGGAAGGCCCAGCTGTCAAGGACTCACCTCCAGAGAGAACGAGATTCTGAGAGAAATTCAACTGTAAAACAACATGCAACTTGCGATCATCTTTCTGTAAGTGACAGAACATTTTTCTTGTTAAAACCCTCCAAAGCCAGAGAATTCGTTTATGTCGGACGACGAACGGTATAACCGTTTATGTTTGCGAGGTAACCGTCATTTATCGCGGTCCTTAGATTCATTTTTCGAGTCACGGGTAGAATACGAGCTCTCAGACGACGAAGAGCAACCCAAAAAACGCAGACGCGAAACTAGCAGCGCGGAAAGTTTGTATTTATCACCGGAAACTCTCGCGAAACTCAAATTTCCGAAGCGAGTACGTTTTTCCAGTCCGCACGAATCTCACTCGGACGAAGACGAATCTTTCGATCCGGTAGAAACCGAGCGTGCGCGAGAAATAGATCCGAACGAGTTCTCCTTATTGAACATTGATAGGGACAGAATGCCGCGCGAAAGGGCACGAATGTCCATGAAGGACGCGAGAGACAGTCTTCCTGTCTTCGATGCTTCAGCACCGGAGCTTGTAGTCGATTTCATAGAGTCAATCGAGTACGCCGCTGCGGCGGTAGATCCCGAGGATCAACAGGAACTACTCGTCGCGATACAAAAATTAAAACTAAAAGGTCGCGCAGCAGCAGCCTTGCGACACAGAGCGATAGACTCAATAGACGACTTAAAACGTGAATTGCGAGTTTTATTCGAAAAACAACGCACAATACCAGCCTTACAAGTAGAATTACACACTTGCCGTCAAAAAGGCGACGAAACAGTGCAAACCTATGCACAACGTATAGAAACAATTATGATGGAGTTAATTGCGAGCTGTACCGCGGAAGTAGACGATCGAATGACCGGCAAAGCAGCAGTCGAGCAATTACTGCGACAATTCACTCTAAATAATTTCGAACGAGGTCTACGTAAAGAGTACCAATTGCTAGTAAGGTCGCGTGGATACACGAATCTCTACGACGCCGTAAGAGGAGCCGTAGAAGAGGAAAAGGGAGTCGAAGGCACACAGACCATCGCCAGAAAATTTTTACATGGCGGGGGACACAAAACACACCTTAATCACAGTTATCAACACAGCCAGCGTAGTCAAGGAACCTTTGAAGGAAGGAAATCGTGGGGAGGATATCAGCCCTCACACGCACAACAAGGGCATACGTCAGCGCACGGACGACAAAGTCTACCCGCACAGACTAGAACCGTCTATCAAACGGATATCACGTGCAATTACTGCAAAAAGAAAGGACACCGATTCAAGGATTGTCGAAAACGACAAAGGGAGCAACACGAGCCCCCACAAGGGCAACAACAGTCGAGTCAAGCTGGTCGAACCAGCCAGAGACCTTCGCAAGACAAGGGCACAAATTCCGCAACCAAACGAACCATTAGTTCCCTCGCGGTGGGAATGCTTACCGCGGCCGAGGTCAAAGGGCCTCGGGAAACCGTCGAAAAAATACAGGATTCCTCACGACGTAAAACAATTGGGGACCTACTGTATGGCAAAACGGAAGCACGGAGTGTGAATGCACCGGCAAGAATCTGCCAAGTCAGCACTCCTGGCCCAGCCGTTCACGCCAGTGACCTACATCTGCCGACGGCTCAAGCGCGCGCGGGCCTGCTCACTTTACGCTGCGACACTGGGGCACAATGCAGCATCGTACGGGTCAGCGAACTACGCGACGACACTCCGATCGAGGATGAAGTAATAGAACTCCTCGGTGTAGGAGGAGCGCCGTTACGCACATTATGCAAAGCGGAACTGCAGATAAAAACTCCAGCAGCCCTCCTGACACACGAATTCCATGTGGTCAACAAAGACGTACCTTTAGGAGTAGATGGACTGCTAGGAATGGATTTCATAGTGAAACACAAAGCCAACATACTGGGTGGCAAAGTATTCGAAATTTGTGGGAAAAAATTGCCTTTCGTACATGGTGCAAGGCAAGTCGAATTACCTTCACGATCCGAATTCTTACTATGGGCAAGAACGCCGGGAGAAGGCACCGGATATATGGAAAAACAAGAAATCCAGCCCGGAATAATAATCGGAGAAGGAGTCGTATCAATCGAGGCACACACCTGCCCAATAATGATTGTAAATACGCTTGACGAGGCGCAAGTTATTACGCGACCTACGATCGAGCTAGAAAAGCTCGACTTATACGAGGTTAAGTCGAATGAGAAAAGCACGCAAAAAGAGATTTTCAAAATCTCACGCGAAGTCGAGAAAGAACGTTTGGAGAAAATCTGACTGGAGGTCAGAGGGGACTCGCATTTAAATCCGGAAGAGGAAAAAAGTCTCCGCGAAATTTGCGAGGAATTCCCCGACGTCTTCCACCTAGAAGGCGAAAAACTGGGTTGTACCGACGCAGTCGAGCATCGGATCTCCTTAAAAACGGGAACCAAGCCAATCAAGGTGCGTCCGTACAGGTTACCAGAGGACCACTGGAAAGAGGTTCAAAAACAAGCGCAACAAATGTTAGAGGATGGAATTATCCGTCCCAGCGCGAGCCAATGGAACGCTCCGTTGCTCGTCGTGCCAAAAAAGGCAGATTCCGACGGCACAATTCGGAAAAGAGTCGTTGTCGATTTTCGCAAATTAAATCTAGCGACCGAAGGCGACTCTTATCCACTGCCTAATATCAACGAGATATTGGACCAGTTGGGAAAAACCAAATACTTTACAACCTTGGACCTCGCCTCAGGATTTCATCAAATCCCGATGGCAGAGGAGGACAAGGCGAAAACTGCTTTTTCCACACCAATGGGTCATTACGAGTATAACCGAATGCCATTTGGATTAAAAAATGCGCCTCCAACGTTTCAACGACTAATGGATGCAGTATTAACAGGAATACAAGGCATTAGGTGTTACGTATATCTCGACGACATCGTTATATACGGAGCATCGCTCACCGAGCACAACGAACGTCTGAAAGAAGTACTGACAAAATTAAGATCAGCTAACCTTCGAATCCAGCCGCGAAAATGCAAATTTATGCGTAAAGAAACGCAGTATCTCGGTCATATTATAACCGAAGTGGGAGTAAAACCGGATGAAAACAAAATATCAGCCGTAAAAAATTTTCCCGTGCCAAAAAAGGTAAAAGATATTCAGTCATTCCTAGGATTGGCAGGATATTACCGTCGATTTATCAAAGATTTTGCAAAAATAGCAAGACCTTTGACAGATTGCACAAAAAAGGACATCAAATTCGAATGGACCAAGCAATGCGATCTCGCATTTGAGCGATTGAAGGAAGCACTAATTACAGCACCCATACTTCAATATCCAGATTTTACTAAAACATTTATCGTGACAACAGACGCTTCAGATAAAGCAATTGGCGCGATATTGTCACAAGGGAAAATCGGAGAAGATTTACCAATCTGTTACGCAAGCAGAACACTAAACAAAGCTGAGATAAATTATTCAACCACAGAAAAGGAATTACTAGCCATTGTATGGGCAGTTAACCAATTTCGACCATATATATATGGAACAAAATTCATCATCGTAACCGATCATAAACCGTTAACCTGGTTATTTGGGGTCAAGGACCCAGGATCGAGGTTAATGAGGTGGAGAATAAAGTTGGAAGAATACGATTACGACGTACAATATAAAGCAGGAAAAATGAATACCAACGCAGATGCTTTGAGTCGCATTTATGCACTGACGCGAGCGAGAGCGCGCGAGAAAGAAAGAGAAGAAAAAGACAGCATACAAAAACCACAGGAGGAAAAAGGACAGAGAGAACGCTCTCGCGCGGCCAGCGAGGCCCCTCGGGCCACAGAAGCGGCCTGGGGAAGCGCGGCGCCGGGGGAGAATCTCCACGCTACGCGCGAGCCGAGCGGCAATGCCTGCCATGAGAGCGAGGCAGATGGCTGCAGCATAGGCGCAACATGCCTCGAGAAACTCGAACGCGCCGAGCTTATGCATGAATATCATGATGCCCCCTTAGGTGGACACCAGGGCATCGTACGAACGTTGCATCGGCTGAAAGAAAAATATGAGTGGCCAGGAATGAAGGAGGACGTCACCGCCCACATACGGCGTTGTGACAAATGCCAGAAAAATAAGGCGGGGAAAAACGCAAAGGCCCCGATGGTTAAGACAGACACACCAACACATGCATTTGAAAAATGTGCTGTCGATATCGTAGGACCTCTACCGATAACGGATAAAGGTAATAAATACATACTTACCTTCCAGGATTTATTATCAAAATACAGCCTCGCTATACCTTTGCCAAATCAAGAAGCAAATACGGTAGCGAAGGCCCTTGCGACTGAAATAATATGCAAATTTGGCGCACCATCAGTAATCCTTTCGGACCAAGGCACAAATTTTCTGAGTGCAACTTTTAAAGGAGTATGCGAGTTATTTCGCATAGAAAAAATTCAAACTACAGCGTATCATCCTCAATCAAACGGAGCATTAGAGAGATCACACAGAACTCTCGCCGAATATCTGAAAAATTTCATCAGAGAGGATCAAAAGGATTGGGATGAGTGGTTACCATATGCGATGTTCACGTATAACACCACGCCCCACACAGTGACCAAAATCACACCGCATGAAATGATCTTCGGGGAGAAGGCGGAGCTACCAACGGCTCTAAAACAGGCCCCGCGGTTGACATATTCGCATGAGGATTATGCGGCAGAGTTAAGGGAACGCCTGCGGGCAGTATGGCAACAAGCCCGCGAGCGAGTGGAAGGGGCAAAAGACAGAGCGAAAGAACAATACGATCGCAAGACGACGGCGAAAGAATACCGTCCAGGCGATAGAGTCCTTCTCCAAGACGAAACGTTAAGGAGGGGACGATCGGCCAAACTCACACCCAAGTGGGTGGGGCCTTATACGATCAAAAGCAAGGAAGAGAAGGAAACCTATATTATCGGACGAGGAAGGAAAAACACACGGGTACATGCAAATAGGATCAAACCCTACATTACCCACTAAAAGAAACTGAGGATAATGTAGAGCGAAAAAGAAAAGAGACGACAATGCAAAGAAGAAATTAGAAACATAAAAATACGTATATTAAAATATAGGTACACAAAAAAAAAAAATAAATAAATAAAATTTTTAATAATTTCTTTTCAACTAACGGTGACCGGCAGATAACGGCTGCCGGCCGAACGCACGCGCCCTGAAAAAGGAGAGAAAAATTGGAAAAAGGGAGAGGGGAAAATAAAAAATTTTTAAACACATAATTCCTTTTGTTTTTCATATATTGTTACAAACAAAAAAAAAAAAAAAATAAAAAATAAAATAAAATAAAATAAAATCATATATATATATATATTGTTGAGCGCCCCTAATACAGCCACGGAGCTGGCTGTTGCCACCCACGGAAAAGGGCGGCCAGCCACCACATCCGCGGCCGGCTGAGCCACCACCCTTCCTCCGGGGTGACGTCTCCATAAAAGAGGACACAAAGTCCAAGAACGTCCGCCGGCTCATATCCCCAAACCTCCTCCTCCCGGGCTTCAGGGGTATCGCGCCACAAATCGTCTACGGCTGCACGCAGCCGCGCTCGCCGGCGGCGAACCGCCACCGCGTGATTGATAAATTCCCTCATCCGCCATCGCAGGAGGGGAAGACGCGGCCGTGTACGTTTCCGCAATCGGGGAGTCTGAAACAGAAAGAGAACAACAACAAAAGTTAAACAAAGCAAGAAATAAAATCAACAACGATGAATCAAAAAAAAAAAAAAAAAAAAAAAAATTTTTCTCAGCCCCTACCAAAACAAATTCCACCTCCGCATCCTCGGTGCCAAAAACAACCGCACCCTGCTCAAAACGCCAGTCTTCCATGATAATAGCGCTGAAAAAGAAAAATAAAATAAATAAATAAATAAACAAATAACACACACGCCGAATAATTATTACAAAAAAAAAAAAAGAAAAAAAAAACTTTTTACTACATCAAACACAAAACAAAATTTATACTTACAAAAAAAAAAAAAAAAAATTTTTTCCTTGAAAAAACCGAGATGCCTCGACGTCTCAAGCAAGACTGATCGCCGTTAGCAACGACGACGACGAAGCCAGGAATCGGACATTGAAATCCGACCTAAAACTGCAGAAAAGTGGGACAATCCCGCAAACTCAGCGAGAAGTTTGCACGAACGCGAACGAAAACGAAAGAATTAAGAACGAAAAAATTTTAACACAAGATATAAAAATTATATACACGAAAATAAACTAGGGATGAAATAGGCTAACCCTGAGACATATGTCAACAGGTACCTGCCCTTACTGTGGCAGCCGAGCCATTGCGAGCAGAAAAAAGGAAAACCCTACAACATCGAGAAATTTGCGGTTTCTCCAGGACTATATTACGAGGAAATCGGAACATTGTCAATAACAAACGACATTTGGAAATTAGTTATCAAAATAGATCTCAATACCTTGAAAGAACAAGAAAAAAGTATAAAAAAGACTTTAATAAAGTTAAACGAACTCTGTCGAGGACGGCAGAAAAACGATGCGCTATGCAATTCGATCACCAGCAGTGCGACAAGGATGCTCAATCAGGTGAACGAAGAGATACAAGCCGTGTACGATATTACAGGCACAAAAACGCTACGTCATCGTAGAGGACTGATTAATGGCCTGGGGTCAATTATCAAAGTCATCACGGGCAATATGGATGCTCAGGATGCTGCAAAAATAAACGAGAGACTCGATAAAATAACTTCGAAACAGGAAACAGCAGAGGATGCGATGAAAGAAAACATCCAAATCCTCGATGCAACTATTCACCTATTCAACAAGTCAACATCACGATTAGAGGCAAATCAACAAACGCTCAACAAACTCATCTCGAAGGTGGAGCAAGGATTATCAGCACGCTTAGATGCTCTCGACGAACGTCAACAATTAGACGAGAAATTAACAACTTTGGGACTAATAGTCGAATCCCTTTTAGGCGATGTCAGACAATTAGTACAATTCCTCGTGGAACTGTCAAAGGGACTCGTCAATCCGAGTGTATTATCCCCGCGACAGCTCTCCGAATATTTAAACAGCGCAGTTACACATCTTCCGAGAGGCCTCATGTTTCCAACAAAAATAAAACGCGAAGAAATGCCAAAATTATTAGAGGTAAGCGAAGTAGGCTCTTATTGCAGCAACACTGATCTCGTCCTCGTAGTAAAAATACCACTCGTGGGACCCGAGGAATACATCGTAAACAAAGTATACCCTTTACCAGCAAAAATCGATGCACGCAACTATCAATTCATTGAAATAGTAAACACTCTTGTCATAGTCGAAAAAACGCGAAAATCATGTCTTCCTATAACAGAAACCGAATTAGGAACATGTAAACATCTAAATTCACATTTTTATTGCGCACCTAAACACGCCGCACTCGCAGCACACACGTGCACAGCCTGCGAAACAGGGATGTATTTAACGCATAATACAAAATACGAAAATTGTAAACGAAGAATTGCCGTAATAAATAACACGCTCGTAATCGCGCTCGAACACCGGGGGAGATGGCTATACGTAGCACCAGAGTCAGAAACACTACTCATACATTGCGGTCAACGACCTGTAGAGTACGTAGCACTTAAGGGTGTAGGGACTCTGGCCTTGGACGGAAAATGTTCTGTCACCACTCCTAGTTTTAGACTTGAAACTCTGGGGGAAACAACCCAAGATATATTTCAAGAATTTATACCTAAAATAAATTTAACATTTTTGGAAGAGGATGCGCAAATACTGAAGCACACCTCATTGATTTCAGAATTACCACATAAATTAATTACCGATCCAGCAGAAATAAACAAATTAGGAGAAAGACTGGAAACACTAAAAACAAAAGTAAATAACGCAAAACATGCAGAAATGATTCATCAATTTGCGATTGGTGGTTGTTCATTAGGCGCGCTTGTACCGATAATACTCGGAGCGACCTGTATATACTTGTACATGCGGAAGCAAAGACAGCCACCCGCAATCGCGATATACAGCGAGCCAACGACCGCCAACGGGATGGCTCAAGACAGAGAAGCTGCGTCATCAAAACGCAAGCTACCTCTACCAATACTTAAAGGGAAATTCATACAAAAGAAACAACGTACGAATTCAACGTAAAAAATAAAAGCATATTTAATGGAGATTATACGAGGTATAACTTACCTCATAATGGGAAACTTTGGGAAATATATAATAAAGAAAAAAAAAAAAAAAAAAAACATTATATCAGAATTATATATAATATTCTTATATATAATAACGAAAAAACAAACATGTAAACAAACAAACAAAATTGTAAGCTGAAGGACCAAACACCCGTCAAAATGTAAATCTCAGGAGAGATTTATTCTTCCCAGGGGGGAGGAATGTTGTGTGCTGGAATCTTCCATCACACAAGGGTTAATAAACTGTTCAGGCCGTTCAACTGCAGAGGCCGTCCAACTGCCTTAGGTAGCCAAAATAAGTAGGCAATATTGAGCAATTACATTGCATTGTTCAATATTGCAAAAGGCTAATACGAATCGCTAAAATAAAGTAGGCAATATTGGGCAATTACACTGTCAGCGTGATTGCATTACCCAATATTGCAAAAGCCGACACAAATTATTCACCGGAGCAGCCAAAAGATCCATCGAGGATCAGGCACTCCGGGTTTGGGCGTCGACGAGTTTGGTCCTAAGGCAAAACCAACTTGTACTAATCATTTTAGACCAACCTAGTCGAATAAATCTAAGTTATTTTTGGTAAAGATTGAGTTGGAGTTTCACTCGTTTGGTAAAATCCCAGAACCTTGATCCCTTTTTCGCGATAAATTCTTTATCACGGAATCTCGGGACACAACAACATCTTGTTTTACCGATTTTACCTGACGTTAAATTAATCTACTCCCTGATCGAGTCTGAACAAACAAATTTAAATGTAACCAAAACTGGATACGTTACAGAGTCTGCGAATGTATTCGTCTTGTCCTACCCAAGAGCCGGCTATCAATGATATAGCCAACCGAAAACAATTTAGCGAGCTATAGTCTGATCCTTTCCCAAATTCTTCCGCTATCGCTTTTATAATATCCGTCTTCCTTGGTTTGTATGGATCTATTCCTTCTTTGCTACAGAAAGTCTACCATTTCCGTAATGCGCTGTCGTATTGCTTCAGTGAAGATTTCCGTATTGAGCCAACCATAATTTCTCTCGCTTCATCCGGAATGTTATTCATTTTGAACGCCTCTCACAAACAACTCCGGCTACCAGGGTAAGGTTTTTTGATAATGGATGAGGTTCTCTGTTAAGAGACAACAATAAGGATTTATTAGAAACAAATTTCACCGCTTCACTTATCAAGGAGGACCAAAATCGCGGATACCACGGCTGCGCCGGCCAATTCGGGACTACTAAGATGCCTGTCGCTTCGTCCTCCTTAACCTTTCGCAGGACTTGGAGAATGAGAGAAAAAGAAGGAAATGCATAGAATAGCGAGAGCTGTTCCCAACCAATTGTAAATGCATCCACCGCTTCACTTTTCGGATCCCGGAACCACGATACGTATCGATCGCATTTCGTATTGATGCGAGAGGCAAATAAATCAATCTCGGGGCAGCCCAACGAGGTTACTTCTTTTCCGAAGGGCGAGAGTCGGCGTCTGCCTCGATATTTTCCACCGTATTTATGTATGATATCATTATCCGAATTTTCTGTATCTCATACCATTCCCTTATTTCCCTCGATAAGCGGTTAAGATTTTCGAACCGTACTCCGCCTATTTTGTTGATGTATGCCACCGCTGTAGTGTTATCAATACGCAGAAGTATGTTACAATCAACTTTTTCGCTAACAAAGCATTTTAGTCCAAACAAAGCTGCCATGAGTTCAAGAACATTAAGAGATTAGCTAGCATTAGCTCGCGAGTGAAGCCCTCCTTTTCCTGTCGACGTCGTCCCTTCGACGTGCTTGGAAAACTCCGAGACCGTCGTGTATTTTGTTGTTTCCTCCTGCCCTGATCCATCGCATCCTGTCGTCGTCCATTCCATGTGCGACGGGGCGGGACTCGCAAGTTTTTTGGATTTTCGGTATTCAACGGTTTTTTAAAAATATTTGTATCTCCTTCGATGGGTTTTCCAACGTCGTTGCTGTTTTAACTCTCTCTCTTCTATTTGTTTTCCGAATAGACACTCATCTGGAGCCGACTCATTGTCTTTGAAGGTTGTGTTGATATTCGCGAGAATCAAGCTGCGCCGAATCAGGGATTCATCTCTCTGTATATTAATTAAATTATTATACGCCCTGCGTCACTCAGCTTTTCCAACAGCCCTAATTCCTCTTGCTCTCCACTCACAATTTCCCGAAAGGCTCTTCCTATAGCTGCTGCGATTTTCCTTTGTTTTTCGACAATTCTCTGATCTCTTTTTGCCACATTTTCGCCGAGAGCTGCTTTGACTTTCGGGTTGATTGCCGGCGGATCAATAAAACTCGCGTTTTCCCGTGGCAGCCCAATCGAAAAAGGATTTGACCCGGAAATCGTGAGGGGGGGCACTGTGAGTCTACATTGTGGTTTTCGGAATTCCAACCCTCTTGCATTTTCCGCCATCTTGAATTGAAGGGTAAATTTTGTATCTTAAATAACTCGTTTATTTTCAACTTAACACGAAAAATGTTCATTATCAAAGTTGTTTATAATTAAATTTCCTACATATACTCTTTTTTTTATTTTTAAATGAAAAATGTATATTATTCAAGTTGTTCGCAATTAAATTTCCTACAATTGTTGTTCTGATCAATTTTTCGGTAGGACCGATACTGTTCGATTTAAACCTAAAAAGAGGGGGGATTTAAACCTAAAAATCTCGTTTAATATTGATTTTTTCGTATAAACGATAATATACTGACTTTCTAAAAATGTAATTTGCTATGACCTTGATGCTGCCCTGCCTTGATTTACACTTTTGGGACACACGCTTACGGTGAAGGGAAAAGAGGGTGTAAATAAACCGTTTTTCGAACTGTAAAGCTTTCGCAATGATTTTGGATTGGATTTCAATATGTTTTAAAGAGGTTTGGAAGAATAGAATTTTCTTGAATATATATCATACAATAGTGGTGGGAAAACCCTGGTGATTAAGGAGGATTTCAGCTATTAAAGAATTAAAGAAAACAGCTAATGAACACTTTTCGTGTAAAATTTAAAATAAACGAGTTATTCAATAAATAAAATGTCGTTTATACGAAAGAATCAATAATAAACAAGATAATAGAATATTTCACCCCCCCCCCCCTCCCCTCTTTTTAGGTCTAAATCGGAAAATATCGATCCTACGGAAAATTCATGAGAACAAAAATTGTAGAAAATTCAATTCTAAACAACTGTGGAAATAACCATTTTTCGTGTAAAGTTGAAAATAAACGAGTTATTTAAGATACAAAATTTACCCTTTAATTCAAGATGGCGGAAAATGCAAGAGGGTTGGGATTCCGAAAACCATAATGTAGACTCACAGTACCGCCCCCCCCCCCCTAACGATTCCCGAAGAAAGACCCGCTCGCGGACTTTTTCCAGGTCAGGCCCTTTTTTGGACTAATTCGATTGGGCTATGGTGGATAGTTCTTTATTAACGATTCACGTTCTTCGCTCGGCAACCCGTTTTTTAGTATTTCGTTCCACCGAATACTCACTTCGTTCGGTATTTTTGGCGCCAAACTGCGTTCTTCTATGAGACGTTTTCCTAATACCTCGATAATACGAGGGTCTAGGTTTTCGTCAGCCGCTTCTGTTTTTCCTTGCTGTTTCGTCTGTTCCTCTTGAACCATGCGTTGATCATCTCGTGCGTCTCTCGCGCCTGGTTCTCGGTCCGAAATTTCCTTCGATTGTCGAACTTCTTCATTATTATTGGGAGTATCTGACGAAACGACACTTTCCTGGTGTTCCTCGCGACTTGAATTTTTGTGTCTTTGGGACTCTCCGCTATCATAATCACTCGCGGTTTCTCTTGATTCCGCATTTTCCTCATCACGACGACCTGGCATGAACAAGACCGAAGTAAAGTTACGAACTGAATGCTGACCTACGGTCAAAGCCCTTCCACCAGTGCATATTTTACTTTTGCGCGGGCCCTATTTACGCCCTTCCTCATTCGGGTTAGGCCGTCATGTGTCGCCAGTCTCCTTGTTCGTAAGACGAACGAATCTTAGGTTCCTCAATAGGTTAGACCCATACGAGTATACCTAATTTTTTTTGCACGAGCTACGCTCTTCTCCATTCAGGTTAGACCTTTTTCGGTCACCATGTAACGATCGTCCATTCGTTGTAACACGTCATGTGACAACGTCACGTAACCTAACCTAAAATCAAAAACTCGTACTTACGTCGTTTATATCTTTTGCCTCTCAATTTTTCTATTCTTCGCATTTTGTCCAGTCTTTCCTCATATCTTTCCAATTTCTCTGATCTTTCCCGTTTACGTTTCTTTCCCATTGTTTATAACTGCAGACAATACGTGGTTTTTCTTCTGGCACGAGAAGAAGAATGGACAGGAAACACGGATGCGCAAGGAGACACCCAGCCAGAGAAAAAGTTCTTAGACTTAAAACGCGTGGTTATACTGGCGGTGAGTACGGGTACTACAATTGATCTTGAGAAAGAGGCGCGAAATACAATTAATTTTTACGTGGTACAAGCTTTTAATTACTTGGTGTACATTTTTTACTTTTCAAAGTTTTTAACACCTATACCCTAAACTTCCCAACAGAATAGACAATGGCTAAAAGCTCCTTCTCACTGGTGGTACCACCTAGAAATAGCAGTTCCTTTTCGACAATCAGATAGTGAAAGTTGTAAGTTGCGATTTTCGGATGGCGAATCCCCCGCACTCCGGAGAGGAGTGTGAAAACGGTTATGCGCTAGAACGAACCTTTGTTCTGTCCTGAATTCTGTCCTGACCTACTAACAATTCCGACTACGTTATGGTCTCCCCCTTCGTATACGTGATAAAGAATACCTGCAATTCTCGAAATGCGGACCGATGCACATTTGTCCAATACCGCCTCCTTTTGTAACAATTCTCGAAGAGTCTACTGAGAGGTTGTGTCTTGTATCAAACTGGCGGTAATAGTTATACATTCCCAAAAATTGTTGAAGTTGATTTTTATTCTGGGATTCTTCAAATTTTAATATTCCTTCACGCTTTTTTCCTTCAGGCTCAATACCCTCAAGGGAAATCTCGAACCCTAGAAATGAAACATACTTCTGAAAAAACACACGTTTCGCTAATTTCAGTGTGAAATTATAGTCCAATAGTCTTTGAAAAAGCCTATTCATAACTGAAATATGCTCGTCAAACGTTTTCGTTCCGATCAATATTTGGTCTACATAAGAGGATATATTTTCCGTAAAATCGTCCTTTAACGCAAATATCAGAGCTCTCATGAAACCACACCAGCGGTTTTAAGTCCGAACGGAGCTTTACTGAATTGGTACGTCTCCGAATCAAACAAGAACGCAGTGAACGGCCGAGAAGACTTTTCCAGTAGCACCTGCCAATATCCATTTGTTAAATTTATATAATATTTCGTGGAAAATCTGTTTCGGAGAATCATCCAGCACTGTTAGTTTGAACGCGATCGCTCGAGGATCACCCAAAGCAGCACGCTCCCCCCTAGAAACCGCACTGTCATGATAATTAACTTTTTCAACGACATCGTCACTTTCTTTCTTCTTTGAATTTTCCTATACCACCAAATGAACATCGGCTTCATTTAATACCGCATCTTGATTTAGACGAATTTCGTTTTTATCATTTTCTTTCGTTTCCCTTTCAATAAATATTTCTTCAATCGGTAATATATTATCCTCGCTGGTATAATCTAATTTTTCTTATTCATCCAATTTTTCTTGTGGTAAATCCTCCCGACAACTTTCTTTCTTTTTCAACCTTCTATTTTCATTACTCGACAACCTCGCATCGTTCTTCGTTTTATTCGCCTTTCTCTGTATATTACGGTCTGTTAAAATCTCCCCATCCTTTTCATTTAATTAATCCTTCAGTGTAATTTCCTCGTTTTCATCCGCAGGTAATTTCTGTACATTAATAACATAGACATAAACAGTATCATTTTTCTGAGAGCAAACGAGCGCTTTGGACGTCTTTTACTCGAATACCACCGTCAACCCTCTTAGACACCTTCCCAGAATCTCTATACTATGACACTCACAATTGATTAATCCATCGTTCTTAGGCAATCACTATTGATTTCGATCACAATTTGTCGATTTATTGAGGTTATTTTTTGCTAATCGCGGTTGATACCATAACGTTTGTTTCCGAGAATTCATTAACTTCACCTTGCTGTATCAACCTCTTTGCTTCATCTTTTTAGACAATTAGTTATAAATTGTACACAAGCTGGGACAGAATGCTTCTTAAATTCTTCGTCATTTTGAATATCGTTTTGCAACTCAAGCCACAAACTCGCCCTACCCTCCAATGAGTGCTCGACTATAGGCATCTGACGGTCTTGTTTTACGTTTTTCATTTTGAAAATTTCTTCCATCTCTTCCAAGTATTCCACTGGATTTATCGCGAATTCATCTCGAAATTTCGGGATTTTAACATCAACAGTAAAATTTTGTACGTTACTCATAATCTTCACAATCTGCTCAGTATTTACGTGCGGTTGGCGTTGGACCCCTGCCGGTTTTTACGATCTATCATTCTGTAGTTGTTGATTTTCAGTGCGTAGTACTTCAAGGTCTCGACACATTTGCTCCAATTCTTCGCGCATGCTGATAAATGTCTCATCATTACTCTCTTTCTCACACCTACGGCCTTCTTCCGTATTTAATAGACGATCGTCCGGAATTAACGGCATTTTTTTTTTTTTTTTTTTTTCCTAGAAAATTGGAGATTATTAATTTTTGTTTCGATATACGGCCGCTTTTCGATACATATGTATGCATAAACGTATATACAGTGTGACAATTATAAAGTGGACGCTATTTATTTGCGGGTTTAACGCGGTGATATCGGGATATCTAAAAATCGTAATTTAAGTAACTTTTTCCGCTTTCTTCGAAAAAAAATATAGCGTTAATGTAGGACCCATAGTTTTCGTTGGCGGAAAATTTAAATTGGAAAATGAAAAGAAAAAGTTGTTTTTTATTTTTTTTAAAGAAAGCTTATTTAATTCTAAACACAGATCAGTTTGTACATTTCGTTTGCGGATAATATTCGTTGAGAAAAAAAATAACAAAATTGAGTAAAATATACGTTTTCAAATTGAGACAATAGCACAGAACCGTGGTGTGTGAACTTGCATCGTTTTCATGCTGCTGCAACGATCTTGTCGTCTGCGCTGACGGCGATTGGCGATCACAGCTGATGACGATTGTGAGGTTGAGAGATCTCGGTTAATGCTGACATGACATATCATCAAAAAAATTAACAGTTCGAATGCTCAAGGGGGGGAGGCGTGAAATGAAGTTGTATTCGAAGGAACAAGAATAATACATTGAAAAAAACCAAAAAAAATTTCGGAAAATGCTCGGCAGTTTATCTGCATTGAATAACCGTCGAAAGATCATCGCCACATTTTACTGTCTTTCTCGACCAAGTGATGTGGCAGCGAATGACCAGTGTTCGACAGTTGTGCGAAAAAATAATAATAATTAATAATTGACTAATAGTTTCAATTGGTTTAATAATAAATTAACTTATTGATTTATAATGAAATAATTGTCAAACACTTCAATAGAATGAATAAATTATAGAACGATCTTTTTTCAACTGGAGCAGCACTCTAAAACAATGCCGTGACTTCCAAGCTGCATTTTTCAGAATGCTTTTAATCAAATATATTTTTTCTAATTAACTACGAGTTGTGCAGTGTCAAGAACACATGTGAGAAGTCGTATGAACTGTTAGAAAAACGAAATAATTTTTTTTTACCAAAGCACAACTTCTGGGATTATCTTGCTTTATCTTCATATTTTATTGCCCTCTTGATCGCTTCTACTCTCAATTTCTTTATTTTTGTTTCCTTCACTATTATGTAATTTGGCGGCTTCCTGTCCAGTAATATCCACTTCACGTACTTTCTCTTTATCCTGTCCAATCTTCCCTCGTTTTTCCACCTCCAAATTTCCGCTCCGTACATCATGACGCTTCCCACCAATGCGTTGACCATGTTTATCCTTCTTCTGAAGCCCTCTTTGAATTCCCCTATACTCCACGTCTTTTTCATTGCCACTGTTCCCCGCTTCATCCTTTCCACTAGCTGCTTTTCTGACCCTCCGTTCTTTTGTAAGATGTATGCTAAGTATTTCATTTTCTTTACTTCTTCTATGTTGTCGCCTCCGCACTGCCACTCTCTTATTTTCGTCCTCCATTTTCCGGTTTTGAATACCACAAGTATCGGTTTTTCAGAGCTTATTGTTAAATCCTTACCTGCTATGAATTTTATGAATTTCTTCATCATTCCGTGTAACCCCTCTTCCCCTACTTTCACCACGTTTAGCGTCTCCTCATGTTTCCATTATCCTCCTTCTTAGATTATTCGGTATTTCCATTTTCGTCATCATTTCGTTCAATTTCCATCTATCCAACTTGTTGAACGCCGATTTAAGATCTGCGAAGAATACAAATATCTTTCCTCCTTTTTTGCTCAGTTTCCTATCAACAGCGTAGTTCAGGGCGTACACTGCGTCCATCATTACCCTCCTCGCCCTGAACCCGAACTGTGTTTCCCCTAATTTCCTTTCCGTTTCCTTCATAAATTTCTCGTGGAATATACTAGCGTATATTTTATACGCCGTGTCCACGTGTAAGACTCTCCGGCGAAAGAAATTCGAATTTTCGCGCTCCGAATCCGGTGGTCACGAGACTCGTATTTTATCCCTCTCTCAGGACGTAACAATGTACTGCGACACGCGTGACGTTATTGATCCTAAATGTGAAAACTGTGTTCCACGGGGATAGGGTTCGTGGAGTTCGCTGAGGTCGTAATAATTCGCTTAACAATGAATAGTTAATAGTTAATCTAATCGTTTCTTTGTTTACACCATAGTTTCTGTAGAGACAATATATCAATTTTTAGTAAACACAAAGCAACAGTGACTTAACATCAATGCTGGAATTTCTGCCTCAACAATGCAGCTGTTATGTACAAGGACTTGGTTTTGTTGCAGTTATATTGTTGAGATAAAAATTACAACATTGATGTTATGTCACTGTTGCTTTATGTTTACTGGGTTATGATAAAATTCACCATTTCAGGAATCACTTTTTTGTAATTGTTACATGACTAAAAAACATGTCTAACTTGTGCCCGCGCTCAGTATTGAAAAAAATTTTTTTTTATGGGGCGAATTTATCGTTCCTGAAACTTGCTGGAATAAATTTCATAATAATATATTGTCACGCCTTTTCCAGGGGGGGAAGCGAAACAATACAAGGGAAAACAACGAGAACCAAATTAAAGAAGAACAGAACAAAATATATATTTTAAATTATCAGAGCACAGTTTGGTTTGTGGGCGCCAGCGAGTTTCACGATAACTCGCAACGTTCGCAAGAAAATAATTACAAAGAAGAAAAAAAATGATTAATTAGACAAACGGGCAAGGGGGAAGGGGGAGGGATCTCAGGGGGAAGGTTCCCGAACGCTATAACGCCTCTTACCGCCGAGTCAACAAATGCGAAAAGAAAAAAAACGTGATCTTTGCAAGAATTAAAATAAAAATAAAAGTACAAAAGAAAAGACTCTCGAGCGCGGCATAACGACTGGGGGGGGGGGGGGGGTGGTGGTACGGAGGGAGAAGTCAAAAAGGGCGCTGGGGAAAATGAGGGGGACGCAGGGGGAGGCACCACGCACTATTCGCACCCCTACAGCATGAAATATTGTGTCAATATTGCAGTTATATTGCCGGAGCATGGAATATTTCGAAAGTTGCTGCAATATTATAGTAATGTTGCAGCACAATGTATCATCCTAATATTGCCAGCAATGTTAAGGCAATATTACTGGAATATTGCAACAGGATTTCAAGTTTAAATATTATGTATAATTAAATCCGTGGATTAATATATTGTTATTACAAATGATTAAAAAGTACCCATTTAACAAAGATTTAGTTAATTCAGTTATCACAACAATGATTATTGCTGAGGTATAGTAGTAAAATAATAATATTCAATGATATATCATTATTGTTATAGTATATGCACACGTCTACTGAACTATTATATTTGAGTATGAAAATAGTATTTAACAACTGTATGAATAAAAAAATGCAGTCAGATGAAAAAAGATATTTATTTTTATGTACGCTGGAACAATACAAACATTCAATACATTAAGGGAGCTTTCCAGTGTGAAATTTTCAAAAAATCGATTTTTTTTTGCTTTATCGAATAGTATACACTCTTCCGAATATTCCCTGAAATTTTCATGCCGAAATTCAGATTATTTCGGTTACTGTACAGCATTTCTTGGAAGAAGGCAACGGAGCGCTACAGCTTGTAATGATTTATTTTACATTTATAATCATTATTCTCATTTTGTGTTAAATTTCTCTAAGAGTATTCATATATATCGCTCGTTACAAATTCATTCGACGTGCATTGGACAATTCATGTTCAATAGAACAGAGAATAACGTCTTCGGCATAGGAAAATATAAATATATAAAATTCGACATTAATTTACAAAATATATATATGATTTAAAATCTTCGTCCCTTCTTATCGTATATACGTCCACTTCCTTGGAGTCGCGATGCGTGGTCCAATGATGCAAGGCAGTGGCGACAGGTCCAATCGTTTCACGACACAAATTTTGGTGAGACCTCGTCGAAGTAAAATATTGACACTGAATATAATTTAGATTGTAATGCGATCGCGACTTGGGACGAAGTGACCAAATCTCCTCGAGGACCCACAAGGTGTACCGATGAAATTCAAAATCCCCTCCCCAGCGATTACATTGACTACACGTCTTGCCAAATTTGAACGGGCTCACCACATTATCCCCCTTATTTTGTCCGCGATTATATGAGTAGGATAAAATATTTAAAAATGCTCTTGTAGCTTAAGAGCTACCGACAACATCCTTCCATTCACACACTCATTCCAAAGACTCCATCCCACGAAGGGTCTCGTCCTAACTTAACCTACATCACATCGCAAATAATTCTTATTCTTAACCTATTCAACCAACATGGTCATCGTACATTTTGCTTAAGATTGCGAAACGTCTAAATTTTTGTCACAGCAAAACACCTCTTCATCTATACAATCATCGAATAATATAATGCAATAATATGACGATCCATGACAACAATCGCATCAACACATCGGTTCATTATACTTTCGAAGGTTGGCTCTATTATATGTTCCTTTAATAGATTTACTACTTTCAATATCAGAAAGAACGAAAGCATTGTCACCCTTTTTTGCTACAATCTTATACGGTCCCTCGAAAAGATGAAAGAATTTATGAATGACTCGATCCGTGTTGCTCGAGATATGTGGTACCTTGAGCAAGACTTTGTCACCTACAATCAGAGATACCCTTGAAAAACCTTTCTGTTGGTGTTTGCGACCTTCAAAGCATTTTTGCAGGCGATCTCTCGCCATCTCAATCTTCCATTTATGTGGTTTGTCTTTCGATTCAGGGAACTCAAATAATTTCTCAATATGGTCCCTCGGCATAACTCCCCAGTGCAATTCTGACGGAACATATCCTGTGCTACAGTGAGTAGTACAATTTAACAACAATTCCATTTTTGGTAAGTACTTTGCCCATTTTGTGTGTTGCTCTGCACAAAAGGTCCGAAACAATCTTCCTAATTCACGCATCACTCGCTCAGTAGGGTTGGATTGGGGATGGCGAATCGAGGAGAATACAATTTTTATTCCTTCCTTCTCCAACTCTTCTCTCCAAATTTTTGCGGTAAACTGTGAACCGTTATCTGACAAGATTCGCTTTGGCTTTCCTACCTTCTGACAATAATCTTCTTTAATCTTCTTAACTACCACCCGTGCCGTCGCCCTTTTTACGGAATACAATTTGACGAGCTTGGAAAACGCATCCATTGCGGCAAATATATACTGCACGCCACCAACAGATTTTGGCAAAGGACCATAAAAATCGACTGTAACTAAATCGTTTGGGTGGTCAGAAAATACTTGACAATATTCGCCTTCCATAGACCTCCTTAAATGTTTCACCCTTTGGCACAAATCGTACGAAATTATATATCGCTTAGCATCCCTATTCATTCCTTTCCAATAATAAAACCTTTTTAAATGCAGGACTGTCTTGTACACACCAGGATGACCAAGTCGATCATGTTCGGACTCAACAACGATTTTTTGAAGAATAGTCGGAACTAAAATACGCCACCGCGAATCATTCATTGATTTCCAAAACCATATCCCGTTATATTTTTGCACACTCCCGGTTTCTTTATGTTTTGGATCTTGAACGAAGCTTTGTATAAAGTCATCTGATCTTTGCAACGACTCTAATTTTTTTAGTTCCGCGCGAAAAAACGGGTTTATTTCCAGTAGCGAAATCCTAATCAACGCTTCATCGACAAACCCTTCTGCAGGATCCACATCGCACAACATGAAACCCGATATAGCAATTCGCTCCGAAATCTCCGCCTCAAATTTTCCGCTTGGATTTCTACTAAAAAAATCTGCCACAATATTATCGCGTCCTTTACAATATTTTACAGCAAACGAAAACTCTTGAATTAACAACAGCCACCTTATTATTCGTGCTGTATGAAAATGGGCCCTATTCAGAAACGTCAGCGCTTGATGATCTGTAATAACGATAAAAGGTCGACCAATCAAATAAATGCGAAATTTAAGCATAGAATACACTATTGCCAACAACTCCTTTTCGGTTGTCGTATAGTTAGTTTCAGCAGTATTTAATCCGCGACTAACCAACGATATGATCCGATTATTTCCATTTTCATCTATCTGAAACAGCACACCGCTGATACCTTTATCAGAGGCATCCGTTTGCAAATAAAATGTATCGTCCACACGATAATGTGACAATTCAATCGCGTTCCTAAAATTATTCTTCAAATCTTGATAAGCCTTAGAGTGTAATGGTGTCCACTTCCATTCGGATTGTTTCTTTAAAAGCTCTCTAAAAGGATCCACAAATTCAGCATGTTTATTAGAAAATTGTCGATAATAATTACATACCCCTAAAAATTTCTGTAATTGTGTTTTACTTCGGGGTTCTTCAAAATCCAAAATAACATTTAATTTGTCTGGATCGGGTGTTATCCCCTTAGATGAGAGAACAAATCCGAAAAATTTTACTGATTCTTGACAAAAAAAGGCTTTATCCAAACGAAGAGTAAAGTTATAGTAACCAAGTCTTTGGAGAACTTTTTCCAAATGTTCCATATGTTGAGTAAAACTATCGGAAGTAATTAATAGGTCGTCAACGTAATAAGTTAGAAAATCGTGAAAATCGTCGCGAAACGCCAAACTTAATGCTCGAATGAAACCACTCCCCGCCGTCTTTAACCCAAACGGAATCACTTTAAACTGATATAGATTCCCTTCAAAAAGAAATGTTGTGAATTTACGCGATTCTGCTGTCAAGGGGATTTGCCAGTAGCCATGGGTTAAATCCATGGTGGTCATCCATGTCTTTTCATGATGCTTCTGCATTAAATCATTTATTTTTGGTGGGGATTCCTGATCGCCGAGTATTATCGCGTTCAAATATCGGGCGTCCAGACACACCCGAAGACTTCCGTCTTTTTTATTCACTATTCTCAACGGATTACAATATGGCCCACTTCCTCGTTCAATTATGCCTGCCCCAATCATTTTGCGTATCTCCTTCCGTACTGCCTCTTTCTGATGTATGGGGACGGGGTAAGAGTGATTAGAGATCGGTTTCGAATCAATCAGCTTGATTTCATGTTCATATATGGTAGTGTAACCTGGCTTGTCTGAAAACACGTTTTTATATTTTTTTATCAAAGATACAACCGCCTCCGCTCGGTCGCAACCAAGCAACATGAGCTTACGCGCGACACATCGAATCCCCTCGGAGAAGTCTCGATCTGCATCGACACAATCGACCCGATGGTCATTATCGAGTCGACTATGTTCTTCTGCATGTAAATAATCAAAATTTATATCATCATCACCTTTTTTATACACTCGTTTAGATTTATTTTCAGCATTTTCATTTTTATCACACATACTAATCTTATTCATTATTTCAATCACGTTATTGCTCTTATTCAAGAGCCTTCCAATCTCATCATTATTATTGTCATAATTATCCTCATTTAACTCAGGATTTTCTTGATGAAAAAGAATATGTAAACACAATGAATCTGATGGTCTTTCACAATGCCTATTCATCTTATCATCAACCGCTCTTATTTTAGCAGTTTTCAATTTTGTATCGTCATTCTCACAAATTGAAATTTCATCGCTCATTAATGATGATTTTTCATTTACATTATGCATTGGAATAATCTCAGTATTAGGAACATTTAGTGAGGCTTTATCATGAGCGTTATTATTTAAATTTGCTTTCAAAATAGACGATTCTATATTCTTCATTTGTTTATCACATTGAATAATTCGTATATATATGTTTTTATGGATCTGATTAATTTCGAGTCCCTCCGAAGAACCTCGATGAAATGAAACATAGTGGCGACCGAGAGGAGTCCCCTGAATAGTTATAGTATGGTTGTCGTAATTTACAATTCCCCTATTCTGGTACAGCCAGTCATTACCAAGTATACCATCGGATGTTAAATACGGGACCACTAAAAAAATATGCTCAAACTTGAAATCACCAATAGCTGCATGACAGAACATTTGCTTCTTAATACTCGTACTTTTCTTTCCTATCGCAGCAGAGACATACATATTTGTGACAGGTAATTCATTAATGTCATGGGCGCGTTTGAGATGTCTGTAAAAGTTTTCCGATATGCAAGTTACCTGACTGCCTGTATCGACTATAAAATTTCTTTCCTCATTGCTTATTTTAACTCGTACGTGTGGACTCTGTTTTAATCGCGACTTTATTGGCCAGGGTTTATCTTGATTGCCCTGAACCTCATTATTTAGGTCCTGTATAAAATCCGTAAATCGTCGACACGATATTGGACCTTGCTGTATCGTGTCTACTTTTAGTTTAAAGTATTTCTTATGCCTGCATTGTTTTCAAAATGACGTCGCGCATCACTATTTGGCCAATCGTTTCGTTGACGATTTACTTGCATATTAGGTGGTGGAAACCTTACGTCAGGCAACCGCATGGTCGGTGTTACATTATTTTTGATATTTGGGCGATTTTTATTTACCATATTATTATCACATCCTCTCCAATTTTTTCGATAATAAGGCCTTTGATAATAACCACGTTGATATTTTTTATCTTGTCGGTAATGTTGAATATGCTGACTATCTTCGTCAGGAAATTCGGGCACTTGAATACTATTTATTTTGTGTGATTGGGAATTCTGATAACGTGATTCTTTTCCCCTAATCCAATCCTCCTGAGCGATGTCCAACTGTGCCAAAGCTTGCGCTACTGCGTTTGCATCGGAATAATTTAGTGTAGATAAATTTGATCTGACACGCGGCGGTAATTGTTGAACAATGGAATAATTTATCTCATACACGGGTAATGGTGGATCGAAATGCCGAGTTTCTTTTAATTGTTCATAAAAATACGAATGCATGCTACCATCGCCATTTTTATATCGACGGGCACTCCACTGATTCTTGAATCGAAATTTAATGGGGATGGAATAGAATTCGTCAGCAAAAGCTCGCTTGAAATCCTCAAAAGTCGCAATATTATTTTTTACAACATTGTACCATATTTTTATACGACCTTCAATGATATTCTCTATAACTGAAATTTGGTGGTGCTCTCGAACATTCTTCAATTTAAAGTATCTTTCGATGTCCTCAATATATTCTAATGGATTATTTTGCTCGGAAAATTTTGGGACGTTGATATTTATATTCAAATTTTGTAAATGACTAACAATACCGTGTATTACTGGATTGTTGACATGATCGTCCACTTCACGTCGAGAATTTTCCAACGGCGTTTGTTGTTGCTGTTGCCCCTGTGTGGCTGGAGCCTGATGAATATTATGGTGTTGACTTCTCAGTAGCTCTAATTCTGTTTTTTGCTCGTCGATACGACGCTGTTCCTCTCTTAGTCGTTGCCATTCGATTTGAATTTCTGTCCTCTCTTGTTCACCCATTTCTGATACGGTGTTTGAACTTCTGCGAACGGTCGAAATTTTCTTGGTATTTATATTTTTTTTTGTATTTACGACCCTATTTACCTTGCCGAGCACGGATTTTGACCGAGTTATAGACGGTGAGCAAGACGTTCTCTTTACCTCTTTAGTCATAGGTAATTAATTTATGGCTGAGATCGTGCCATCAAGTTGGGCGCCAAATGTAATGATTTATTTTACATTTATAATCATTATTCTCATTTTGTGTTAAATTTCTCTAAGAGTATTCATATACAATGCGTTCCAATTGAAGTGGAACACTTTGATTTTTGTCGATCTCCGGCGCAAATCGATCGATTTCAAAAAACAAAAAAAACTCTTTCTTGCAAATTTTATTTGCTTTCGAATGAGCCTAGTTCGAATCCGATCGGATTAGAATTGGCCGCGCACCAGGAGTCGAGGTAAAATCATGCAAATCGGGTTCCGACGCTCAGCTCGAAATTTCGTATTTCCGGGAAGGGCGCTATGATTTGTCATACACCATTGGAAAGGGCATTTCACCCCGAGAAAAATGCGCACAAGCTGGAGTCTGTGCGATCATCCCAGAGGGAGATATAGCACCAGGAAGCGAAAACGGTTTATCGATGATAACTCGAGAACCGTCCGGCCGAATTCGCACAGCTTTCGCACGAGCTACTCTTTTTCCATCCCCCAGAACGACGTGAAGTCGTTTTTCCCGTGGATGCTCCCTCGGCCGAGAACCAGAGATCATCGCGGTGCACCGTCAGCTTCCGACGCCATTTTGAACATGAAAATGTTCGCGCATTGCGACAATATCTATTCCATTGGATAGCTGATGATTTTCCCTTTAAAATGCACCCTTGAAAGTCCCAAAAATCTTAGTTTTAAGACATGATATTTTCATTTGAAAATGCATGAAAATTTAACAGCTTTCGGTCTCGACGGGAGCGCGAGAGCGCGGACCGCAGGCGGCGCACAGCGCGTGAGGGGAATCGATCGAGGGCGCCCCCACCACATGCCCGCAGTCTTATTCCGCGAGCTCACGTATTATCGTAGGCTTTTTCAAAATTTCTTTTTGTACCGGCTTTTTTTTTATATCTCAGTATTATTGTTAAATTAACAAAACTATTATTGTTAAATTAACAAAACTATTATTGTTAAATTAACAAAACTAATATTGTTATTAATTAATTTTTTTGTTATTAAATATTCTTCTAATAAAAGGTTGATGGAGTCCCGAAGTTGATCCTTTATCGAAAACATATCGCGGGATTGTTGTCATTTTATTAGTTTTTGCTTGAATTTGGCTGTTTTTCATGTATTTTCTCACTAATATTTCGAATTTTCGCGAAAAACTCGATGAGTTTTGCGATCGGCGGAATATTTGCGATGGAATAGTCTGTTGAATGATCGAAAATTCGAAAAAAAATGTTTCCTCTATTTTGGCTAATTTTTCAGAATCGTCGAAAAGCACAAATTTTGAAAAGGCTATAACTACGTTAAAAATCATGCCGCAAAGATTTGTCGGGAGTGTTTCGAGACACCCTCGAGAAGACTTAAAAAATTGTCAAAGTTTAATGTCGATAGCTCAATTCCTTCACCCTCAAAATCGATGTCAGAAATTGCCGAAAAATTTCAATTTTAAATTGAAATTTTAATTCAAAAATAATTTTTAATGGTTCATATCGATGTATTTTTTCTCGCTGATTACGGAACACACCGGTATTTCATCGAAAACCCAATATTAAAGATTGAAAATTTGAAAAAAAAATCTCGACTCATTTTTCGCCACTTCTCAAAAAACCTCAAAAAGTCGAAATTTCGGAGGCTCGTAACTACTTTTTGCTTTCTGATATGCGCGTATGTTTTGTTTTAATTATTGAATGCGTATGATAAAATTACGTAAAAAATCAAGGCGCTGCAGCGCAATCGTGCTATCGCACGTGTGAGCGCGAGCACCCATCCCTAGTTTCAATATAAAACGGATGATTTTATTATTTCATTTGTACAATTTCTCATTTTATTTATTCGTTCGATAAACTTTTTGTTGATTTTTAACGTCAGTTAAGTGTTAAACACCGTGATTATACTGTCACTCAAGCGTTTTATCCGCATTCGTTCGTTTCTAGCTCAAGTATGATGATAGCGCAGTGGTTAGCGCGCTGGGTCAGCAACCCGAATGTCCCGGGTTCGAATCCTGTCTCATTTTTTTTTTCATTTTTTTTTACGTCAAACTAATCTTTGACGAAAGCGATGACGATGTTTCTATATAATTTCTCGCTTTTGAAAAATCAAGGGAGAAAAGCGGGCGCAAAACCACGTCTTAATGCAGTTGCTCGCACTTTTTATGCACATTTGTTAATTAATCGCTAGAGCATAACGATAGCGCAGTGGTTTGCATGCCGGATTAGCGTCTCGAGGGTTTCGGGTTCGAATCCCCGGCACATCCTTTTTTTCTTCAACTTTTTTTTCATTATAAAAGAATTCGTAAAAACCGTACGTTAGGAGGAGGAAGCAAGATAATAAAAAGAACGTTTCTCCATTTTCTAAAGTGTCTCAAAATAATTATTTTCGTGCCCATTTCAATCAGCTTATTTATTGTCGGTAACGATTATCATAGCGCATATCATTTTTCGGTATTTACAATTGATTTTCATAAAGGATGAAGAGTGTTTTTTAGCAGGAAAAATATCCAAGTAGTTTTTTGTCGACATTTTGATTATTCCGTCAAGTTGATTTATCTCGGGGATTCACCGAGTTCTACTTATAAGCAGAATAATGTTGTAATATCATTCCCTGATATGGATAAATCGCGAGAAAAAAGAAAGTGCTAAACATCGTGATCATACGCGCTATGAAAATCGTTACCAACAATAAATGAGCTGATTGAAATGGGCTTGAAAAGAATTATTTTGAGACACTTTGGAAAATGAGGAAACGTTCTTTTTATTATCTTGCTTCCTCCTCCTAACGTACGGTTTTTACGAATTCGCAGAGCTGAATGTCGCTGATTTCATGATGACACTTTCATGATGAAAAAAAATTGAAGAAAAAAAACGATGTGACGGGAATTCGAAACCGGAACCCTCGAGACGCTAATCCGGTATGCTAACCGCTGCGCTATCGTCATGCTTTTGCGATTAATTAACAAATGTACATTAAAAGTGCGAGCAACTGCATTAAGACGTGGTTTTGCGCTCGCTTTTCTCCCTTGATTTTTCAAAAGCAAGAAATGATATAGAAACATCGTCATCGCTTTCGTCAAAGATTTGTTTGACGCAAAAAAAAAATGAGATAGGAATCGAACCCGGGACATTCGGGTCGCTAACCCAGCGCGCTAACCACAGCGCTATCATCATACTTGAGCGAAAAACGAACGAATGCCGATAAAACGCTTGAGTGACAGTTTAATCACGATGTTTACCACTTAACTGACGTTAAAAATCAACAAAAAGTTTATCGAGCGAATAAATAAAATGAGAAATTGTACGAATTAAATAATAAAATTATCCGTTTTATATTGAAACTAGGGATGGGTGCTCGCGCTCACACGCGCGATCGCACGATTGCGCTGCAGCGCCTTGATTTTTTACGTAATTTTATCATACGCATTCAATAATCAAAACAAAACATACGCGCATATCAGAAAGCAAAAAGTAGTTACGAGCCTCCGAAATTTCGACTTTTTGAGGTTTTTTGAGAAGTGGCGAAAAATGAGTCGAGATTTTTTTTCAAATTTTCAATCTTTAATATTGGGTTTTCGATGAAATACCGGTGTGTTCCGTAATCAGCGAGAAAAAATACATCGATATGAACCATTAAAAATTATTTTTGAATTAAAATTTCAATTTAAAATTAAAATTTTTCGGCAATTTCTGACATCGATTTTGAGGGTGAAGGAATTGAGCTATTGACATTAAACTTTGACAATTTTATAAGTCTCCTCGAGGGTGTCTCGAAACACTCCCGACAAATCTTTGCGGCATGATTTTTAACGTAGTTATAGCCTTTTCAAAATTTGTGCTTTTCGTCGATTCTGAAAAATTAGCCAAAATAGAGGAAACATTTTTTTTCGAATTTTCGATCATTCAACAGACTATTCCATCACAAATATTCCGCCGATCGCAAAACTCATCGAGTTTTTCGCGAAAATTCGAAATATTAGTGAGAAAATACATAAAAAACAGCCAAATTCAAGCAAAAACTAATAAAATGACAACAATCCCGCGATATGTTTTCGATAAAGGATCAACTTCGGGACTCCATCAACCTTTTATTAGAAGAATATTTAATAACAAAAAAATTAATTAATAACAATATTAGTTTTGTTAATTTAACAATAATAGTTTTGTTATAACAATAATACTGAGATATAAAAAAAAGCCGGTACAAAAAGAAATTTTGAAAAAGCCTGCGATAATACGTGAGCTCGCGGAATGAGACTGCGGGCATGTGGTGGGGGCGCCCTCGATCGATTCCCCTCACACGCTGTGCGCCGCCTGCGGTCCGCGCTCTCGCGCTCCCGTCGAGACCGAAAGCTGTTAAATTTTCATGCATTTTGAAATGAAAATATCATGTCTTAAAACTGAGATTTTTGGGACTTTCAAGGGTGCATTTTAAAGGGAAAATCATCAGCTATCCAATGGAATAGATATTGTCGCAATGCGCGAACATTTTCATGTTCAAAATGGCGTCGGAAGCTGACGGTGCACCGCGATGATCTCTGGTTCTCGGCCGAGGGAGCATCCACGGGAAAAACGACTTCACGTCGTTCTGGGGGTTGGAAAAAGAGTAGCTCGTGCGAAAGCTGTGCGAATTCGGCCGGACGGTTCTCGAGTTATCATCGATAAACCGTTTTCGCTTCCTGGTGCTATATCTCCCTCTGGGATGATCGCACAGACTCCAGCTTGTGCGCATTTTTCTCGGGGTGAAATGCCCTTTCCAATGGTGTATGACAAATCATAGCGCCCTTCCCGGAAATACGAAATTTCGAGCTGAGCGTCGGAACCCGATTTGCATGATTTTACCTCGACTCCTGGTGCGCGGCCAATTCTAATCCGATCGGATTCGAACTAGGCTCATTCGAAAGCAAATAAAATTTGCAAGAAAGTGTTTTTTTTGTTTTTTGAAATCGATCGATTTGCGCCGGAGATCGACAAAAATCAAAGTGTTCCACTTCAATTGGAACGCATTGTATATCGCTCGTTACAAATTCATTCGACGTGCATTGGACAATTCATGTTCAATAGAACAGAGAATAACGTCTTCGGCATAGGAAAATATAAATATATAAAATTCGACATTAATTTACAAAATATATATATGATTTAAAATCTTCGTCCCTTCTTATCGTATATACGTCCACTTCCTTGGAGTCGCGATGCGTGGTCCAATGATGCAAGGCAGTGGCGACAGGTCCAATCGTTTCACGACACAAATTTTGGTGAGACCTCGTCGGAGTAAAATATTGACACTGAATATAATTTAGATTGTAATGCGATCGCGACTTGGGACGAAGTGACCAAATCTCCTCGAGGACCCACAAGGTGTACCGATGAAATTCAAAATCCCCTCCCCAGCGATTACATTGACCACACGTCTTGCCAAATTTGAACGGGCTCACCACAAGCTGCCGCGTCGGCCGTCTGCCCGTGCGACCGTTATTTCTATTGTCTCGTTCCTACCTGCTCGTGTACCTTCCAACGTGAGTCCGGTTCGTCTTTCAGTTCGGTTTCGACATTCAAAATGGATAGATCTACGAAAGAGAAATGTGCGTGGCAGGATAGAAAAGGCTCGAGAAGCGGACATCCGCGAAATGAACGAAAAAGATCCGCGGGTTTCAAGGGAACAAATCGACACGATATCGAAACGGATCTAACGTTTGCGAGCACTTCGGCAGCAAAAATCTTGAAAAAGAGTCCAGAGTTTGAAGTCCGAATCGATCAAACGTTTAGCTATGAGATTTTGGAGTTCTTTTTGGTTTTCGGCGCTCTTCAGGAACTGTTGAAGTGCAAAAAGTGTAATAGCGACGTGAAGTTTTTTAAAAAATCGATTCGCGGATTGGGCTTTAAAATTTGTGTTCAGTGTTCGTGTCCAGATCCGGCCGAGATAGATTCTTGTCCTTTGATAAAAAATGCTTATGAAATCAATCGTCGTTTCTGCTTTGCCATGCGATTGGTCGGCATCGGCATAAATGGCATTAGACATTTTATCGCCTTGATGGATTTAACTGCAAACTTCAATAATAACACCTATTATGGAATCGTGAAAATCCTGCAGATTGCAGTGAAATCAATATACGAGGCCGTCGTGAAAAAAGCAGGTACCGAAGAGAAGGAAAAAACTTTGGAAGCAGAAAATCGGGGCGATATTCTGACGGTGTCCGGTGATGGATCGTGGTCGAAACGCGGTTTCACGTCGCGCATGGGTATCGTGTCCGTGATTGGAAAATATACCAACAAAGTTTTGGATGTTGCTGTCAAATTAAGCTTCTGCAAGGCTTGTGCATTCTGGAAAGGACAAGAGGGAACACCCGAGTACGAGGCGTGGTTTGAGACGCATGAATCCGAATGCAACGTCAATCACGAAGGCAGCGCGGGAAAAATGGAAGTCGACGGTATAATCGAAATATTCAAGAGATCAGAAGAATTGCACAACGCGAAATACGGTTTCTATATAGGAGACGGCGATACAAAAACATTCAAGATGTTATTAGAAGCCAAGCCGTACGGTGACGATTTGACGGTAAAAAAAAAGGAATGCGTTTTGCACGTGAAAAAGCGAGTATATAAAAGGGGAACAACGGAGGATCTCTTAGAACGATGTACGGGCGCGAACACTCAAAACAATAACGAGAGCTTCAATCACTGTGTGTGGCAACTAGCCCCAAAGCACGTATTCTGCGGCAAGCAGATAGTAGAAATCGCTACGCAGTGTGCTGTGTGCGCCTTCAATGAAGGTTACGACCCAATTTAAAAAATTTTGGAGACGATGGGATGCACGATAGGGCCGAGCGCCGCAGATTTCGCCGCTAAGTACAAGAATGCGCGCATCACCCAAGCAAACCGCCGGGCGTCCCTGGATAGCAAAGAGGCGAGGACAGCTCGTCGAACTGAACAATCCATTGAGCACGATCTTTTCGAAAAAGCAGAAGGGATATTGTATGGACCTGGCATCGCTGATTGACCGTAAGTAAACGATTTACCTAAAATTTCCTCACTTGAAACTTTGAACGCGTTTTTCTCGAAACAGCATTTTTCAAAACGGTGTCCAACTTGGAGGGCAGAGTTTTAAAGCTATAGAGTTGAATTTTTTACACAATATTCTTAACGTCATTGTTTATCGTGCTATGGAAGCTTTTTTTTTTTTTTTTGACATCTTCCTATTTTTTTGTAAAAAAAACTGCAAAAAAAAAATGCTAAAATCGATACTTTTTGTTCAAACCGGCGCCATTTTTGCAAAAAAAAAAAAAAAAGCCTCCATAGCACGAAAGCCAATTATATACCGATCAATAATCTTTTTGTGTTTTTTGTTTCAGATCAAAATTGTGACCCCCAACGTGGACACCACATCCAAGTGCATTTTCTGCAACAATTGTTTCATCATTTTTATAGATATTAATTAATAAATGAATCGATCTTTAAAAGATTGTTTTGTATTCTTCAATACCTAATTAATATACAAAAAAAAACCAGACCGATTGGATTATTTTTTCTTTAAAAAAAAAAATCGCGAAAAACAGCGATTTTTCGGGCTGTCACACTGGAAAGCTCCCTTAATTTTCCTCTCAGAAAACATAAAAATATTTATTTGTTAAAATGTCTCAGGGGCATGGCAAAGTTATCGTTTTGTTTTCTGGGCATTATCCCCATCTTGTGCATTTATATTATAAACATTGTGCAATCCTTTCGAATAACAATCGACATATCGAAGTTGTCCAAAGAGCATGGGTTTTCATAAATAAATAATAGCCGTACGTTCGTAAAAGCACCCAATAAGTAATGTTTCTTCGTCGACCTGAACTATATTATCTATTCTGATAATTTTATTATTCAATACTAAATTGCATGAAATAATAAATCACCCAGAATATTATTCGAACATAAAATTAAACTTTTGAGAAATATTGGAGAAATATTTCAAGTAACATTGCAGCAATATTTCAGGTAATATTTCAGCAATATTGAAAAAAAAGTTGCAAAAGCGGACATTGGAATGTTTCTGGGATATTGTTGCAATATTGCGTGAAATATTCCAATCTTGCAATGAATTATTTCTACAATATTGTGGCAATATTTCATGCTGTAGGGCAGGGGAAACGCAGGGAAGATCGAAAAAGAAAAAAACGAGGCCTCGTGGCCTCTCGCACGCAGTTTCGCAGCAATAAAAGAAATTTAAAAAAATTGATCGGACCGATAAGAAAAACAGGAAAACTCACGCTCTACGGCCGCCGATAATCTCCGCTCGCCTTCACAATCTCTTTCTTCAATTTCCTTCTCAATCGTCCTCTCTTCGCAAATCCTTCTCAATTGTCCTCTCCACGCAATTTTCCTTCACAATCGTCCTTTCTACAACGTTTCTTCACAATCGTCCTTTCCACTACTTTCCTTCACAATCGTCCTTTCCACAACGTTCCTTCACAATCGTCCTCTCCACAACGTTCCTTCTTCACAACTTCTCACACACACTCTCTCTCGCTCACACTCACTCTATCGCAAACAACAAAAAAAAAGAAAGAAATAGAAACTATCGCCGAAAGGAAAAGAAAAAAGGAAAACTACAAAAAAAACTCGAAACGCAACGCAAGAGTTCTGATAAATTAATCGCTCGGCTCAACACTTCGCTCGCAAGTGACGATTTTTCGCCTCGCTTCCGGGTTCGTGGCTAATGGGGGAAAGTGGGAGAAATTTTCGGGGGGCTAGTTCGTAGGATAGGAGAGGGATGGCAGCACGGTGACTCTTCATCGATCGTAGATCCTCAATAATGAGATGTCGTTGGATATTCCGACCCCGGGGGTCGATGCATTTGTCTCGATTGTTCACGAAGTTGCTGGCCAGCGATGGTGGCGGCGGCTCGGTTGTCCAAGGTTTGATTTGTCCACGGAGGATGGGCCTTCTCCTCCGTGTTATGACGTTGTGTGGCGATGATCGCTGGGGCGGGGAGGCGATGTCCTCCGCCGATACTTTGATGCACCCCCGGGGTGGCGACGGCGGGATAATGCCCGCTCCGGGCGATGATCTGGATAGTTGTTGGGTTCCACCAGTGATGCTGCGCAAGGGGGGGGGGGGAGAACGAGAGCGAAATCTCTTGCGTATCTGTCTCTCGCCGCTCATCTCATGACTTAATTTTACTTAAAGCTAATTACACTGTTCTTCTTATTTCGCGACATTATGAGACGGCTTAATACTACTTAATGCGGTAAACAGGGATCGCGAAGGGAACAGCGCGAGGGAGGGGCATGGGGGGGGGGGCGTGCGTGGTGGTCTGGCGAGGGGCAAGTCGGGGCGACCTGTGACGCAACGTCACAATATATATCACATTCGTCACGTCGCGACGTAGGCAAAACACCGAAAAATCAAAGTGTCAGTGCTGAATATCAAAGTATTTTAACCTTTTTTCGATGTCAAGAAGGCGTCCGAGCGTCGCTTGCTCACGGACACGCGCTTCTATGATTGTGTGATGGGCGCGTAAGGGACTCTAGTCCCTTACGAGAGAGGGTAAGTTTTACGCGCGATCTGGCTTCACTGGCGTAAAGAGAGGCCAGTGCGCGAGCGTCGACTCGGTCCGGCCGGTTCAACCGAGCTAGGCAACGTGATAGGAGCAATGTCCACAGTGGATATTCCCCCACCATGCGGCTCAAACGAAATTTTTACGAGAAAATTTCCATATCACATTTCGATATCTCAAGATTAGCTGAATGTATTTTAATCGAACTTGGCTCAATCGAAAGAAGAAAATAACATTACATTGATAAAATGTCATTACATTTTCCATAACTCTTCACGTTTCGGCGGTACAATAGGATCAAACAAAACCAGTAAATCTTCATATTACTGAATATTTATAATTTAATAGAATATCCGCGGCTGATTCGAAAGTCAGAAATTTTTTTTTTTCAATGTTTGGCGTCGAGACACTGCCGCGTCTCTTGTTTCGCTTAACCTGGCTGAATTGCTCCCTCATCTTGGGCCCTAGTTTTTGGGATGATCTTTCATCAATTTAGGCAATGATATTTCAAAGGCGTGAGTTTATAGCTCTTTTATTTGCGGCAATTGGTAATAAGTCCACTGGTTGTATGATAGCGTTAGTAAAATAATTCTGGAGTATAGGTACGCGTGTATTGTATTTTATCTCTATATGGTGCCTGAAAAAAGAGAGCATACGTGATCTGTAATCTGGTTTTGTCCACCTATATAATATAGAAAGTAAATAGATAAATATAGAATAGTACATTGTGTATCAAGGAGGCAAAGTGGTTCTTTTAACGCCGAACGCGATGTTTTGAGTACGAGTCGTAGGCGAAGACGAGTACTGAAAACATCGCGCGAGGCGTTAAAAGGCCCTGCCTCCGAGGTACACACGATACTTTATATAAGAAAACCACGTTTCCGAGTTTTGTAAGATACAAATATTCAATGGAGAATACCTGGTAAAATAAAATATCGTTTCTGAGTGATATTAGCGTTCAATACGTATCGCACCAATTGCACGTTGAAGGCATCTAATGCGGAACGCGTGGGCTGACGGGGAGGGGATGAAGGGGTGAAGGGGCGGAGCCCCTTCTGGGAGTGGCGGGGGCGAAGCCACCCCTGGGGGGTTGGGGGGGGGGGCGAAGCCCCCCCATAGAAAACAAAAGTAGATATTAAATGTACAAGCAAGTGATGGCAGCAGTTATGCTCCACAACGGCGTACAATAATGAACGGCTGCATGAGCAGAGCGCATGCGCAGAGTACGTAAAAGCGCACTTTTAACTCCTAGTCACTAAAAGTGCTGCTCCTCGTATCCCCCACCACTAATCCACTACAATAGTTGCCAAAACACCTACTTTAGGTACTGTAAACACGCTCGAAAAAGCGAAGAAAACGTGGTTGCGTTATATAAAATAAAAAATACAATTATACATTAATGAGCTAAAATTGAACGAAATCTTAGTAACTCGTAATTTCGATAGTCCGGAATTTGCGGATGTAAAGCTTCTCTTTGTTCTATTAGAAACTCTAACACTTTCTCAAAAAGAATTTTGAGAAAGTGTTAGAGTATCATAATCAATGTAATGAGAAAACGTCCACTAATGATATAATAAAATATTTTGACAGGGTCTAGGTCGATTCTATGACAGCGTGGTGCAAGGAATCCTAAGACATGTGAATTTCGACATCGTGAAGTGCATCATCATTGCAAGCCCTGGCTTCGTTAAAGATCAATTCATGGAATATATGATTCATGAAGCGGCGAAGATGGACAATAAACTTGTATTAGAGAACAAAAACAAGTTTCTATTGGTGCATTCCAGCTCCGGCTTCAAACACTCCTTGAAAGGTTTAAGACTTTTTTTCTGTAATTAAGTACTAAGAGTAAGCATATAAAAAGGCATAGAAAGAAAAAAAAGAAATACGGAATTTCGACGGTCGTCACATAACGTTTTTTTGTGCTTTTTCGAAATCCGGCATTGTCGTTAACTGCTGCCACTTTTCAAATATGGCGGCTTAAATACAAAAAAAAATTAATTTTTGGATTACTTTATCAAATAATCGTATTTTTTAGCAAGAAACCGTGTTCGGATCATACTGTGTGTTTTTATTCGGTGCCACCAATAGTTGATCACCAGAGGAGGGGATTGTAAAAAAATTATGTTGATTAATTCACTGCCTGATCTTCGTGCTCTATTTATAGAGAACATTTTTGTGTTTGGTGCGGGATCGAATCCAATGCATTAGCAGCTGCAGCTTTTTGCCATTCGCACCAGGAGTCCGCGCCGCTCGGGCATTTTTCATGCTGTGGATTCTCGTCCGTCGAACTGTAGTGAAAGAACGTTGCCCAAATAGCATTCTTCATATTTTCCATGGAATCAGAGTAATCATCTAATAGCCAAACCGTAGTATACCGTCAGTTTATCAATCATTTTGGCCGTAAGCTTCCCTTTACCAGATAGGCTCTTTCTTTTGATCGTCTTTCCAGTCTTAGTTTCAGTATCTACAACGGTATTTTTTACTATTGCACGTAGACGAGTGCCCATTCTATTTTGAACATGTCCTACGCATTCTTTTTTCACTATTGGAAAATCATCACCATAAGGTTTAGAATTCACTAACCCAGAGTAAGCTTTAGAGTCACCGTCGCCGATATAGTTGCGATATCGTACACCATGTTCCGCCGCCATGTTCTGTTGCCATGTTCTGCCGCCTAATTTGCTACTTCTTTTATAGTCGTGCACATTTTTTTCACTTAATCATTATACGCCGATGTTGATAAAAACCTACTAGACAAATCCATCAAGCCGCAGAACTTTTCACAGCCAACTAATCCAAGGCCTAATATCCTCATCACGAAAACGAACCGATCATTAACTTCGAAAACACCAGAGTTTATTCTTGCACTAGACGGAACATTTGTAATCTGTTTACAGCTTTCGCACGACACTTTGATGTTAAATCCAAGGCCTTCTTTCTTAGTCGAATGACAACCCAAACTTAATGTAAACGGAGCTAAAATGATACGAAAATAGGAGCGCACGTGTACGTCTGCTCGATAGAATATTCACTGCTACACTAAATTTTATACTCTACACTGATCAAATATACAGTACAGGTATGAGGACGTTTGTACTTAAGTCGAAATTTCTATTAATAGAACTGGGGGGTAAGAATAGGTATTATACAGCCTGTCCCATAATGGTCGACCGACCTCTGAGCGGTGGGTAGATGGAGTCATTCTGGACCGAAAAGTCCTCTTCCATTTTTTCCTCCGACGCCCCCCTGATTAGATATTAATTAATTAAGTTCAGCCAATAGGACGCGTCGAATAAGCGGGCTACACGGCGAGTAGTGGTGTGCGTGCAATCGTAGCAGCCTTGGAAGCGTGCGTGTAAAGCGCGAAGGAGTTCGATAGTGTGCGTGCGTTGGTGTGAGAGAGTGTGGAGCGTCGAACGTTTCCGAAAACATGAATAGAACGGGGTAGTGTTAGTGAGGGCGCACAATGTAAGGAGGAACGATAAAAACTGATTGCGTTTGCAATCAGTTTTTGGATTAATTGTTAAATGCAATGAAAAAAAAATGTCGATGATTTTGAATCGCGACTGGACGAAAATACAATTTTTGATTGATTTTTTGCAATTACGATTTACGAAGCTTCTGAAATAATTTATTGCTGTTTTTGAAAAAAACCATTTTTGGAACAAATCTTTATTGCAATTTAGAGAAAAATGTTGATTCTTCAATTTGTATGAAAATCAAATGCTATTTCCGATTGAATATTTTCGCAATACAGTGAAATTGAACTTTTCGAATTGCTCATTGCAATTAGAACAAAAATAGTGCGATTACATTCAATAAAAAAATCAATATTTCAAATCGTTTAGATTTTAAGAAAAAAAACATTATTAACACTGTTTAAAAACAGTGGCATGAAGTTAAAAAACAAGTTGAAGATTCGAGCGTCGCGCGAGTATTGCATACGGACACTACTCGGATGGGTGACCGCTCAATTCCAAGGGGAGGGGGGATAAATAAAAATAGTCAATACTTCAAATTGTTTATATTTATTTATGAAAAAAAACACTATTTGCACTGTTTAATAACAGTGGCATGAAGTTAAAAAAAAAGTTGATGATGACTCGAGCACCGCGCGAGCTTATCTTATTGCATGGGGACATTACTCGGATGGGTGATAGCTCGAAAATAAAAAAAAAATGGTGAATTAAAAAATACAATTCTTCACGTTGTTCACGTAAAGTTATTGAAAAAGCACTGATAAGTACTGTTTAGATGACACTTATATTCTGTGAAAACAAAAAATATCATCATCAACTTCTTTTTCACCTTCATGCCACTGTTTTTAAACAGTGTTAATAATGTTTTTTTCTTCAAATCTATACGATTTGAAATATTGATTTTTTTATTGAATGTAATCGCAATATTTTTGTTCTAATTGCAATGAGCAATTCGAAAAGTTCAATTTCACTGTATTGCAAAAATATTCAATCGGAAATAGCATTTGATTTTCATACAAATTGAAGAATCAACATTTTTCTCTAAATTGCAATAAAGATTTGTTCCAAAAATGGTTTTTTTCAAAAACAGCAATAAATGATTTTAGAAGCTTTGTAAATCGTAATTGCAAAAAATCAATCAAAAATTGTATTTTCGTCCAGTCGCGATTCAAAATCATCGACATTTTTTTTTCATTGCATATAACAATTAATTCGAAAATTGATTGCAAACGCAATCAGTTTTTATCGTTCCTCCTTACATTGTGCGCCCTCACTAACACTACCTCGCTCTATTCATGTTTTGGAAACGTTCGACGCTCCACACTCTCTCACATCAACACACGCACACTATCGAACTCCTTCGCGCTTTACACGCACGCTTCCAAGGCTGCTACGATTGCACGCACACCACTACTCGCCGTGTAGCCCGCTTATTCGACGCGTCCTATTGGCTGAACTTAATTAATTAATATTTAATCAGGAGGGCGTCGGAGGAAAAAATGGAAGAGGACTTTTCGGTCCAGAATGACTCCATCTACCCACCCCTCAGAGGTCGGTCGACCATTATGGGACAGGCTGTATAGAGAGTGAAACATCTGCCAGGTAACGATTGCGCGCTCGGGTCGGGTAGGGATTAAAATTCGACAGGTATAAAAATACTCGTAACTTCGTCAATTTTGCCCCAATCGACTTGAAATTTTAACACAATATTCTTAACATATCAAGCATTTATTAAAAAAAATGTTTAAATGCAAAAAAAAAATTTTAATACCCTAGCTGTTTAAAAACGCGCGGGCCTCGCCAGGGGCCAGCAGCGCCCGGCCTGTGTCAAGCGGGCCTAGGCTAGGCTCAAGCGTGGCGATCGCCCTGCCTCCCCTCCTCGGCTTCTTACTTCCGTCTTCTTCCCGAAAAGTCGAGAAAGAGACAAATGCCGTTCAAAAGTCGTAGACCACGCTTCGTTCTTTTCGCTGAATTACAGTTTTCACCTAGTTTCTTTCGGTTGTTGTGTCCCGGGATTTCGTGATAAAGGATTTATCGCGAAAAAGGGATCTAGGTTCTGGGATTTTACCAAACGAGTGAAACTCCAGCTCAATCTTTACCAAAAATAACTTAGATTTATTCGACTAGGTTGGTCTAAAATGATTAATACAAGTTGGTTTCGCCTTAGGACCAAACTCGTCGACGGCCAAACCCGGACTGCCTGATCCTCGATGGATCTTTTGGCTGCTCCGGTGAATCGTTTGTGTCGGCTTTTGCAATATTGGGTAATGCAATCACGCTGACAGTGTAATTGCCCAATATTGCCTACTTTATTTTAGCGATTCGTATTAGCCTTTTGCAATATTGAACAATGCAATGTAATTGCTCAATATTGCCTACTTACTTTGGCTACCTAAGGCAGTTGAACGGCCTCTGCAGTTGAACGGCCTTAACAGTTTATTAACCCTTGTGTGATGGAAGATTCCAGCACACAACACGGTCACTTCCCGGCTTCTCTCGTCTTCAACTTATTGCGCGATCATTCGATTTACGCCCGGTTTTCGCGTAATCAGTCTGGACTCTTCAGTTTGCGTTTCTCGTGCGAATTTGCTTTACTCGGACACTTCTGTTTACGATCGGGACACTTCGACGACGCGTACGCGAGCGTCTCGACGCCATTCGAGCGCGAACGTGAGATTGCTTCGATCTCTCTTCGCCGGTCGATACCTCGTCTACGCTACTCGCTTCTTTCATTCTCATTTATTATTTATAGCTAAACACCCGAATAACTCTTCGGCGCGAGCTCAACTATTGTCGTGTGAGCATCAAGTGTACTTCCTTTATCATTTACCTTTATCGTTGCATTTTTATTTATTTTCTACATCGCGAATAAACCTTCGCTTTCGTTTTCGTCAACGCTCGTGCGCGGCTTCTTTCTCCTTCGCCTTTCCTTCAAACCAGAATTCTTAGCCTCCTCAAACACTAGCCCCCCCTTAACAACGACGACGACGACGAAGCCAGGAATTGGACATTGTAATCCGACCTAAAATTGCAGAAAAGTGAGACAATCCCGCAAACTCGGCAAGAATTTTGCATGAATTCGAACGGGAACGAAGAAATTAAAAGCAACATAATTTTAATATACAAGAATAGACTAACCCTGAGACATATGTCAACGGGTATCTGCCTTTACTGTAGCAGCCGAGCCATTGCGAGCAGAAAAAAAGGAAACCCTACCACATCGAGAAATTTGCAGTTTCCCCAGGGCTATATTATGAAAAAATCGGCACCTTATCAATAACAAATGATATCTGGAAATAAGTAATCAGGATAGACCTCAGAACATTGAATGAACAAACGAAAAGTATTAAGAAAACAATAATAAAGTTGAATGAACTCTGTCGAGGACGGCGGAAAAGCGATGCGCTATGCAATTCGATCACCAGCAGCCCGACACGGATGCTCAATCAGGTGAACGAGGGGTACAAGCCGTGTACGACATTACAGGCACAAAAACGCTATGTCATCGAAGAGGGCTGATTAACGGCTTGGGGTCAAATAAAAAATTTATTACGGTCACTTTGGATGCTCAGGATGCTGCAAAAATAAATGGGAGACTCGATAAAATAATTACAAGACAAGGAACAGCAGAGGATGCGATGAAAGATAACATCAAAATCCTCGACGCAACTATTCACTTGTTCAATAAGTCAATAGCGCGATTAGAGGCGAATCAACAAACTCATCTTGAAGATGGAGCAAGGATTGTCAGCACGCCTAGACGTTCTCGATGAACGTCAACAATTAGACGAGAAATTAACGACCTTGGACGAATTAATCGACTAATAGTCGAATCCCTTATAGGCGATGTCAGACAATTAGTACAGTTCCTCGTGGACCTGTCAAAGAGACTCGTCAATCTGCCTGTATTATCCCCGCGACAGATCTCCGAATATTTAAGCAACGCAGTAACACACTTATCGAGAGGCCTCACGTTTCCAACAAAAATAAATCGCGAGGAAATGCCAAAACTATTGGAGGTAAGCGAAGTAGGCTCTTATTGCAGCAACACTGATCTCGTTCTCGTGGTAAAAATACCACTCGTGGGACCCGAAGAATACATTGTAAACAAAGTATACCCTTTACCAGCAGAAATCGATGCGCGTAACTATCAATTCATCGAAATAATAAACACTCTTGTTATAGTCGAAAAAACGCGAAAATCATGTCTTCCTATGACAGAAACCGAATTAGGAACAAGTAAACACTAGAATTCATACTTTTATTACGCACCTAAGCAGGCAGCACTCGCAGCACACACGTGCACAGCCTGCGAAACACGCATGTATTTAACTCATAATTCGAAATACGAAAACTGTAAACGACGAATTGCTGTAATAAATGACAATGAGCTCGTAAACGCGCTCGAACACCGCGGGAGGTGGTTATACGTAGCACCAGAGTCAGAAACATTATTCATCCATTGCGGTTAATGACCTGTAGAGTACGCAGCCCTTAAAGGTGTAGGGACTCTGGCCTTGGACGGAAAATGTTCTGTCACTACCCCTAATTTTAGACTTGAAAATCTGGGAGAAACAACCCAAGATTTATTTCGAGAATTTGTACCTAAGATAAATTTAACATTTTTGGAAGAGGATGCGCCAATATTGAAGCACACCTCATTGATTTCAGAGCTACCACACAAATTAATTAACGATCCAGCAGAAATAAAAAAATTAGGAGAAAGGAGAAACATCAAAAACAAAAGTAAAATAAAGCAAAACATGCAGAAATAATTCATCCAATCGCGATTGTCGGTTGCTCATTAGGCGCGTTTGTACTGTTAATACTCGGAGCGACTTATATATACTTGTACATGCGGAAGCAAAGACAGCCACCCGCAATAGCGATTTACACCGAGCCAACGACCGCCAACGGTGTGGCTCAGCGCAGAGAAGCTGCGTCATCGAAATGCAAGTTACCTCTACCAATACTCAAAGGAAAAATTATACAAAAGGAACAATGAACGAATTCAACATAAAATGTTCTTTATTCGGCGTTGGAATTATCCAAAAAAAACCCCAACGAAAATTTGTTTGCTGTGAAAAAAAGAGTTTGTATTCTAACCGTCACTGACAGATGCTATTTACAGTGATAGTATTAATAATGTACACGTGTAGATTACCTGTGAAAAAAAGAGAAACGACAATTCAAGATGGAGGTTTCTCTTTTACAATTAATTTCTTTATCCGTAAATATTATTTGTATTTTGTTTCTTATCTTCGTTCAGCTCTCTCTCTCTCTCTCTCTATTTTTCTCCTACTCTCTATCTTTGCATCCCTTTTGGTGTTATTCGACTTCGATTTTCTCTGTCGATGATTGGTGAGAATGTCGACGCGTTCGATAGCTCGATCTCGGCGCGGCGGATTTAAAGAGTGTATATTCTCTTTACACGCATATCTAATCGGAATTGCACGAAGAATAATATACTTCATCATGGAAAACTTTAAGGGAAATGGATAATAAAAAAGGAATATCATATAGGAATTATAAAATTATGAAAACACAAACATGTAAACAAAAAAAAACAGTTTTTTTGGAACCTGAAGGACCAAACACCCGTCAAAATGTAAATCTCAGTAGAGATTTATTCTCCCCAGGGGGGAGGGATGTTGGGTGCTGGAATTTTTCATTACACAAGAGTTAATTAACTACTAAGGCCATTCAACTGCTGAGGCCGTTCAACTGCTTTAGGCAGCCAAAATAATAGTTAGGGAGCTGGCGAGCAAAATTTCGATATAATCAGCACACATGGCAGACGCTATTAATAGTAATAATTATACCCTAAGAAACATCAAGGACCTCGTCTGCCACCATGGTGGTGCTGCGTTGTCAATTTACAGCGTTTCAAAAATGTAAAAAAAAAAGGTGTGCTATATTATGCGCGCATGTCTGCCTCTGGGGCTGGTGATCACAGTCATTCTGTAAACATAAAAAATCGAAGAGGCAGACATCCAGGGCTCTGACTCTTGTAGTATTCAATTTTTTAAGTTATTTTTATTATTTAAAAAACTGTATATAAAGTGCACACTTGGCAGATTTGAATTGTTCGATTAAAAACAATGAGAAGAACCATGGAAAAATAGTCTGCCAGCATGTTGCCTCTGCGTTGTGTATTGACAGCGCTTCAAAAATGTCAAAAAAAAGGTGTGCTATATTATGCGCACATGTCTGCCTCTTGGACTGATGTTTTACTTTCTTATGAAAACTAAGAAAATCGATGAGGCAGACGTTTAGGCCTCTGATATTCCAAAAGCAGACCATTTGAAATTTTTTTTTCTACCTGACGCTCGCGCCAAACCAACCAGGTATGAAATATCTCCATAGTTCCTTTCGTAGTGTCTCTTTTATTTGGGAATATGAGTGAGAACGGTATAACTTTGTTCCAACCTTTTCCGTTTTGTGTACCTAAATGTATATAGCGTATATCTATACAGCCTGTCCCAAAAGGGTCGAAGGATCTCTGAGGGGGTGGTAGATCTCGAAATTCTGAATCGAAAAGTCCTCATCCGTTTTGCGATCTGATGCACCCCTGATGAGTTATTAATAATTAATGACAGCCAATAATACGCGTGGGCTGGGCGCCGCGTGGTGGTGTGCGTGTGACGGTGTGCCCGGCCGCACCGCGAGAGGCAGGGCTACGCCGCGCGACGTGGACGTGTGTGTGTGCATGGGTGTGAGGGCCCAAGCTAGGCAGCACGCGTTGATTGTATTCAAGAACGCGAAAACAATAAGTAGCGCCCCGCGATGATATATTTTCATAAATGGATGATAAATGAATTAAATGAATTCATGTGGAATTGTCAATCCTTCATGGAAAGCGAAACTTCTACTAAAGCCGTTAAAATTCCATTTATTTATTTACTTAAACTAAAAATAAACATCAGCTTGGCGTTTTGTCATACGCTATATTTACATTATTGATTAAAAACAAAAAAAAATTATGCGATTTAATGGTCGAATTTAACGCATGCTAATTAATTTATTTTCATGATTGTCCGACTAAGTTAATTGATCAGTGATATCATCGACTCCATCAATGACTCTTCCTCCTTACTTCTCGAACGAATCGTCTCGAGATAATTGAATTTAAGGTGTTTTTCTGAAGAGGGAAATAGCGAATATCCCGAGAGGTAAAGATTTTCAAAACTCTCGACACGGAGAAATAGAAATTTCAACATTTCAGTCTGCGAATATTTCACAAAATGTATTTAGTTTCAACAAATCATAATTTGCCGACATTTTTAGGGTTGAGGAGAGGATAAAATCTTCTCTCAAAAATCCAAGCGTCCCTTCGAACGGTGAGTATGTGTACATGTAAAAAATGTTACAAATATATTTTTTTTGCAATGATTCATTATCATTTATTGTTATTCGTGTTATGTAATTATTATACAACACAAAAAATGTCAGTACAAAGATTTCAACACAACATCTCCTAATTATTATTTTCGGGATCCTCGGAGGTGTCGGGTACATTTTTATAACTTTTGATTCCTTCTATTATTCTTAATTCTATTTAAATTTTCTACAATCGTTGGAAAAAAATTATTCTAATAATTGTTGAAACACTGCTATGAATTTTTGACATTTTTCAATTTTTAGTCTTACAGTTTTAGAAGCTCGTTGTAATTTTTTTCTTTTTGTTTTTGCATAAGAATTTTTTTTAATGATTGTTGTGAATTTAAATAAAATTATGAACACAATTTTTTTTGCCGTGCAGATGTTTTTGAAGTATTATGTATTTCGAAGGATTCAAAAGTTAATAAAAATACACCCGACACCTCCCAGGATCCCGAAGAATAATAATTACGAGATGTTGTGGTGAAATGTTTGACGTTTGACGAATACTGACGTTGTTTGTGTTGTACAATAACTACACAACACGAATAACAATAAATGATGATCAATCATTGCAAAAAAATGTATTTCTAATATTTTGTACATGTACATACTCACCGTTCGAAGGGATGCTTGAATTTTTAAGGAGAGGATTTCATCCACTCCTCAATCCTAGAAATGTCTGCAAATGGTGATTTGTTGAAATTAAATACATTCTGTGGAATAATCACAGACTGAAATGTTGAAACTTCTATTTCACCGTGTCGAGAGTTTTGAAAATCTTTACCTCTCAGGATATTCGCTATTCCCCTGTTCAGAAACACCTTAAATTCAATTATCTCGAGACAATTCGTTCGAGAAGTAAGGAGGAAGAGTCATTGATCGAGTTGATTATCTCACTTATCAATTAACTTGGTCGTCCGACTAATCATGAAAATAAATTAATTAGCATGCGTTAACTTCGACCATTAAAGCGCATAATTTTTTTTTGTTTTCAATCAATAATGTAAAAATATCGTATGACAAAACGCCAAGCTGATGTTTATTTTTAGTTTAAGTAAATAAATAAATGGAATTTTAACGGCGTTAGTAGAAATTTCGCTTTACATTAAATATTTACAATTCCACATGAATTCATTTAATTCATTTATCATCCATTTATGAAAATGTATCATCGCGGGGCGCTACTTATTTTTTTCGCGTTCTCCTTCAATACAATCAACGCGTGCTGCCTAGCTTGGGCCCTCACACCCATGCACACACACGTCCACGTCGAACGGCGTAGCCCTGCCTCTCGCGGTGCGGCCGGGCACACCGTCACACGCACACCACCACGCGCCGCCCAGCCCACGCGTATTATTGGCTGTCATTAATTATTAATAACTCATCAGGGGTGCATCGGATCGAAAAACCGCTGAGGACTTTTCGATTCAGAATTTCGAGATCTACCACCCCTTCAGAGATCCTTCGACCCTTTTGGGACAGGCTGTATACAAAGCTGCAAATGCTGTACGATCTGCAATTTTGAAAATTAAGAGAAAAGATTATCCGGAGACATTATCTGCACAACATTTTATCGAAGGCGAATGCGAAGCTCTTCCAGATTCTCTAAACGATTTACTGCAGACAATTATTTGTGGCGACAGCACTCTTCGAAAAGGGCAGCACTCGAAAAAAAATTTAATCTCTTCGATAGCACAGGATATCGTGTACGCCACCACGAATGGCAATATAAAGACGTCAAAACACGTGTGTCTGGGAATTGCAATAAAGAGTCTGACGAATAGTAAAAAAATCAACGATTTGCTAAATCGATTCGGACATAGCATCAGCTACACTGCACTTCTTGAACTGGAAACTGAGGCAACACTGTCGCTAACGAATCGAGATGAAATTTGCCCTGCGGACATAAAAAAGAAACCCAATCTCAGTACAGGAGTTGCTTTCGACAACTACGACCGATTCGTTGAAACCCTCACGGGAAAAGATACTCTCCATGATACCGTGGGTATTATCTATCAGAACATTGACGACTCTGAGGAAGAAACATCAACACCAACAGATGATCACACCAACATCGATTTGACGAGTGTCGATCCCGTTTTTGGTCAATCTTCGAGGAAAAGAAAAAGGAGAACGTTCGACGCTATACTACCCGAAATTGCGCCTTATGGTAAAAAGCCAAAAATTATCGAGCATTTCCAAACGTCAGTAGAAGAAACACGATTAAACATACCCGAGGATGTTAAAGAGTACAAGTATTTAAACCACGCGTGGATGTTGTCACATGCTTTTGGAGTTACCCCCACGCCAATGTGGGTCGGGTTCAATACTCTTATTTTCGAAGATAAATCTCCAATGCAGAAAGTCGCATACTTAACTCCTATCAACGTATCTCCTACAGATACTGCAGTTGTAAAAGAAACTTTATGCGCGAGTAAAACGATCGCTGCAGAATGTGGAGCAGAGTACATTCAGGTCTCCTACGATTTACAAGTAGCTAAAGTGGCTTTTGCAATTCAATCTACCGAAAAGCCGACCTTTGACAGAATATTTATACATCTTGGGATGTTTCATGTGATGATGGCGTATTTCAAGGCCGTCGGCAAATTCATAGAGAACAGCGGATTAACAAACGTCATGGAAAACAGTAGAATGATTGCCGGTGGTTCAATAAATGGATTTCTGACGGGTACTAATTTCAACAGGTGCAAGAGACAACATCCCATTGCATCATTAGGCTTGCAGATTATCCACTTCAGAGCATTTTTGAGCTCAAAACAAATTACGATTGACGACAACCTTAAAGAAGCAATTGATCACTTGAAAAAATCGAAATCCTCTAGTCCAAAAGTTCAAGACGAGCAACTGCGCCAGTTATTAGAAAGTTACGAAAGTTACAGGGAAAAAACCCTTCAAGGCGACCATGGGAAAACAGCTCAATCTTCATGATTTATATAAATTTGATAGATTACTATCTGATTTTGGAAAGGAGTATCCGTACGTCAAATTTTGAAATGTTTGTGTACATTCTGCCGAAATTGACGAATTTATTTTCTATATTCAATCAGCCTAATTATTCTCGAGCAATGGTACTCTATCGTGACAAGCTATTGCATGTGGAAAATACGCATCCTGGATTAAAAGAAGAGTTTCAGAAAGGTTGTTTAGGTGTGAAAAGAACAAGCAAGTCATTCAGCCGAATTCCCATTGACTTGACACTCGAGCAGACAATCAACGCGGGTGCAGCTAGGAGTATAACAAGTATGGCCAACTCTATTTCTGCTCGACAAAGATGGGCAAAAAGCCATGGGCTCCGAACGACCATTATTTCCCACATTTTTAATGAAGGTGGATTGCAAAAGAACGACGATGTAGTATCGGAATTGAAAAAAAGCGTCATGAACAAAAATCAGGAGAGTCTGTCGAATTTTATGACATCCGTCGACGAATATATGAATCCATTTGATCCAACATTAGACAAGGACAAGTTATTCAACATGACGAACGGAGAAGTTGTCACACGTGATATTGAGGATTTTCTTTTAAATGTTGATAAAAACGGAAACTTCGCCCGTGAAATGTTCCTCTCCGAATGTAGAGAAGATCCGAAAAGATATGAATTACCTATTAATAAAAATAAAGCTCATACTTTTGCCAAGGCCGTAAAAAAACAGAGAATTGTCGTTGCGGATAAAGTGAAGGAAGTACGTCTGCAAAGAGACTTATTTGGACGTCTGCTGGCATTATCAATTAATAATAATATTGACATTGAAAAGGTGCTGTGCTATCCGATAACACCTGTGCCTTTATCGCTTTCTCACATGGATGGGACAATCTGTAAGACCGATAAATCACAATTACTCAAAATACTAGAGTCGGAAGTTATTTCTGAAGACCCAGAAAATGTTGACATCCTAATTATCGATGGATTTTTTAAAATTAATTCACTCAAAGAACTTCCTCGGACGTTCGGTGATTTATCGAAAAAAGTCTTACATTACATATGCCAAAGAGACGCTGAAAGAATTGATGTCATTTTCGACAGATATTTCACACCTTCGATCAAAGATGCAGAACGCATTCTTCGCGGAAGGACGCAGCACGATTATCAAATTTCTGGACCGCAGCAAGTACGACCCGCCGATTTCGCGAAAGAAATGAAAAACATGAAATTCAAAGAGGCATTGGTGAATTTTTTCATTCGACATTGGGCGAATCCTGAAATGGCACAATTTTTTGGAAATAAAACAATTAACATCAACCATGACCAATGCTACGAATTCCGTCTTGAAAATGAGCATGTGATTCGGACGATCAATGAAAATTTATCTTGTCCCATACATGAAGAAGCGGACACCAAAATCATTTATCACGTTTGCCAAATTCAAATACGAGCGAATACCGTTATACGCTGCGCTGATACAGACGTTTTGATAATCATGCTCGGAAATATGGAATTTCTGCAAAACTCTCTCAAGATTTGGATGGATTTCGGTACTGGCAATACACGTCGGTATATTGACGTTTCACAAATATATTCAAAGATGGGACCTTTGGTGTGCAGTTCCTTGCCTGGTTTTCACGTAATCACCGGCTGTGATTATAATCCCGCATTTTTTCGAAAGGGTAAAAAAAGACCTTTCGAACGATTATTACAGTGCGAGGAATTGCAAAGAGCTCTCATCACCATTGGGAATGTTCATATTGACGCTATTGAGAGCGTTTTTGACGTACTGGAAGATTTCGTGTGCCGTTTGTACAATGTAAAAAAAAACAAAAAAAGTTAACGAGGGCCGATACGAAATTTTCTTGAAAACATACGACGTCTCAAACTCCGCCGCATCATTCCAGCTTTCTCCGCACAATTTCGACGCTTCAAATTTGCCCCCATGCCACACTGAACTGACGGAACACTTTCTCAGGACTTTATATATAACAAAAATTTGGAAAAATGCCCACGAGAAAGATCGTATTGTTGATTTGGACCCGAATGATTACAGCTGGGTACAAAACGATGACACGCTCAACTTCAGATGGTTCAAAGGAGACCAACTTCCCCGGTTCTATAGCGACATCATAGAAGATCCCGAACATCAATCTGGTAAACATTTTTTCGTTTACATGTATAATGTAAATTTCGTGCCATGAACATTTGAACACGTTGTGTATTTTTCAGACGAGGAAGGAGACATGGATGAGAGTGCCGACATTGACGATCGGCAAGGTTTCTCGGATGCCAGCGATGATGACGCTTTTTAAATATTATCACTTTTTTTACTTTTTCATCTAAAAAAAAAAAAAAAAAATAGAACCTAGGTTAAAAATTTACGTATTTCACACAAATAAAACGTGATTAAAAGAAGTTCAAGACTGTTCCTATTTAGATCCTAATCCTATTCAAATTAAATTTAAGCATACAATTAAAAAAATGTACTTTCTAATTTAAGTTCCAAGCGCATTTCGTTCCTGGTTGGCATTTAAAAAAAAAATGATTGCACACATTTCAGCTCCAGAAGTTTAATCGTTACCGTGAGTTCAGCGAATAATATTAAACAAAATGATAATAATAAAACTATAAAGAATTACAATAATTCCATGCAATACCCGCTATCCCTTGATTCCGTGCATTTCAAACAGTTGTACAGCTAAAAATCAGTAAGCAAAGTGTCTGCTCCATGTTTTTTCGGATCCACGGAGTCATAATGAATCGAATGAGCACAACGAGAACCGTGTGCAAATTACTTAGTAGAGCTTTTTTTTTAACATTTTTACAACTCCCTCCCATGATAATGCAGAGCCCTGAATGTCTGCCTCTTCGATTTTCTTCGATTCCAAGATGATTGTGACCATGAACTCCAGAGGCATACATGTGCAAATGATTTAATACCCCGATTTTTTTAAGCAACTTCAATCAGCTGTAACGCGAAAACGCAGCGACATAGGACCTTAATTGACTGGACCAAATCAATTCGTAATGATTTAAACTGCGATCCACCTCGATGTGAAACGTGTGCAAATCATATACCGAAATGCTCGCCAGCTCCCTAACTATAAGTAGGCAATATTAGGTAATTACGCCGCCAGCGTAATTGCATTGTCCAATATTGCTAAAGCTGATACAAATGATTCACCAGAGTAACCAAAGATCGACCGGGGATCAGGCAGTCCGAGTTTGGGCCTCGACGGGTTTGGTCCGAAGGCGAAAATACCTTGTATTAATCATTTTTGACCAACCTAGTCGAATAAATTTAAGTTATTTTTGGTATAGATTGCGTTGGAGTTTCACTCGTTTGGCGAAATCCGAGAATCTTGTTCTCAACGGAATCAGAGTTTCACGAACTGCTAAGCCATAATATTCCGAAAGATATCTTATCAACTTTAGTGTCAATTGCGCTTTTTTTGGTTCGGCAGCAGGTTTTTGTGTTGTATTTGTTTTTCCTTTCGAAATACTCGAAAGCATGCCTGTCTGCAATTTGCTTCTTGGCTTTCTTCAATTGTACCAACCTTTTTCTCGCTACGTTTCCCCTATTGTAGACACGTTACACGTGCGGTAAAATTTCTGATGCCATGTATGCCGATGCCGAGTATTTGCATGACGAAACAGAAACGACGGTTGATTTCGTATCCATTGTTTATCAGCAGACAAGAATTGATCTCGGCCGGATCTGAACACAAATACTGAACACAAATTTTGAATCCCAATCCTCGAATCGATTTTTTATAACATCTCACATCACTATCACACTTTTTGCACTTGAGGAGTTGTTGCAGAGCCCCGGAAACAAAAAAAAATCGATTAAAACATAGCTGAATGTTTGATCGATCCTAACGTCAAACTCCGGACTCCTTCTCGCTATTTTCGCCGCCGAAGTACTTGCAAATGATGTATCCGTCTCAATGGAATGTCGATTTGTTCTCTTGAACTTTGCGGGTCTTTTCCTATCACTTCGTGGATTCGTGCTCCTCGCACCTTTTCTGTCCATGTTGATATTTTTCTTGGGGGTTTCACTCGTATGTCTATCCGTGGTGGATGTCAAAAACGAACTGAAATGCTTGAACAGTTTATTCTGCAAAGTTATAGAACCTAAGCACCTTAGAAAGGTACACGCGCAGGTAGAAAAATAATAAAAGGATAACGGTCGAGCGGCGCGACGGACTGGGCAGATGTCCCGCTTCGTTCCCTTTCTACAACAAAAGCTGTAGCGACCATAAAATTTTGAATTTTCATTTAAAAATTTGAGAGAATGTTTAGAACAGTGTATACTATATGATAATGCAAAAAAAAACGATTTTTTGAAAATTTCACACTGAGAGCATTCCTTAACGCATACTCTCTCTGTACACTCCGCAAATAATACAAAATATACAATAACAATCCGATTGTTACACAGTGGCTACTACTTGAGAGACTTCAAGTAACGTCATACAAAACACTTTATTTTCAAATTCCTATTCAGAGACTCTTACTAAACATTTAATTATATATATATAAAATTATTTAAAGGCAATTACGTCAATTTGCATAGTCAAATAAATCGACAGAGTTTTTTCATTTTGTGTACTCGATGTGCTGAGAAATTTATAAGTATCAGCTTCCTAATCTCTACTATTATTTTTCAGAAGTCCTTGCAGATCCATTGGTTATGGCTCGTATTTCTGATACAAAGGCTGCAGCAGAGGTCAAAGTTTTTGAAGCATTCAGTAATATGCTGCAAGGACACCCAACTCGGGCGTTTTATGGAAAGAAACATGTTCAGATAGCAGCGCAGGCCCAGGCCATCGAGACTTTATTGATCTCTGACAAATTATTTAGGTATCTATACATAATTGTGAACTCGTATACGCCATCTAAAAGTTTAATAGGACTTGACAACTTTCAACAGCAAGATAAAGGCCTTGTCACTGTAATGGTCACATAGTTAACGAATTTTCTGGAGATTTTACATATATCTTAAAGTACAAATATTTCAGTATAATAAAAAAATATCAAAAATAGTTGCACCTTTGGAAATACGTGTTTTTTGAAAAAAGGTTTTCGGGGTTGGAAGCATATCTTGACAAAGTTTCGTCCTACAACAAAGGAAAAAAATGTGGGGCAATTTAAACGTAAATAGCTGAAAGAACGCTTACGTCATTTCTGAGAGATGGGTAAATATTGAAATTCCGGATTGGATTCTGGTCTTTCGCTCCAATGCACCCCTTATTTAATACTAACAAATTCAGTGCAAATTCAGCTCCGGCAGTAGGCGTTAAATGATTAGTGAGTACAATTAGAAGCAAAGGCGAAAAAAATCAAGATGAGATCTGCGATGATATATTCTTTTTTTTCTTACGTAAAATTCATAATAATACATAATTACTTTTTAAATTAATGAATTTATTTTACTTTTTAGTTTGGATGGATAATAAAGAAATAAATCGACGTGTATCTGCAGATTTTTAATGAAAAATAAAAACTCGAGTGAATAAATGAATTTTTTGTTCCAAAATAAGTATGAAATGAATAAATAATTATAAACTGAGCGTTGCCTCCGAAGACATTTTTTTCATTATTCATTAAAGAGCTAAAAATTATACACACCAATATTTGAAATTACTTTTTTATTACTCTTTTATACCGGATTTAACATTTTATAAAACATTCTCGAAAAACCTCTAAATCTTTATCGATATTTGATTTTAGGTTCTGGGGATAAAAAAAGACGTTTTGCGAGTAAAATGTATATAACGACGAAAGTAAATTTTAGCTAAGCACATCAGGACTTACAGGCTTCAAAAACTTGATATTCATTGCGGCAGAGTATATTTTTACCAAGTATTGTCAAAGTGTATTGCCGTTGATTTGAGGCTTGAGATAATAAATTGTAGATTAAAATACAAAAATTAGAAATCAGAATATCTTGCTGATGACAGAAAGGCCCGATACTAGATTAAGCGTCAACCCCTTGATGGCAAGAGAAATTTCACGGTTAGTGGCCCGAACGCGGAAAAAAAGTATTCGGATTTTCACGAAATTTGGTACCCCGCGGTTTTCGAGGTCGCTGATTACGAATCTGCCATCAAAATTTATAAATGCAAAATGGCGGACCCAATACTATGTATTGAAGTATGATGAAGATATATTGAAGACAGTATGGAAGTATGATGAAGTATAATATAATAATTCATCTAAATTTTCGATGTATTATTATACGTATACGAAATTATTGTTTTTTCAATGAGCGTGTGTTACGAATAAACAATTCGCCCCATAAAAAAAAAATTTTTTCTTAAATTAAAAAAAATACTGAGCTCGGGGAATGATCCCACGTCCATGCGGACCGAAGTCGGTAACGCTTCCGACTGGACCATCGCATCGATTGTGAATTAAGAGTACCTTCTGGTACCTGTGATTCGCGGCCGGATGGTAGATTGGCTTGTTTTCGGGGATAATGCTTTATTGTTTGATGAATGTATGAGGATTAATATAAAAATAATACTAATATAAATATATTTCCGCAGAAGCGAGCAAGATAGAGCGCGAGAGAGAAAGCACCAGCACCCCACTGCATAGCGGGCGTAGGAGCGAAGGAGATAGAGCGAGAGAGCGAACGCATCAGCACTCCAGTGTATACCAGGCGTAGAAAGAAAAGAGATAGAGCATCAGAGAGCACGCACCGGCACCCCACTGTATAGCAGGCGTAAGAGCGAAGGAGATAGACCGTGAGAGCGAACGCATCAGCACTCCAGTGTATACCAGGCGTAGGAAGAAATGAGATAGAGCATGAGAGAGAACGCACCAGCACCCCACTGTATAGCAGGCGTAAGAGCGAAGGAGATAGGGCGGGAGAGCGAACGCATCAGCACTCCCGTGTATACCAGGCGTAAGAAGAAAAGAGATAGAGCATGAGAGAGAATGCACCAGCACCCCACTGTATAGCAGGCGTAAGAGCGAAAAAGATAGGGTGACAGAGCGAACGTATCAAGACCGCACTGCATAGCGCGGTACAGAAGCAACAGAGATAGGTTGAAAGAGAGAAGGCACTAGCATCCCCTCGGTATAGTGAACACAAGAGCGAAAAAGACAGAGCGAGAGAGATCTATGCACGTACGCACACAGTCGCACCGTTGCCGCCAGCGCCTCTAGCTACTGGGGTGATGAACTAAAATCACCCCAGTGAGATTCGGCACTCGCTGGCCGTAAGAACTGCGCTTCTATACATACATGGGGTGATTCTAGACCGAAAAGTCCTCTTTCATTTTTTTCTCCGACGCCCCCCTGATTAGATATTAATTAATAAAGTTCAGCCAATAGGACGCATCGAATAAGCGGGCTACTCGGCGAGTAGTGGTGTGCGTGCAAGCATAGCAGCCTTGGAGGCGTGCGTGTGAAGCGCGATGGAGATTGATAGTGAGCGTGCGTGCCAGGATGTTATCAATTTGAGAATGACTATACTAGTTCTGACAATGGTCGGGTAAAACCGAAAAGTTTCCAAGACCGCGAGAAAGGCAGTCGAAAAAAATACAAGTCTCTCTTACAATATTGTTACAGGTGCCAGGATATCGCGACACGAAAGGAGTACGTGGAATTAATTGAGAGCGTCCGCAACTCGGGAGGAGACGTAAAAATATTTTCCAGTATGCACGTGTCCGGTGAACGTGAGTTATTTTGACACATGCATCCGATATTATGAGTTATTTCAGACTTAACAACAATAATAAATGTACGCGAAATAATAAAAATAACAGTTTCCCTTGGAAAGTATATTTAAGTGTCATCCAGCTGGCGTCGCCAACGTAGAATCAAGGGTTCGCCGCCCGCGATGAAAGCATGAAAAGTTCATCGTTGATTAAAAGACTATTTGCGGCGAGTTGACGAACAAATGTACTTACGATCTCTACATAACGGTAGCATTGAAGGAGTCGGGCTCTGAAATCCAAATTTTCTTATTGAGTAGGGCGTATATTCAGGATTAAACACAAAATAATGCTGTAAACATTGTTTATATCATTGGAAAAATTTTTAAGAGATATAATTATAGTTTTTTCGCCTTGGGTGTACGCGTAGGCAAACAAAAACTAGAATTTTTAAACAGTTTTACTAAAGAAAATAACAAAAAGTTATTTTCAAATAAAAACTGTTTTTCGTTATTAATTAACCCTGCGCGGTCCCACTATATTTTGACTGACTCGGCGGTCCCACAGGGTCGTTTGTGACCACGTACAATTTTCAACGGGTTGAAACGCCTTAAAAAATCTGAAAAAATTCCTGAATACTCCTCAATTATTATACAATAAGAACCAATAGTTATCAAAGCCCAAAAGTTATTATTTTTTACGCTGTAAATAGCTATTTGAGCGAAAATGCATGAAAAATGTGTTTTGGCTCAAAATATTTTTTTAAAAATAATGTGCGATAGGGGAAAAAAAACCATGGATTCTTGTCATGGACATTCTAAGGTTTGAGAAAAACCTAGTCCCGATCCGTTCTGCCGAAAAAAGTATAATTATCCAGTCACCTGAAAATGGACAATTTCAAGGAGAGGAAAATCGAAGAATTCGAGGGAAAAAATGAATGATCGTGTTTTACATTAAAAATTAGGACTTTTATTATACAAATAATTGTAACGTCGTAACTCTTTCGCCGTCCTCTCCAGCATTCTACAAAAAAAACGAATTTTTGAAAAAAAGAAATTAGTTTTCCGAAAAAACAGGTTTTTGACATTTTTTTTCATTTTTGTATTTCGTCTAAAGTAAAAAATAATCACAAAAAATAAAATATTTTTTCTCTGTGCAATTCCAGAAAAAAATCAGATTTTTGGAGCAAACATTTTTTTTTTTCAATTTTTTTTGGAAAAAAAATTCCTAAAAATTAAATTTTATTTTTACATACCTTCTCACACTCTAAGACACGTCCTGGACTCGAAAAACACGGTTCGTTAAAAATCAATTTTCCTTACACGCCGGTCCCACAGGGTCGTTCGTGACCAGGCTTTAACTTTACTCCTCTGAAGGTCGAAGACAAACTGGCTGAGGACGACCAAACTAACGCTGTGGGCCCCTCCCCATGACAAGTTTTTAGGGGTGGAAAGCAGGCCCGGCCCATTTTTAGATTTCAAGGAAATCCCAAGTGAAATTTCGCTCTGGTCACAAACGACCCAGTGGGACCGCGCAGGGTTAAATAGTCGAAGAATTTGTTCATTGGCTAAAAAAAATGTTGTAACTCATTATTGTTGCCTTATTCCAATTATCGCCAGAAATGTGTTTCTTTTGAATGTAAACATTATTGTGAGATTGTAAAATGTGTTTATGATTCAAACAAAAATAATGCCTTCGATGTCAATCACGAAATAGCCTGGCTCTTTCTGGTTCGCACACATAAGTGAAGAAACGAATGTAGCAAAATGGAAAGCTACCTTTGGGTACATAAATAACAAAAACATATTCATACCACAATAATGGTATGTGTATACCAAAAAATATGTAACGTAACCAGAGATGGCGCTAGCGCGCTACTTTTGTATCGAAAAATACTTGAAATAAAAGATACTCGATAGAAATTTATCGAGTATCTACAAAATTTTCGCTACTCGATACGAAAGTACCAAGCATCGAAAATATTTTCACTACTCGATACAAAAGTAGCAAAGTAGCGAAAATTTCATCGATGCTCGATACATTTGTATCGAGTATCTTTTGTATTGTATTGTATTCGATACAAAAGTAGCGCGTTCATGCCATCTCTGTGCACAATAAACCAGACAGCGCGCAGTTAAACGATCGCCCGCCCAAGTATTGTCCTCGGTGTCCGTAAAACTATCTCTCGACGACGTTCTTACGTTAACCGTTGAGGGGCAGTGGCGCTCTCAGAGTGCTACCTACTTTTCTGTGGTTTTTGATCAATTTTTGTTACTTTTGAAGTTCAAGACATAGAAGTTTTGGTTTTTTAGACATTAAAGTAGTTGTTTTAGAAAACTTACATGTTTTTTAAACAAATAATCATGTCCGGAATTGTTATAAACAATTGATTAATGAAAAATACTAGTTTTTTAATTTTAATTCGGCAGCAATCACAAAAACATAGATATTCATACAAAATCTTCTTATATGTATTCTATAAAATTATTGGAACAATATATATTTTTTGGTGAACTTTTTTCTAGGTTCAATTTTTTACTAAGAAATTTATGTACATTACTAAATGAGGAAAAAACTTGCTGCAAAAAAATTATAAAATTCGCTACAAATTCGAGACAAGCATATTTTATAATTTATATTAGTTTATGAGTAAAATAGCTTTTTCTTCAATTATCACAACCACCCTGGAAACTTAACTTCACTCCTCCTAAAGTAAATTCCACAGCGACTCTAAAAACGTATACAGCCTGTCCCAAAAGGGTCGAAGGATCTATGAAGGGGTGGTAGATCTCAAGATTCTGAATCGAAAAGTCCTCAGCGGTTTTTCGATCCGATGCACCCCTGATGAGTTTGTTACGTCCCGGGAGAGGGATCGAGAACGAGTTTTGTGACCACCGGATTTGGAGTGCGAAGATTTGAATATCTTTCGCCGGAGAGTCTGTTGGTTGGTCCGCAACTCGCGAAATACAAATTTATTATCAATGTGGGTTTTTATACCCGATACTCTTCGGAGATGTTTTGGAAGTTTTTAGATCGGAAAAATCTTTGTGTGATTTCCCGAATAAAATATTAGCCGATTTAACAAATTAACAGAGTTTTATTTAATATTTTAATCACTGTCGTTTTACAAGTTCGGTACAATGTATAGTTTGTCGATAATAGTTCGGATTATCGCGGATTGAGAGATCTCAGTCTCGTCAATCGAGTTTTAATAATTCGGTCGAAGTCCGGATGATTTCAAAGTAAATTTTGTCTGGATTTTAACGGACGTTACGACGACGTGAACAGAGTAAACTTTTTATCGAAGTGTGCAAGTAAAATAGAATTGAACAGAGTTTATATAGTAAGTTTTGATCGAGGTAGTGGGAGATCATTCGCGTCTCCCACGAATTAACAAAAACGTATCCATACGCTATAAGATGTAGGTCAGATTTGGTATGGGAGGAGATCTCTCTATTTTTAAATGTTACAAAGTTGTTATTTAAAGTTTGTACATAGAGGTTTCGTTTACAGAGTTTTTTATAACAGTGGTGCATAGACGCACGCATTGCGTCTAGCTGTCGTTAACCCATTTTTGGCTTCCGGGTGTTTGCTTTTTGAGTTCGAGCATTCGTTACTTTGGGTAGGGGTTATCGTAGTTCAAAAATAAAAGGCAGTACGTTATAAAGTTTATGTCGTACTGCGTGCGTGTATCGAAAGATAATTAGAAAAGGAGGAAAAGATGTTTGCTGTGGGAAAACACTTGAAGAGTTTTCCCGTGCCCTATTTTAACTTTTACGACTTTTCGAGGAAGTGTCCACTGTCAATCTCAGAGGAGGTTTGCTACCAAATTAATAAAAGAATTTGTATGCAGTGGCTTTTCTATTAAGAAGAGTCTAATAGTGAAAAGTAGGACGTTACACGTGCCGTGAGTTTTTGAACGAGGGGTATTTTACGACTTGTCGTAAATTTGGGTGCACTTAGTGACTACATATGCTTCGCCGAAAGAAGATACCAATAGACGCGTGCCCTGCAAGTACCTACTGTGGGTATTGCGTGTTTTTTTAATGGGGGCTAAAAAAGGAGTTCGAGCGTGAGAGCTGGGACGTAACAAGTTATTAAGGCCTTAGGCCACCCTAGAGGCTGAAAAGAATAGGCTTTTTGGGGATTTTTTTTCAGAAAAACTACAAAGTAAATCGAGATAACAGAAACGTGATTTTATTATCTATATCAGTGACTGCTTACAATAATTTTTTACAAGCGATTTATTACAAAATGTCGGCTGTGCAGCGTTTTTGTGACGACGTCTTTTTTTTTCGGGGTCCACGGCCGGACTAACAGCTCCTGTAATTTTTGAAGAAATAATGAGCAAAAGAATTTCCCGATTATATATAGTAATTGCTATAGAAGTACGTAGGATTTTTGCGATATATTGATTTTTGGCCAAATGGCGCCCTTCTAAAGTGAAAAGTGAAAAACTTGCCTGAAAAATTGTCAGATAATTGTTAATAACAAATGAACTACGCAATATAAAAAAAACCCTACGTACTTCCATAGACAATGTATATTTCAAGATATTTTCAAAATTTCAAGTTAATCGGTTGAAAATTGCTTGAGTTACGAGTCCGGCCAACTTGAAAAATACAGTATTGAGATAAACGCGTTTAAAGTTTTGAGTAGTAGAAAATCATGAATAATTTCACAATACCTTTAATCTGCGATGCCTGCACCATACAATTGGCCTTCCAGATTATCTTCCTGCTCTTGCATTTCTTTTCTGCTTGATCTTGAAGCGATTCTTGCCTCATTTACCCGGTCGGACAGCGATCTTTCTGCAAGCTTTATGCGCTGTTTGTCGATCGCCAGGCACATTTCGTAGCTGTTCGGGCCGATTTCCAAGTACATTGCTTTGATTATGTGCATAATTGAAACAAACCCGTCATTGAACACACAAACTGCAATATCCGTGGCTACATCCAAGATTGTTTTACCACTCGAAATGGATTTCGGGGCCAATGCCCACACAATGGAATTGAAGCTTTCATTATTGTTTTGTGTGTAACCACCGATGCACCGAGTTAGAAGATCTTCACTGGTCAGTTCTTCATAGATTGGGTTGATAGCTTCATAGACTTCAATTGCAAGAGCTGGCTTATGTTCGTACTCAGCCAAAGTATTTGTAGCTTTAGCGCGTTGCCATGAGCACCATGAATGATCTCCAATAGGACATTTTCCGTGCTGCGGTTTATCATCAGTAGATAATTTGTGATCCAGTGTAGCTCATATACTGCTTCTCATGTTCTTAACTGAATCGCTGTTTCTACGAATCGCTAATCCATAATAAATATAGCTCGTCTATAAGTTTCCCAGTCAATTTGCCCCTTCCACCGAGACTTTTTGTCTTCTTTTTCAAATTACGTAGTCGCGTGCCCATTCGCTTTTGCACGTGATATATGCACTCTTTCTTGAGTACTGTGAAATCCTCATACGGCTTAGCATCTGTAATGCCTTTGAAAGTCTTAGAATCGACGTCACCAATGTAGTGAATATATTTGAGCTGGTGCAAAGTTTCAGAGCGGCGATACATCTCAACAACTGAATCGACTTCCATTTTTCCTGCCGATCCATCGTGATTCACAGCGCATTCTTCTGCATGATTTTCTGCCCACTGCACATATTCTTCGGTATCTTTTTTTTTAGCCCAATATTCACACGCCTTACAGTTTTTTGATTTCACTACACAATCAACGATTTTTCCACCGTTATAGCCAATAAGAGTCGTTATCCCATACAAAGACGTAAATTCACGTTTTCTCCACGAGCCAGCGCCTGATACTACAATTCCATTTTCTCCATTTTCAATAGATACGGTTTTCTCTTCTTCCGCAGTTCTCATCATACTGTTCTTGCAAACTAGATTGGTTACAGAGCTCATTTTTTGACAATCTTATCGTAAAATGAGTGAAAGGTAGGCCGAGGTAATTCCATGAATGCACAGAATTTTCTTATTCTGTGCCAACCAACTCCAAGCAATCGCATGGCAATTATGATTCTACGTTTGATTTCGTAGCCTTTCTCAACAAGTGGACAACTCGGTATCTCAGTCTTTTCACAATTCTCACAGGACACTACTAGTTTGAATCCCAAACCACGCTTACTGCTTTCAGTAAATTTCACTTCCGATTGGCACATCTTACAAACGACAGCGTTCGAAATAGCTGAAAATACTGCGATAAAGTTAATTATACGATATCCAAACGCTGGATCCACTTCAATATCATATAAATATTCCGATTGCTTTAGTTTTTTTGCCGATGTACTGGCATTCAAGTCATCTGGTGCTTCTAGCTCATGGCGATTTAATGGTCTTCTTCGAGATATTTTTGGTCTCTTTCTATTGCAAAACGACGTTTTTATTCCTTTCTTCGCACTGTACACTACTTTATCACTCATTGTAAAAACTCAATAATTATACAGGGAAAAAGAAATTGAAGTTCACAGAAATATCGAGGAAAACAAGTGTTCGTCGACTAGCGTCGTTCTCAAATGCTTGGCTGTGCCCAACTAACTAAAAGAGACGTTCGACAAGGATAAACTCGTCTAGACTGGTCTAGACTGGTCTAGACTAGTCAGGAAATAAATATTTTCAATAACATCTGCCGTATACCTGCTCTAGTCCCCTAACGTACCTTCCCCCTAGCGCTCACAAAAGGAGCTCGCTGCGGACCAGATGGCCTTGTACTAAAATTCGAAAACCTAGTACCTAAAGGTTTTTCCCGGCCATAATCTTCTGGGACATCATTTTTGAGGTCCTAAGGGACCATTTGGAATTTAAAAAAAAAAATTAATTTTTCGAAAATTCTAGGGTGGCCTAATGCCTTAATAATTAATGACAGCCAATAATACGCGTGGGCTGGGCGGCGCGTGGTGGTGTGCGTGTGACGGTGTGCCCGGCCGCACCGCGAGAGGCAGGGCTACGCCGCGCGACGTGGACGTGTGTGTGCATGGGTATGAGGGCCCAAGCTAGGCAGCACGCGTTGATTGTATTGAAGGAGAACGTGAAAAAAATAAGGAGCGCCCCGCGATAATACATTTTCATAAATGGATGATAAATGAATTAAATGAATTCATGTGGAATTGTAGATCCTTAATGGAAAGCGAAATTTCTATTAAAGCCGTTAAAATTCCATTTCTTTATTTACTTGAACTAAAAATGAACATCAGCTTGGCGTTTTGTCATACGATATTTTTACATTATTGATTGAAAAAAAAAAAATTATGCGCTTTAATGGTCGAAGTTAACGCATGCTAATTAATTTATTTTCATGATTGTCCGACTTAGTTAATTGATGAGTGAGATAATCAACTCGAAATGACTCTTCCTCCTTACTTCTCGAACGAATGGTCTCGAGATAATTGCATTTAAGGTGTTTCTGAACAGGGAAATAGCGAATATCCTGAGAGGTAAAGATTTTCAAAACTCTCGACACGGAGAAATAGAAATTTCAACATTTCAGTCTGTGATTATTTCACAGAATGTATTTAATTTCAACAAATCATAATTTGCAGACATTTCTAGGATTGAGGAGTGGATGAAATCCTCTCCTTAAAAATTCAAGAATCCCTTCGAACGGTGAGTATGTACATGTAAAAAATATTAGAAATACATTTTTTTGCAATGATTGATCATCATTTATTGTTATTCGTGTTGTGTAGTTATTGTACAACACAAACAACGTCAGTATTTGTCCAACGTCAAACATTTCACCACAACATCTCGTAATTATTATTCTTCGGGATTCTGGGAGGTGTCGGGTGTATTTTTATAACTTTTGAATCCTTCGAAATACATAATACTTCAAAAACATCTGCACGGCAAACAAAATTGTGTTCATAATTTTATTGAAATTCACAACAATCATTAAAAAAAATTCTTATGCAAAAACAAAAAGAAAAAATTACAACGAACTGCTAAAACTGTAAGACTAAAAATTGAAAAATGTCAAAAATTCATAGCAGTGTTTCAACAATTGTTAGAATGATTTTTTTCCAACGATTGTTGAGAATTTAAATAGAATTAAGAATAATAGAAGGATTCAAAAGTTATAAAAATGTACCCGACACCTCCGAGGATCCCGAAAATAATAATTAGGAGATGTTGTCTTGAAATCTTTGTACTGACATTTTTTGTGTTGTATAATAATTACATAACACGAATAACAATAAATGATAATTAATCATTGCAAAAAAATATATTTGTAACATTTTTTACATGTATACATACTCACCGTTCGAAGGGACGCTTGAATTTTTACGAGAGGATTTTATCCTCTCCTCAACCCTAAAAATGTCGGCAAATTATGATTTGTTGAAATTAAATACATTTTGTGAAATATTCGCAGACTGAAATGTTGAAATTTCTATTTCTCCGTGTCGAGAGTTTTGAAAATCTTTACCTCTCGGGATATTCGCTATTTCCCTCTTCAGAAAAACACCTTAAATTCAATTATCTCGAGACGATTCGTTCGAGAAGTAAGGAGGAAGTGTCATCGACGGAGTCGATGATATCACTCATCAATTAGCTTAGTCGGACAATCATGAAAATAAATTAATTAGCATGCGTAAAATTCGACCATCAATGCGTATAATTTTTTGTTATTTTCAATCAATAATGAAAAAATATCGTATGAGAAAACGCCAAGCTGATGTTTATTTTTAGTTTAAGTAAATAAATAAGTGGAATTTTAACATCTTTAGTAGAGATTTCGCTTTCCATTCAGTATTTACAATTCCATATGAATTCATTTAATTTAATTAAGTTATCATCCATTTCATATAAAAATGTATCATCGCGGGGCGCTACTTATTGTTTTCGCATTCTCCTTCAATACAATCAACGCTCGCTGCCTAGCTTGGGCCCTCACACCCATGCACACACACGTCCACGTCGCGTGGCGTAGCCCTGCCTCTCACAGTGCAGCCGAGCACACCGTCACACGCACACCACCACGCGCCGCCCAGCCCACGCGTATTATTGGCTGTCATTAATTATTAATAACTCATCAGGGGTGCATCGGATTGAAAAACCGCTGAGGACTTTTCGATTCAGAATTTCGAGATTTACCACCCCTTCAGAGATCCTTCGACCCTTTTGGGACAGGCTGTATACAAGGTGTATGTTCAGGAATTACGAGGTTTTCGTGATTCCTGAATTATTCGTAATTATCGCGGGAAATAGACGAGCGAGTCACGCCGGGCAATTACTCATGGCAGCCGCCGACGGCGCCACTTTTCGGGGCATTTCCTCTCATCGATCGCGTGATCGCTCGGCTTTTCCCTTCCTCTTCCTCATTCTTTCCTCATCGATCCCACGGACCACACGCATCGGCTCACGTGGATTTTGCATACGGGACATTTCTCTGGGAATTGGGAATTCTCTGTGCGGGCTAATCATTCGGAAACGGGAAATAATCTCACGCTAGTATTCGGGATAGTTTTCCTCACTCGTCGGACGGGATAAAGTATCGCTCAACGGGTGGATCGCCGAACTCTCGGTCGATTCGACCACGCGTCGGGCCGCGTCGCGTTACCGGCGTCGGCCATTGTCGGGTCATACGCGGGCACGTCTCACACGGGTGACAATTCTCACCGGTTTTCGGGCAACGTTCTCACATATTCTTTTCTGTATCGTCGACCTTGGTAGAATACATTTTTTATTTAAATAGTTGAAGTTGGGCCCTCTCCTCTCCACCTACACCAGATCCCTTCACAAACAGTGTACGAACTGATTTATGTAACATTTTCTCGATTTGACCGTAAACCTGACCTGATACAAGACAATGGACCTTAGATTTGAATTCAGCGACCCCAAAAAAATTTATGGCATCCAAAAACCTAAACCCAAAAAAATTTTTGGGGTCGATTAAAAGCCACAAAAAAAAATTTCGTGCAAGAGGTTTTACTTTATTGCTCTATATTTTTTTTTACCTATCTAGTTTACATAACAATACACCGATTTGTCCTTTAGGGAGTGAAATTATTGAAACCAGTGCAGTAGGTATAACATTTCATTTATCGGACAGCAAGATTGTTGGTTTGCTATGTTGCTTTTTATTTATTTGCTGGAACATTCCAATCGGTATAATAATACATCTTGCTATCAGTCGGAAAGTGACATTGTTCACACCAGTGTTATAGGTGCAACATATTTTATTCATCGGGGACCACGATTTCACTATACAGGGTGTTTCAGAAAGATATGTCGTTCTCGTAATGGTAGATGGGGGTGAAATTCTGAGACAATTGATATAGACATGTATGGGTCCCCAATGCACCCCTGATTTAATATTAATTTTTTAAGTTGCGCGTACCGCGCGGACGTAATTGTACCGCGAGGGGCGAGGTCTCCACCATGCGGGCGTGCACGCGGCGATCCGTGTGAGCGCTCGCGTGCGGTTCTGGGAGCTTCTTCTCGTTGACGATTCTCACATCTTTGTATGCGTGCGAGGCAACTTGACGTGTTGGGGTAAGCGCTTGCTCGTAGTAGTGCGCGATCTTTTTTTTCAGCAATTCCAGCTGGGTTTCTACTATATTATTTTGATTATTAATCTGCTAAAATTGTCATCCATGGCATCTAATAATTATTGCAAATTGGTAATTAAAAAATAATTACGCTGCAGCATTCAGTCAAAAACTGTCTCACTCTTCTCATACTTTTCCGAAACGAAAAAAAAAAAGATGAATTAAAGGAATCGAAAAAACAAACTTCATAACGAATCTGCATTCATGACCTCCGACAATGGGATTATTTCGGTTAATGTTTTTAATGTTAAATGGAAAAAGTTGATCTATTCGGCATTGAGTGCCAGCCTTGTAGTGGGCCAAATTTTTTATAATCTTTTCATTGAAATTTTTACATGTGTTTTATCGAAAAAAGTAAGCCAGATTAAGAAAAAGTAAACAAAAAAGTTTCCAATAGTAAAAAATAAAATTTTTTTTTTCCCTTCTTTTTTCAACTTTTCTATCTTTTTTCTATTTTCTATCTTTTATTTTTCTTGTAAGCTTTATTTTTCATTTTATCCAATCTGAATTTGTTTTACGATAAATAAATATTTTCAAATGGATGCAATTATAAAAGCAAAGTCAGATTGAAAAAAAGTTTCAAAAAAATGTTTGCAATAAAACAGAAGAAAAAAGTTTTTATCAATCAAAAACTTTTGTTTTCATACTTTCGCAACGTAATTTTGTTTTTATAAAGCAATAAATTTGCTTAGATGGATTTTCTCATAACCATGACGGTACATTGAAGAAAAATTTTGGAAAAACTGTATCGACAAAAAAAATTGAATTTAAAATTTTTCAACCGAAAACTGTTTTGTCTATTCCTTCCCAATCAATCTTTGTTTTTATAAAAAAAATGCATTTCAAGCAAAATTCGCCATTTTCATTATTTTCTTTCATTGGTAACTTTTTTAAAATTTTTTCTCAGACTAATTAAATTTTTATAATAAATTTCAGGAATTTCACAAATTCAATACATTTCAGGAAATAAATAAAAGGAATGAATGAAAACAGTTTTCAGTTGAAACAGTTTTTGGAAATTTTTTTTTCAATTTATCTTCGTTTTTGCGACGAAGTCCATCTAAGTTAACTCATTTCTTCATAAAAATAAAGTTCCGTTGCGAAAGTGTAAAAACGAAAGTTTCTGATTAATAAAAATATTTTTCTTTTCTGTTTTTATTGCAAAAATTTAACCTCTCTTATAAACTCTTTTTCATAATCGCATACATTTGAAAATTTTTATTTATCATAAAAACAAATTCAAATTGAAAACAAATTTTAAAACTCTTCTAACAAAAAAAAATAGAAACACAGTTAGCCCACTATGGGATTTGCAGCATTTGGGATAACTCGAATGGTCTGCAGTGGTGGGGACGGTCCAGTGCCGATGATTGAAAAGAATGGTGAGCCGCTGGATGGTCTCGAACCCGGGTCCTCGCGATGAGAGCGAAGAGCGCTAACCAATGCGCTATGGCCACCTCTAGTTCTTCCCACTCGAATCGTCTACTTCAGTAATGCTGGACCGTCACACATTCAACGCAGTATTAGCGAACTTTCAAACGAAAAATAAAAAATTGCGAAGTTTGAAAAGATAATGCTTTTTTCCGGAAAAATTAAAACGATTTCATAGCATGACTGGAAAGATGAAAAAAAAGTTTTCCTTTTTATAAATTGAAATTTTATTTGTTTTAACTTTTCTTCTTCCGACTTTCCGTCTTTAATAAAATATGTAAAAAAATTTAATGAAAAAAGGATAGAAAAAAAATTAGCGCACTATGGGGTTTGCGGCATTCAATGCCGGATAAATCCACTTTTCTTCAGAAAAAATAATATACAACGAATTGCTAACTTTGAAACAGTTATAGTTTTTTTTAAAACATTCATTGAAATAATGTCTTTGTGGGAAGTCACGAATGCGTATTTGTTATAAAGTTCGTTGTTCAAATTCCGTTTCTTTTATGATCATTCTTTTCCTTTCGAAAAAACATGACACGAGCGAGACAGTTTTCGGCTGAATGCTGCAACGTAATTGTTTTTTAATTATCAATTTGTAATAACTATTAAACGTCGTGTATAACAATAATTTTAGCAGGTTGATAATCAAAATAACATGGTGGAAACGCAGCTGGAATTGCTGAAAAAAAAAGATAGCGCTCTACTAGGTTCAAGCGCTCACACCGAAACGTCGAGTTGCCTCGCACGCAACAAAGATTCGAAGGTCGTCCGTGCGAAAGGGCTCTTACTACCACACGCGAGCCCTCACATGGGCCTCGCTCCTCGCGGCACAACTACTATTATACCGCGTGGTGCTTACGGACGTAGTGCGCACGTCTGATTGATCAACTTAAAAAAATTATATTAAATCGGAAGTGCATCAGGAACCCATACATGCCTATATCAATCGACTCAGAATTTGACACTCGATCTACCATTACGAGAACGACGCACCCTTCTGAAACACCCTGTATTGTTTTTTATTTATTTGTTGGTACATGAATGTGGATATGACATGAATTATTATGCACATGTTGAGAGTTCAGCAGAAAAATATAAAGCAATACAGTAAAATCTTGGTCTTAAAAAAATGAAATAAGTTGTATATGTAACACTGGTTAAAGCAATCTTCCTTTTCAATGGACAGCAAATGTGTCATTATCTAAATTTTGATGTTCCAGCAAATAATTATAGATCAACATTGAAATACAAATATATAGAGCACTAAAGAACAATCTCGCTCTTCGATGAATGAAATATCTTGTACCTATTGCACCGGTTTCAATAATCTCACTCCCTGATGGACAAAAACGTGTATTGTTATGTAAATTTTATGTTTTATGTATGTTATGTTATACATGTATGTTATGTTATAACATACATATGTTTTAACAGAAAATTATAGAGCACTAAAGCAAAATTATTTGCATGAAATTTTTTTTTTCTTTAGCACAAAAGTTCACCATGATTAGCATAATAACCTGTCAAGCCATAACTTTACGGACTGCGAGGACAATTCTTGGATGGGCGACCGCTCAGCCGCGCGTTCCCTTGCTTGTTACGTCCCGAGCAGGGGATTTGATACGAGACACGTGACCATTGAATTTGGAACGCGAAAGTTTGAATATCTTTCGCTAATGATTTTTATGATGGCTGGTCCGCGGCTCGCGAATATAGTAGCCAATGCAGTTTTTACGTGCGATTCTCTTCGGAGATGTTTCGAAAGAATTCAATTTCAGAGAAACTTCGATGAAATTTCCCAAATAAAGAAAATCTCCGTCAGATAACAAGTTAACAGAGTATTTATTGAAAAAGAGTAATTATCACTGAAGTTTTAACAACGTCGGTACAATTTTTATGATTTAATTATCGGTTTCAAATCGTTTTTATACGCGTTGGAGAGCTAAGTCTCTTTTAACCGGGAAATACAAAATTTGTTTAAGTCCGAAATGTACAATAGGTAACGGACGTTACCGCGACGTGAACTCGATAAAATCTGTATGACGATTGAACGGGGTTTGTGGATTGAAAAGTAGTTTTATAATAATTTCTTGGAAAAGGTGTGAGTTCATTAGCGCCTCCTACGGTTCAGTATTATTTAGATAGAAAAAGAGAATAAATGTGTATATAAAAAAAAATTGCACATGGGGAAGGTCCTGCAGGGGCTTTCCCGTCGTTCTTTTGAATTGCACATATCGGAGGAAACTTCGGGGAAAACATTGGATGCGATTTTGAGTTTTGAGAGAAATTGTTTATGCTGAATTTAGGAAAACTCTATGATAAAAAAAAGGAACGCGGCGACGTCGAGTGAGGACTCTCTGTAAATACAGACAGTATATGCTGGATAGACTTTTCCAGGAAGGGCAGTATTCATTATTACCATAAATCTAGGTGTACTTGTATACTACATGTTGTGGGCTTCGACGAAGGAAGATACCGGTATGTACGTGGTCTGCAAGTACCTACGTAGCTACGTCATACTACCGTTGACATTGCATGATTTTTTGAAAAGGAGCTAAAAAAACGTTCAAGCATGAGGCTGGGACATAACAGCTTATCGTTTATCGTAATTGGGACGTCAATATTCAGATAGTTGACGGCTTCCTTACCAGGAATCGAAATAGTCGATTCCGGAACCCGGGGAAGTAATAATTATCGAAAAATATGTGAAATTACTACATTTTTTTGAAACGTAAATCATGACAGTACGACCCCCGAATAAGAACGCCCGGATTATGGTTCCCTTATTTCTCGTTCGAGCGGTCCCGCACTCCAACTCGCACTCCGAGCTCGAGTCACGCTCGCGCGGTTTTGCGCGCGCACCTCTGAATAAGAACACTCATCCGAGGAAAGTTTAAGGGAACCGTATGGTCTAGAAATTTGAAAAAATCGATTTTTTTTTTTTTCGATATGTCGAAAGTATAGTATCTCAAGGATATACTGTGAAATTTTTATGCAGAAATTCTCAATATTACAGCTTCTACAGCCCATAACGCAGGTAGAGAGCGGTCCGCGCGCTCCTAACGGGTCTAGCGCTAACCGGTAACCTAATCGGAGCACAGCAGCTGTCCCAATCCTTCTCCGAAAATATATACCTGTATATAGTACATACTATATACCTATATATACTTTTCCCTTCCCCGAAATATACCTATTGTCGAACATTTGTGAGGGAAACGGTCATTTCGCTTTCCCCTGACTTGATCAGTACAACGTTACGTTTTGACGAACCAACATCGAAAATTTTGAAATAAAATATCAGAAAATATGGATAGAAAGCAAGGCCGTAACTCTTCTAGACGACCATCTTCTGTAGGTCGCAAAAGATATTTCAAGGGCAATCGATTCACTATCGAAAATACTACTGATTTTACGAGCACGTCTGCGAAAAAATTAAAAGGCAATGAGGAATTGGAAGTAAACGTTAATCCTACTTTCAATTATTGCATCATCGAATTCAGCATGATATTTTTAACGTTGCAACAGTTGTTGAAGTGTAAAGATTGTAACGGTGCGGTCACTTTTAGCAAAAACGGACAACGTGGTCTAGGATTCAAACTCTCTGTGAAGTGTGAGTGTAAAGAAACTTTTATTTTGTCTTCGCCGTTAATTGATAAGGCATTTGAAATCAACCGTCGACTTGTTCTCGCCCTGAGAATGCTTGGAGTAGGATTTGAAGGCTTGAAAAATTTGTGCGGTCTCATGGATCTTGGACAAGGAATTTGTAAGAGTACATATTACGGCATCGTGGACAATATAAAAATTGCAGCTGAAGCCGTCGCGAAAATCGTTTTCCAAAGAGCATTGAAAGAAGAAGTCGAGTTGAATGTAAAAGCTGGGCGTCCCGCGAATGAACTTTCTGTGTCTGGTGATGGATCGTGGGCGAAACGTGGATTCTCATCGCTTCTCGGTATTGCCTCGTTAATAGGGAAATACAGTAATAAAATTTTAGATGTTGTCGTCAAATGCAGTATATGTCAAGCCTGCTCTCAATGGAAAGGCCAAGAGGATACGATTGAATATGAAGCGTGGTATCGAGAGCATGAAGATCACTGTGACGCAAATCATACCGGAAGTGCTGGCAAAATGGAGGTAGACGGCATCGTGGAAATGTTCAAGAGATCGGAAGAGTTGTACAACGTAAAATACGCGAACTATATCGGAGACGGCGACACGAAAACGTTCAAAGCCTTATACGAAAGTTTCAATGCTTGCGTGTGGCACCTTGCGCCGAAACATCTGTTTGCCGGAAAAAAAATCATTGATATTGCCACTCACATTTCCGCTTGCATATTCAATGAAGGATTCGCATCCCTATTGAAAATAATGGAGACCATGGGCATAACAATCGGGCCACAAGCGGAGCAACTAGCGCAAAACCGAGACGAGCTGCGAGTATCGAGCGCCAACCGTAGGAGCACGGACAACTCCAAAGAGGCTCGGACAGCTCGAAGAAATGAAAGGAGTGAGGAAATCTTGAATTATGAACGTTCCGAAGGAATCCTATATGGTGCCCGAATCGCGGATTAACTGTAAGTATTCAAAATTTGCTCAATTTTTGAAAATATCTGTACCTCAAACTTTAAACTCATTTATCTCGAAACGACTTTTTTCGGCACCGCGCAGGTGAAAACAAAAAAACTATTCAACCGAATCACTTGAAATTTGGATATGTTGTTCACAACATGTATGGCTATCGTCGGGGCTGCAATCATAATTTTATTTAAATAATTTCTTATTGTTTATACTAAAAAACTAGTGAAAAAAACCCGATTTTACGAATTTTTTTTTCAAAAGCGCGCCATTTTGTCAATTTTTAATTTTTTCGATTTGTTCCAGCCCCGACCATAACTGCACTCTTTCTGATTAAGAATCTTCTTGAATTTTGTGTTTCAGATGAGTAGAAGTCTCGGATCGATCTTCACCGTCCGGGTCGGATTTTTCGAGAGGGTCGTCTTCAATGCCAATTATATGATAATAAACACTGTTTTTAAAATTAAAAAAAAAATTTTTTGTATACTTAATAAAGGTAGTAATAAACCCGAAAAGTTAAAACATCGATTTTTTAATTTTTTATGGCAAAAAAAAAATCGTGAAAATAGGTGAAATTTTCGTGCTCTAGACCATACGGTTCCCTTAAAAGAGTAAAATATACATATTACAAGCGTGTTCGATATATTTAAAGATGTTCATACAAAATGGCAAAAGATTCGGACAGATAACCAAAGTTATTTTCATTTTGCTGGGTGTTATTTTGATTGGTATCGCTGATATCGCGATAGGTGGATTATTTTCCACGGAGCCGAATTCTTCCATGGATATTTAATGTGACAGAACAGAACGAAATACAATGTATTCGACAGAAACAATGAAAACCGAGAAAAATGTAGACATCAATATGAAATTATGAATTGCATGAAATAATATTTACATGCAATCGAGAAGGGTAACGTGAAAAACTTTATCTTTCGAGCGTTCTTATTGTTGTGGCCTGGCATTTCTCTTTCGACATTGGGATTCGGGTTACCGAGTCGGCCTCCCTAAAGCTGTCACTGCAGCAATAGTTATTACCAAATTGACCTGATATACTTTGTGACGCCTTTTTCGGGGGCAATACAACGAAAGGAAAAAAACAAGTGAAAATAAAGAATGTTAAAAGAAAATCTATTATAAATTATTTACGAGAGAAGAAAAAGAATACAATATGTTTGGGTGCCAGCGAGTTTGTCGTTTACTCGCAACGATCGCAAAAGAGAAAGAAAAAACTACAAAAGGGATTAATTACGCAAAAAAGGGTGAGGGGCAAGGGGGAGGGATCTCAGGGACCAGGGTCTCCGAGCGCTACGCGCCTCTTACACAAGACCGTCGAGTCCAAATAAGAAAGTTTGGCTAAAGAATTAAAAAAATAGAAGAACGCAAATGCGAATCAATTATTAAAAAAAAGGACTACTCGAGGATGCAATAACGACGGGGGAGAAGCACGGAGAAGACGGGCTCAAGGGAGCAGAATTCGCGGTTTTGGGTCTTAATGTCGGGGATACGCACTACGCACGACGCAAAGAGGGGCGGGGGGGGGGGGGCGTACGGGGAAATCGCCGGGCAACGCAAATACGCGAAGGATTACTTAATTACTAAATCAGACCGGTGAAGAAAAAAATGGAAAAAACTCTGTTCCTCTCACACAATTCTCTTCACGCTGTACTCCTCACTCACAATCCTTCTCACAATTTTCCTCCACACAATTTCCTCCTCACTCACACACTCAACGAAAAAAACTCAAAGGGTAATGAATAAAACGCAAAGGGGGATCGCAATACAAAATTTCGAGAGGCAATGGGAATTCGCACCAATCACTTAAACGCCTCGCTCGCAAGTGACGAGATCGTCACTTGCTTCCGGGTTCTTCGCTAAACGAGGAAAGTGCGAGAGATTTTCCGAGGGGCTAATACGCAGGATGGGAAAGGAATAGCAGCACGGTGACGATTTATTGATCGTAGATCCATATTAATTCTTGCCGCGGAGACGAGGTGTCGCATGATACTCCTCCCCGGGGATCGATGCATGATGCCGATTTTCGGGACGCAGGGGCTGGCCAGAGATGGTAGTGGCGGCTCGATTACCCAATGCTCGATTTTTCCACGGGGCGTGGGCCTTCTCGTTCGTGTTATGATGGTGTCGGATTATGATTTTTGGCGGGGAGGCGATTTTCTCCACCGCATTGAATACGATGCACTCCCGGGGTGGCGGCGACGGGATAACGGCTCTCTCCGGGCTGTGATCTTGACGGGTACAGGGGTCCACCGACGATGCTGCACTGGGGTGGGGGGAATGGGGAGGAAAAACGAGCACGAACGATTTGGCGTATTGTTAGCGGCGATAATGGCGAGGTATTTTCCGAAACTTGAAATTAACTAAACCTACTTACAATTCTTGACTTAATCGCGACAATATTGAACGACTTAAACTAATTAATGCGGCAAACGGAGGTCTCGATAAAGACATCTCGCGAGGGAGGGGAATGGGGGGACGTGCATGGTGGACTTCCGGCGAGCAAGTCGGAACGACTCGTGACGTAACGTCACAACTTGAAATTGAGAAACGGCCTTTACGACGCCCTGTCAGCGATTGCAAGAGCTGAATACAGTCGCGGCCACGGGGGAGGAACATGTACAGGGTGACATGTTAAGGGCGGCCACTCCCTTTGATTTCGCCCCCCGTAAAGATAATCTGATGGGTCGCAGGTGATTTTTGAATGAAATTTTCTGAACTTTCCGATAAAAAATACGGCGTTCATCGGAAAATCATAGGTTTTGCAGCACAAAAGTGACCACTACAGAAATAATGTGAATACATATTTTTTTCTGATAGGAATAAAGTAGACTTTATTTCGAATACGGAACACACGCGAAATTTTTTTTTGAGTATCGCATCATCAAGAAAAGTTATGTCAAAATTGGGTGTTATAATACCAATTTAAACTTATCTGAACGAAACGATGGAATCGAATGAACAGGGCTGTAGTGTTTTGTCTCAAAGTCGGTTTGCCTTTTATGCTCAAGTTCATTCTTCCAATGTTAATTTTGTATCTGTCAGTGTGAAATGCCAAAAAGGTTATTTAAGAAATATCAGGTTATTGAAAAATATGTCGTCAACGAGCAGACGTCGCAGCAAATCACTCTCGTACCGCTGGTTCAATTCTGTTGTTTCGTTCAGTCAAATTCAAATTTATTCGATAACGCGCATTTTTGATATAACTTTTCTCAATGATGCGATACTCAAAAAAAAATTTTGGCGTGTGTCCCGTATTCGGAATAAAGTCTCCTTTATTCGTATCAGAAAAAAATATGTTTTCACATTATTTTCGTAGCGGTCACTTTTGTCCTGCAAAACCTATCATTTTCCGATGAACGCTGTATTTTTTATCGAAAAGTTCAGAAAATTTCCTTCAAAAATCACCCGCGACCCGTCCGATTATCTTTACGGGGGGCAAAATAAAAGGGGGTGGCCACCCTTAACATGTCACCCTGTATATTCCTCACAACGCAGTAAAATGACCACGTCAAGGCTACTTTCCATTTTCCTTCCATAATATCTACTAATCGTTAAAACGTTCAGCATTGTTTCCGTATGAAGGATAAACAACTTTTACAATGAGAAATTTATGATAAATTCAATACTGTGGAGGGCGGAAAAACCGTTATGGCGGACGAATGCTACCTCGATTGTTCAAAAATGTATTGCTATTAAACAAAAATATGACCGGACTACTATTTTCACGAGTATAAAGAATCGATTTTTTATCTCAAAAAGAAAATTAATATTACATTCTCGGAGAAACTTGGCAAGAAAAATTTTTAGTTCGAGAATTCACTACCTGACGCTTCGTATGCCCTCGCTCGATGACTTTTAAACTCTAGTATGAAAAATCGACACGATATTATACAAAGAAGAAGAAACTTATATGCCATCACATTCATAGTTATTTTTGTGATTCTTAAAGGAAATTCTATTCATTAAGCCATCCGGAAATTTCTTCCAACTAATCGTCTGTTGTACCATTATCATTCAACCATTACGTGCAAAAAATGCACAATTCTTTCCAGATTTTCGAGTTTTATTGTCAACAAAAAAAAAATGATAAAAATTCCAAAACCACCGATCTCACGATTTTCGAGTGCGCTCTTTCGATCGGTGATCTCAAAATTGCATTCTGGTGGCTCAAAAAATCAATATAGTGCATCTTTTTCCGCATCGAAAAAGTAATGAAAATGCTTCGACATGCAATCAAAAGTGCACAAAATAGTTCAACTTTATGTGAGAATTTTCTGTTCAGTGCCAAATCAACCTAACCTATTGAAAATTGCGATCAAATAACAAAAGGCACATAGAATGATAATGATATGGAGACTCTTGATCGCATACATTTTCGTAGTTGTTCAATGGTTATGAAAAGTTATAGGGCTTTTTGAGGTCGCTATTCATAAATTCAACATCAAGTTTTAAAATTCCAAATGGCGGATCCAATATGGCGGACGAAAATTCATAAATAGTCTCACAATTTCCTGAAAAATTATATTACAGGGTTTTTAAGATCACTGATCATGAATTCAACATCAATTTTCCAAAATTCAAAATTGCGAAATTTAAACACAACCACAATTTTCACTGGTAGGTAGCTTTGACAAGATTTTGATCTATTCGTGAGAAACGTAGATCTTTGTGGCAAAAGAACCGAGTCAAATCAAAGCGCTAGACATAATTCTTGGGAATACTCATTGAGTGTCAACCTATTCAAATAACCGTTCTTCTCGAATCGAACTATATTACATTTTAAGCTTTGTCCCATTCGATCTGAAGTCAAATTGAAAGACACAATGGATTTCAACAATTTTTATAGGAAAATACCAACAATGCCGAGCTCTCAATTGCTCGCGTCACACCAGCATAAAAAAAAAAAATATATATATACAGGGTGAATCATAGCAACACTGACAGCCAGTAGCTACCCATTCTCGACGATATACTGAGCATATCTACTTAGCCGTTTTTCAATGTTCAAAATAGTTTTTAAACGGGGAGCAATAGAATTTGGAAGTTTTAAGCCAATCACAGTCGTTGTTTTATACGTGTTCGAAGACGCCTCAGTGCCGGGTCAGCAAGGCTCCGATTCTAGACATATGAAGAACTGGCAGAGTTCAGGCAGAAAAGCATTTCGCGAGCGCGATGGTCTTTTGTTTCAATGAAAATAGCTGTTCTTGTCGATTAAATGGCGTATCGGCAGCTTGGATCGGCGTTTGTTACACGATGAATAAATGATGATACGATGTCCGCATCATGTATTCGAAAAAAATCATAACACGGTAATACGCGGATTCCAGGTGCATGAACGATACATGATCGAAGAATAAGAAATATACAGGAAAATCCGTAATCACTTATTGTTACTTCTTATTCTCCGATCATGTATCGTTCATGCACCTGAAATCCACGTATTACCGTGTTATGATCGTTTTCAAATAAATGATTCGGACATCGTATCATCATTTATTTATCGTGTAACAAACGCCGATGCAAGCTGCCGGTATGGCATCTAATCGAAAAGAACAGCTATTTAGTTGGAATAAAAGAATTTCGCACTCGCTCGCGAAATGCTTTTCTGCCTGAACTCTGCCAGTTCTTCATATGTCTAGAATCGGAGCCTTGCTGATCCGGCACTGAGGCGTCTTCGAACGCGTATAAAACAACGACTGTGATTGGCTTAAAACTTCCAAATTCTATTGCTTCCCGCTTTAAAAGTATTTTGAAAATTGAAAAACGGCTAAGTAGATATGTTCAGTATATCGTCGAGAATGTGTAGTTACTGGCTGTCAGCGTTGCTTTGAATCACCCTATATATATCAAGAGACTCGGCAGAGTCTCGGGACAAGTACGTGTCCCGAGGCTCGCCGAGTATCTTTTCCCGAACAAACTACTTTCACGCGCATTGCCGACCTTTTCCCATTAATTTTAGATCGATCTAAAGAATGAAATTAACTTTTGATCACAGTTTCATTAGGTAATGCGATAACGATCTGTCGATTGGTGTCGATAAAATTGCGCCCAGACGTCGGATTTTCGTGTTTCATTAATTTCATGATTCCAATGCGTGCCTTAGTTTTGACGCTGTAGCGTCTGCTTGAGATGTCACGCATGCCGGATTTTCATGAGCGCGACTAGTTTTCGGTCACGCAGGGCGAGTTTCCACCGCGTTTACATGCTGTATAATGGAATGAACGAGAGTATCTTCATATCATATCTCGAGTATCTCGACGTATCTTTTTCCCGCAAACTGAGTTTACGCTACGCGTTTTCTAACCTCTTCGAACAAAGTTATAAAATGTGGATTAGAAAAAAACGTCAGCTCTTATGAATTTCAAACAGTGAAAAGTCCTTTCCAGTAAGATGAAAATATTTTCGTAAATAAAATCTGATGAAATAACCATCGACGTGAGATTTGGATGAAACAAAAATAAATGCATACAAAGATGGCCAACTTCACATAGATCGCTAATGGTGCATTAAAAAACAGTGTGGTTTCAATTTACCGGTATCATACATAACCTCATCTGTTAATTTAACGTAGAAAAAAAATAAATAGAAACGAATACATAAAAAAAAAAATTCACAGTAACAAGATCGACAAAGGTAAGAAGAACAATTAACTTAACAACAACTTGACTCAATCGTAAAGTTATTAGTCAAACGATTTCTCTCTATCAATATTGATTTAAAATCAGTTCATTTAAGAAATTCGATATACTTTGTTGGTAAAACTAAATCTTTACCAAAACGAATGATATCCCAGAAAAAATCGTCTACGACGAAAAAAAAATTGGACAAGTACTTCGTCGTGTGGTTGCTCTATTCTTTTATCACCCGCAAAACTGGACGCGACAACAAAAAAACTTTGATATTCTTTTATCACCCGCAAAACTGGACGCGACAACAAAAAACCTTTGATATCATTATATTGGCCAAGTTATAAACGTTCATCATGTAGTCACAAAAACCACACCACATGAGTAAAGCTGTTCGTAAAACGTGCAAAACCACTCCATGAAAAAAAGTACTTGGCGCATTTTTAATTTTAATACTCATACTTTGTAAAAGATGTAAATCTTTTTCAGAATACCGTATGATGTATATTAAAATTAAAAATGCGCCAAGTACTTTTTTTCATGGAGTGGTTTTGCACGTTTTACGAACAGCTTTACTCATGTGGTGTGGTTTTTGTGACTACATGATGAACGTTTATAACTTGGCCAATATAATGATATCAAAGGTTTTTTGTTGTCGCGTCCAGTTTTGCGGGTGATAAAAGAATAGAGCAACCACACGACAAAGTACTTGTCCAATTTTTTTTTCGTCGTAGACGATTTTTTCTGGGTATATACAGTCGTGAGCAAAAGTTAGGGATCACATTGATTTTTTCGGAGCACGTCGCGAATAGTCGATAAAAAATTTTGAAAAAATTAGGGTGCATAGGAAATTTAATTAGCTTTCGAATGGTTCTAGTCCTACCTCGACCGGACGATAAAAAACAAAATGGCGTCGACTTTTGCAAAAAAGTGTATTTTCGCCGAGGTGAACATTTTTTAAAATTGCGAAAAAAGATATACAATGCTATTTTAGCGGATTATCTTGTAATGATAAGGTGATAGTATATACTTCGCTGAATCCGAAACCACCCTTAAACTTTTTGTCCGACAATTGGGAGTGGACATACGCCGTTTTGAAAGTCGGAATGAGTAAAGGGCGCTATCTCCGAAAGTACTCGACCGATTTCGCCGAGCTTCCGTGAGAAGTTGTGTGAAAATACCCTCCAAATAATGGGTTACTTAGGTGTTACGAAAATCCCGTGCACCAACGATGCACCGCCGAAAACCGTTGCATTTCGCTGTCACTTTTTCGTTTGAGAAAACCTGCCCGCCCACTTTTCGACATTCGATAATGCAAGTTAGCCTATCGTATCAACGACATTTCAACGAAGAAAATAAAAAAAAAACATTTGAATGCGATTCCGGGATGCAAAATTATCAACGATCAAACGCGAGAGTACAACGGGACACCGGGCGAATCGACTCTGCCGCGATCTTCGTCCCCGCGCGTTGAGCGCCACTGGCCGCTGAGCAACTGCAAGCGCTCTATCGCGCGCCTTGCTGGTTGTGCATGATGATGTCTCTCTCGCACCCGAAAGATGACGGTTCAGCGTACACACACAATCCGATAGTCAGATGAATATTTATTTATTTATCAACAAATTATAAACGAAGGCTGTGCGCGCATGCAGATCTTGTGCGAAATTCAATAAATGTAGGGAACGGGGAAGTGACGAGATTTCTTACATTACTCAATTGGAGAGAATTGTAATTTGCAAAATTTTGTGTTTTGCAAGAAAAACAACCAATTTGTTTAAACATTTTTTTCACAAAAAAAGCTGCTCACGATATTTTTTCTTTCCTTTACCGAATTAGATGACACAAAATGAAACACGAAAAATCGACAAACACGAAACGAAAAATAATTTTTTGACACACTTCAGACAAACAACAATTGGACAAATAATTTTTATAACTACTTCTCCAATTCCCAGTTGTTAGAGTACTTATGAACCAGTGAATTATTGGTAATGTGTCGAAATTTGTTTGAATTTTGTCGTAGAATAATGCAAAATGATTACGTATTTGTTTAAATTATGAATAATATCAAGGTTTTTGAAAGTCATCAATGAATTTCAGATAATCTTTTTTCGTCCTCACCAATATCGATCTCATGATTGATTCTGTAGTGAGTGATTACAAAAAAAAATTACAGTTCTGAAATGACAAAAACAAATTTACCGCCAGGAATCGAACCCGCGACCATCGGCTTACCATGCCGCGCCCTTAACCACTCGGCTATTCCTTACTTGTTGTTCTCCAATAACAAGCGGAGCCCTATAAAGTGCGTGGTCGCATACCGGGCGAACAACACGTGCTCCACTATAAAAAAATGCAGATCGAATAAAGTCCACGAATGAAAAAAGTAACGGATGGAGTTGCGAGACGTAGTCTTTTTAAATATCGAAATTTTGTTTCCGGCGGGTTTGGTTTATTGGAACACGCGAGTGTTGATCGCCCGCTATGCAACAACGCACTTTATAGGGCTCCGCTTGTTATTGGAGAACAACAAGTAAGGAATAGCCGAGTGGTTAAGGGCGCGGCATGATAAGCCGATGATCGCGGGTTCGATTCCTGGCGGTAAATTTGTTTTTGTCATTTCACAACTGTAATTTTTTTTTGTAATCACTCACTACAGAATCAATCATGAGATCGATATTGGTGAGGACGAAAAAAGATTATCTGAAATTAATTGATGACTTTCAAAAACCTTGATATTATTCATAATTTAAACAAATACGTAATCATTTTGCATTATTCTACGACAAAATTCAAACAAATTTCGACACATTACCAATAATTCACTGGTTCATAAGTACTCTAACAACTGGGGATTGGAGAAGTAGTTATAAAAATTATTTGTCCAATTGTTGTTTGTCTGAAGTGTGTCAAAAAATTATTTTTCGTTTCGTGTTTGTCGATTTTTCGTGTTTCATTTTGTGTCATCTAATTCGGTAAAGGAAAGAAAAAATATCGTGAGCAGCTTTTTTTGTGAAAAAAATGTTTAAACAAATTGGTTGTTTTTTTTGCAAAACACAAAATTGTGAAAATTACAATTCTCTCCAATTGAGTAATGTAAGAAATCTCGTCACTTCCCTGTTCCCTACATTTATTGAATTTCGCACAAGATCTGCATGCACGCACAGCCTTCGTTTGTAATTTGTTGATGAATAAATAAATATTCATCTGACTATCGGATTGTGTGTGTACGCTGAACCGTCATCTTTCGGGTGCGAGAGGGACATCATCATGCACAACCAGCAAGGCGCGCGATAGAGCGCTTGCAGTCGCTCAGCGGCCAGTGGCGCTCAACGCGCGGGCACGAAGATCGCGGCAGAGTCGATTCGCCCGGTGTCCCGTTGTACTCTCGCGTTTGATCGTTGATAATTTTGCATCCCGGAATCGCATTCAAACGTTTTTTTTTTTATTTTCTTCGTTGAAATGTCGTTGATACGATAGGCTAACTTGCATTATCGAATGTCGAAAAGTGGGGCGGGCAGGTTTTCTCAAACGAAAAAATGACACCGAAATGCAACGGTTTTCGGCGGTGCATCGTCGGTGCACGGGATTCTCGTAACACCTAAGTAACCCATTATTTGGAGGGTATTTTCACACAACTTCTCACGGAAGCTTGGCGAAATCGGTCGAGTACTTTCGGAGATATCGCCCTTTACTCATTCCGACTTTCAAAACAGCGTATGTCCACTCCCAATTGTCGGATAAAAAGTTTAAGGGTGGTTTCGGATTCGGCGAAGTATATACTATCACCTTATCATTACAAGATAATCCGCTGAAATAGCATTGTATATCGTTTTTCGCAATTTTCAGAAATGTTCACCCCGGCGAAAATACACTTTTTTGCAAAAGTCGACGCCATTTTGTTTTTTATCGTCCGATCGAGGTGGGACTGAAACCATTCGAAAGCTAATTGAATTTCCTATGCACCCTAATTTTTTCAAAATTTTTTATCGACTATTCGCGACGTGCTCCGAAAAAATCAAAGTGATCCCTAACTTTCGCTCACGACTGTATGTATCTGCTGTCGCAGTGACCATAGCAGGCCTCTCTCTATTGACAGCACTATGACGCTGTCTCCGTCTAACGTTTTCTGTTTTTTACACAAAGTCAGGTGCTGACCGCAATTTTTGTGAATAAAAGTCGTATGTGCGGCAAGTCGACGCTAGCACTATGCCTCGGGATTATGCTACACTACTTTTTTTGGGTTTTATCGACAATCGCCGGTATCTTTCTATGACATTTTTTCCAATGTCCAACCATTTTCTCAACCAATTTTGCTCCAAATCGAAGCTTGATATGTTTGTTTTTTTGTTGTTCATAAGCTAAACTGACAAGTTGATCCGCTTAGTGTACCATGTAAAAATTGAACGTATAACTGACATGTTAACTCGATCTACAAATTTTTATTTTTTTACTTTTTGAACGAAAAAACTTTGACTTATTATACACCCCAAACTTTATGCCGATCGGTTGTGCCGTTTCGGAGGAAATACATTTTGAAATCGCGATGCGGTTGGGACGTGTCATACATCGCTTTAATTATATGTTCTATATTATACACTCTTGTAATGTTTTTTCATGTGTAACTGAACTTCATTCCGAAGATCGAATTACACCACGGAATTTTGCATTTCTCGAACTGTTATAAATAAATATGATTGTTGTTTTACTGTTACAGAGTTAGATCAAATAACGGGCGTAGCTGCTATCCTGCGTTTCCCAATGCCTGAACTCGAAGACGAAAGTGATGACGATGGGGATATGACGGAAGAGAATAATCAATAACGAACCATCATTTGTCATCTAAACCTGCATATATTGTATCCGCATTCGGAAAGTACTTATTTGAATATTCATCGCTTACTTCAATAAACTAAGACAAATGACTCAATATACGTGTTTTTATTTAGATCTAATGGTAGGTTGACACTCCGAACTCGAATTAGAAGGGGACAAAAATGTGTATTTCTACCTGGCAGAAAATATAAACACAGCGCAAAGATTACCCGATTAACTTATTATTGGGAATTCTTGTGTAGCCCGTGAAGCTTGAAACGATTTGCCCGAGTGTGAGTGAGAAGGAATATCCCGCGTAGAAATTATCATAGGGTCCTTTCCTCAGGGCAATTTCAGGTTGCCTCACTACCGTATTACGGCACTAGCAAGCCAACCCGATATGGCCCCGTAAGAAACTGTAACGCCTCATCTGATACGGTCCTGACCAAGTTTGCCTGAACGTAGCGTGATCAACGTTTTCTCATTGGCGATGACTGGGTTTCAAACCCAGAACCTCACGCACCGGAGCATTGGATGTGTTACCGCTAGGCTATCCCGACTGTTAACAGTATGGTAACTTTTTAAGCCTCAAGAGTCATACATGCTAGAGTCACGCATGTGTGACGTCCGTCGAAAACTCCGTATTTCTTTTTTTCTCTCTTCGAGAAATTCTTTAGATAACGTTACAAGATCACACAGAACGTTTAAACTCCTACAAACATTTTCTTTATGTAAACTTCCCATGAGTCTGTTTTCCTCAAAAAAACACCCGTGTTCAAAGAATACCAGCGGACCGAAAGCGGAAACGCATGAGGACTAGAAAATGCATTCCCACGAAAGGGAGTGATATAAGATACCGCAACCTTTCGAGGACCACTTATCTGGCGACTAGTAGACGCTACGGGTAGATAGGGAACATGAATGTTTTTAAATACTAAAGATTCCCAAGAAAAACAAGATCCTAAATATCTCCACGATCATAAAACTTCATGCAGCTGCTCTTCAAACGAAATGAAACACTTTTCAAATATTCCCCAACATTGAAATATTTTTCTTTCAACAGTTAAACATTTTAAACAGACAAATGAAAATCTCAATGATAAAGCAAATTAATTAATAATTGATAAATGGTAAAGAGAAAACAAAATAACAATGAAGATAACAGAAAATTCATTCGGAATGATTACAACAATCGAACCAGGCGACACGAAAAGAAAAGATATTCAACTCTATTAACCCTTTCAGCCCTGACTTTTTTTGAGTAGAGCAATTTTCGTCACATTTTGTATTGAAGAGTTTTTGGGGTCGCTGATTACGAATCCGATGTCAGATTTTCAATATTCAAAATGGCGGATCCAATATGGCGGACGCCTTATTCAAAACTTGATCCGATTGGCCTGAAATTTGATACTCGGGGGTTTTTGGGACGCAGATTATGAATCCGATGTCAGATTTTCAAAATTCAAAATGGCGGATCCAATATAGCGGACGACTTATTTAAAAATTGATTCAATTAGCCTGAAATTTGATACTTGCGGGTTTTTGGGGTCGCAGATTACGAATTCGATGTCAGATTTTTAAAATTCAAAATGGCGGATCCAATATGGCAGACGATTTATTCAAAAATTCATTCATTTAGCCTGAAACTTGTTACCCGGAGATTTTCGGAGCCGCTGATTACAAATACGATGTTAGTTTTTAGAAATTAAAAACAACAGATCCAACATGGTGGACAAAAATTAAATAAGTTCACACTTGCGCTCTAGAATATGACCACTTGAACTTTTACGGGATCACTGTTCACCAATCTGGTGTTAACTTTTCGAAATACAAAATGGCTTATTCAGGATAGTGGAAAGTTGATTATCTGTACCTTTTTTTTTGTAAAGCTTATTATTTTTTTAATAATAAATTATTTTTATAATTAATAATAGCGGGAGTCATTCACTCTCTAGTCTGATATTTAAAAAAAACGAACAAAAACAACAAAAAAAAAACAAAAAAATGGGATCAGTGTTCTGTAACCTCCCCGTGGTTGATCCTGGTAACTACGAATTTGTAGGCAAATTACAGGCAAAGCTGATATGAGATTTGTAATCATCAATAACGAAAACCCTAGAGTGATCATTTTTATTAGCATAGATTGATTTTTTTTTCTTTTTTTGTTTGCTATCTTGGATCCACTATTTTGCATTTTTAAAAACTAACATCAAATTCGTAATCTGCGACCATCAAAACCCCTAAAAAACATATTCAGGCCAATTGAATCATTTTTTAAATAAGTCGGCCGCCATATCGGATCCGCCATTTTGAATTTTGAAAATCTGATATCGGATTCGTAATCTGCGACTCAAAAAACCCCGGAGTACCAAATTTCAGACCAATTGGATCAAGTTTTGAATAAGTCGTCCGCCATATTGGATCCGCCATTTTGAGTTTTGAAAATATGACATGGAATTCGTGATCAGCGACTTCAAAAACCCCCGAGTAGTCATTTTTATGAGCCTAGCTCGTAATTCGTAAATTTATGTTGTAATTCGACAATACGCAATTTTTTTTTAATTCTTACCAAAAACGTTCATTTGATTATATTGTTATAACTATGAAATTGTTATTAACTTTTGGCACTATAAATTTTTGTTGCAAAGTAGAATAAATTTGTGTGCCGTTGGCGTTGGGAAATCAAAAAAATATTGTTTTTTGACAAAGTTATGAACGTTTGAACGCAAAAGTGGTTTCGATCGAAACCACCAGGGCTAAAAGGGTTAAATGAGTTAAACACTAAGAGACGCATGAGGTAAATCACAAAGCAAATGCTAATATGTTTAAAATAACAATATGCGATTTAACAAACATTGAATAACATTATAAATAAAATATTGTATTCGATAATACGCATAAGACGTAAGTTGTGGAGGGAAGATGGGCCTTCCCAAAGCAACATCTCTGGTCGTTAGGGAGGGGCGAAACCCACCTACGCAACCAAGATATGGTAACCTATGTGGAGGGAATTGTGCGCTCCCGAAGCTAAAGCTAAAGCGAATTGTGCGCTCCCGAAGCGAACTAAAGGGCCTGATGGCCCTTTAGCTTAAGAAAAGGGAAAATCAAGATGAAAATGGACCATCATTGGTTGAACTTTTCCACTACTTAAAATTTCGGAACGCCTTTAAACCGAAATGATAAAAAGACGCGCAGAAGGAAAATCAGGGCAGAAAAGAGTTTTTAGTCAGAAAGTTCAAAGAGTGAGTAATAATAAAAGTACCAAGACCAAATAATAAGAAAGAGACTGAAAATAAATAAATGCATGAGAAAAGAAGGAAAGATTAAAATAGTCGAAAAATTGAAGTTAATAGAGAAAATATTGGGAGTTTAAAGTTGAAATTGAAAAGTATTAAATAAAAGAAGAATTAAGAATTATTGAAGTTGTTTCGAGGAACTCAAGGTCAACGAAGATTTCTATCCCTTTCGACTGACCGATTTCATTCTGCCGTCTTCATCGTTATCAAACTGTAAGTCCATTAATTGTTTTATTTGTAATATCTATAATTTGTTTTCCAAAATATACTCTTCGAGTCAAGTAAAATCCAACACGACGTTTCCACTCTTATTTGCACTCCTCAATCAAAGATCCCCATCCAGTCTATTGGCCGAAAGTCTAGGGCAAAAAGGGAACGACCATTTATTTTACAAGGTTTTTATAACCTTGAGTGCGTTTCGACACCACACATGTTATTTTTTGTTTATAGATTCATACTGTTCTTTTACATTCTTTGTTTGTTGGTTTATTTATTTAACGTAATAATTTGTTTATTCATCTCTTATGTACTTATTCATGAACATTTATTATGAAAGAAATTTAAAAAAGATATAAAAAAAGAAAGGTAATATAAAATGTATACATCCAAGATATTCATTGAACAACAATTTTGGAACTTATTTTTTTTCAGTTAACTGTATGCACACGTATTCATCTAAAGACGCGGCAGCGTCTCGATGCCAAGTGATTAAAAAAAAATTTCAAATTCTCCCGCTAACTTCTTACGCTCAAGGTTTGTGACCCGGGATTTCACTATTTCACAACATCGGTCAGCGACCGAACTGCGGTTAATCACTGACCGAATAAAAAGGCATTCGACTGCTTATCCCAGCAGAATTGGGCAATTGAGAGCAAATAATTGCAATAATGCTTCCTCCGACTATTGCAAAAGATTGATAGCCGTCGCTTTTGGAGCGACGACGTATCGATCCCAAAAGGCAGTCTTGATCTGGGCAGCGACCGGTTTAGTTCGAAGGCAAAACCATCACTTTGTACTTCTTGTTAAACTTCTTTAGACCAACCTAGTCAATGAACTTCACAAGTATTTTGTAGCTGCTTGAGTTAGAGTTTAACTCATTTAGCGAAGATCCCAAACCACGATAGTTTCTATCTTAGGATCGCCACAACTCAATTATCGCTTTAAATTACAAAATACGAGTGCACACTCTTGTATCGCGAACGGAGTGACCGAATCACCTCGCGTGTGAAAGTGCCTGCATCGACCAAGTCATTTTACTTAAGAACATTTTATATTTGCTGAGACCCTCCAAAGCCAGAGAAATTAGTTCACGCGTATGTCGGACGAAGACCTGTATAACCGCTAGTGTTTGCAAGGTCGTAGCGATTTATCGCGGTTATTAGACTCATTTTTGTATTCGATAGTAGTTTACGAACGTTCCAGCAACGAAGAAGAAAGATCCGCTAAACGTAGACGCTAAACCACTAGCGTTGAAGGTTTATATTCATCACCGGAAACATTAGCTAAACACAAATTTTCAAAACGTGTACGTTTTTCCAATCCGGACGAATCTACAACCGACGGGGGCGAGTCTTTTAGCCTCGTAGATACCGAGCGCGCGCGTGAGATAAATCTCGACGATTTTTCGCTGCTAAATCCGCCAACATGCCGAATACAGTAGAGTACATGACAATAAAGGATGCGAGCTCCGGTTTGGAGGCGTCGAACACGAGGAACAGTCTCCTCGTGTTCTCGTAACGGAGCTCGTAACGGAGCTCGTTACGGACATTATTAGGGCGGCAAAGTACGCTGCAAATTCGGTGGATCCCGCGAACCTTCCGAACTGTTACGTCGCAGGTCGAGGGACGAGCGAGATGACGGGTGAAACGCACGGATCAACATCCTTTGTTTGGCCAAGTGGGAGCTCAGCCGGGACAAGGATGCAAGGCCAAAATTAACGCGCAAAATAATTAAGACAATGAGTAACACCTTTTGAGGTAAAAAGAGATTAACGTTATTTATTTAGTAGCTAAACGAACGTTGAGACGTAGCGGGTTTTTACACGTTTAAATATGTTTATTTTGAAAGGTTACATAATTATTTTGATTTTAACATATTTTATTTTATTTTTATTTCAATCGTCTTCAGGATCTGAAGAACCGACCTCTACCGTGTCGGTTTCTGAGTCGGACGTACGCATCGGAGACGGAGCGTATCGCCTGGGAAGTGGGTGAGGAGTGTTACATGGATAAAAAAAATAATATCTGGACAAATTTTGTTTGTTTGTTTAAAAATATTAATTCACCATTCAAAAATGGAGACCAGTGCAGGGTTACATGCACCAGCACTCTCCGTGTTGCGAATGGTTGAATTTGGTATATTATAGAAGATAAATAAATTTTGGACAAGTTTTATTTGTTTGATAAAGAAATAACTTATTAACCATTCAAAAGGGGGACCAGTGCAGAGTTACATGCACCAGCACTCTCCTTGTTGCGAATGGTTTAAATTTGTGTATTATAGAAGATAAATAAATTTTTGGACAAGTTTTATTTGTCTGATTAAAAATTTACTGATTAACCATTCAAAAGGGGGACCAGTGCAGAGTTACATGCACCAGCACTCTCCTTGTTGCGAATGGTTGAAATTTGTAGATTGTAGAAGATAAATAAATTTCTGGACAAATTTTAATTTGTTTGACAAAAATTGTTAATTAACCATTCAAAAGGGGGACCAGTGCAGAGTTACATGCGCCAGCACTCTCCTTGTTGCGAATGATTGAATTTTGTATATGGTAGAAGATAAATAGGTTTCTGGACAAATTTTATTTGTTTTTTTTGATAAAAAGGTATTAAAATATAGAAATTTTTGAATGACTCGATTCACAGGGTCTTAACATAGGGCTTCGTGCAAGGTTACGTGCACCAGACTTTCTGCCAGTGCCAAAACAGTTTATTGTACACCGAAAACCCACGACGGAGCGAGTACATTCGTTTTGGAATTAGGTTTGTTCTGCTGTAAACGAGGCCCAGTGCAATGTTACGTGCACCGATACACTCGCCAATGTATATGGCAGAGTTTCCATATACAACAGCAGACCGCACCGAATTTACCAATTTATTTAACAGGAATTTACTTTATTTCCAGATTTGATCTACTTTATATTCAGGTCCAATTTATTTTATTTTCAGATTCTAATGACTTTCAATTTTCAGGTGGACTGTCCCGATGTCTATGCCCGGGGGATGATTTAAGGATAAGTATGCTGTAAATTGATTTTTCCTCTTAAAAGATTTTTATACACCATTCCCTTTTTATTTTCAGGTAACGATTGCAGCACGCGATGATCCGGGAATATTTCCGGAACAAATACGAATTTTACTGGTATTATTATTTGAATTTCAACAATAAAAATTTGAGCATGTGTGGGGTAAATTCGAAAGAAAGGCCTGTATCCTGCGTTTGCAATACAGTTAACAGGACCTTCTGCAAGGAGGACGACCGCTGTCGTGCAAGTAAATGCACCAAGAACAGCCTCGCTCCAATCGGAGGAGAGTTAAACGGTCCTCTGTCGGAGGGAACACTGCTGTCGTGCACGTAGATGCACCAAGAGCAGGTTCACCTGGTCTTTAGAGGATCGCTAACCCGGTTTCACAGTTTCAAACCTTTAGTATTGTAACACAAAACAACACGATATTTAAAATATAATAAAATGGTGGAATATGCCAATATGCGAGAGGATGAATCGAGAGAAAGTCCTGTATCCCGCGTTTGCAGTACGGTTAACAAGACCTTCAGCAAAGAGGATGACCGCTGTCGTGCAAGTAGATTCACCAAGAGCCGCCTCGCGCTTATGGGAGGAAAGTTATACGCCCTTCTGTCGGAGGGAACACCGCTGTCGTGTACGTAGATGCACCAAGAGCAGGCTCGCCTGGTCTTTAGAAGGTCGCTCACTTAATTTCGCAAATTCACAATTCCACTGTATTTTATTATTCGGTTGAACGGGGTAAGTAACACATTTGCCCCATAAAACTTTGTATACAGCCTGTCCCAAAAGGGTCGAAGGATCTCTGAAGGGGTGGTAGATCTCGAAATTCTGAATCGAAAAGTCCTCAGCGGTTTTTCGATCTGTTGCGCCCCTGATAAGTTATTAATAATTAATGACAGCCAATAATACGCGTGGGCTGGGCGGCGCGTGGTGGTGTGCGTGTGACGGTGTGCCCGGCCGCGCCGCGAGAGGCAGGGCTACGCCGCGCGACGTGGACGTGTGTGTGTGCATGGGTGTGAGGGCCCAAGCTAAGCAGCACGCGTTGATTGTATTGAAGGAGAACGCGAAAAAGATAAGTAGCGCCCCGCGATGATACATTTTCATAAATGGATGATAAATGAATTAAATGAATTCATGTGGAATTGTAAATCCTTGATGGAAAGCGAAATTTCTACTAAAGCCGTTAAAATTCCATTTATTTATTTACTTAAACTAAAGATAAACATCAGCTTGGCGTTTTGTCATACGATATTTTTACATTATTGATTTAAAACAAAAAAAAATTATGCGCTTTAAGGGAACCGTATGGTCTAGAAATTTGAAAAAATCGATTTTTTTTTTTTCGATATGTCGAAAGTATAGTATCTCAAGGATATACTGTGAAATTTTCATGCAGAAATTCTCAATATTACAGCTTCTACAGCCCATAACGCAGGTAGAGAGCGGTCCGCGCGCTCCTAACGGGTCTAGCGCTAACCGGTAACCTAATCGGAGCACAGCAGCTGTCCCAATCCTTCTCCGAAAATATATACCTGTATATAGTACATACTATATACCTATATATACTTTTCCCTTCCCCGAAATATACCTATTGTCGAACATTTGTGAGGGAAACGGTCATTTCGCTTTCCCCTGACTTGATCAGTACAACGTTACGTTTTGACGAACCAACATCGAAAATTTTGAAATAAAATATCAGAAAATATGGATAGAAAGCAAGGCCGTAACTCTTCTAGACGACCATCTTCTGTAGGTCGCAAAAGATATTTCAAGGGCAATCGATTCACTATCGAAAATACTACTGATTTTACGAGCACGTCTGCGAAAAAATTAAAAGGCAATGAGGAATTGGAAGTAAACGTTAATCCTACTTTCAATTATTGCATCATCGAATTCAGCATGATATTTTTAACGTTGCAACAGTTGTTGAAGTGTAAAGATTGTAACGGTGCGGTCACTTTTAGCAAAAACGGACAACGTGGTCTAGGATTCAAACTCTCTGTGAAGTGTGAGTGTAAAGAAACTTTTATTTTGTCTTCGCCGTTAATTGATAAGGCATTTGAAATCAACCGTCGACTTGTTCTCGCCCTGAGAATGCTTGGAGTAGGATTTGAAGGCTTGAAAAATTTGTGCGGTCTCATGGATCTTGGACAAGGAATTTGTAAGAGTACATATTACGGCATCGTGGACAATATAAAAATTGCAGCTGAAGCCGTCGCGAAAATCGTTTTCCAAAGAGCATTGAAAGAAGAAGTCGAGTTGAATGTAAAAGCTGGGCGTCCCGCGGATGAACTTTCTGTGTCTGGTGATGGATCGTGGGCGAAACGTGGATTCTCATCGCTTCTCGGTATTGCCTCGTTAATAGGGAAATACAGTAATAAAATTTTAGATGTTGTCGTCAAATGCAGTATATGTCAAGCCTGCTCTCAATGGAAAGGCCAAGAGGATACGATTGAATATGAAGCGTGGTATCGAGAGCATGAAGATCACTGTGACGCAAATCATACCGGAAGTGCTGGCAAAATGGAGGTAGACGGCATCGTGGAAATGTTCAAGAGATCGGAAGAGTTGTACAACGTAAAATACGCGAACTATATCGGAGACGGCGACACGAAAACGTTCAAAGCCTTATTGGACACAAAGCCTTACGGGGATGATTTTTTAGTTTGCAAAAAAGAATGTGTTTTGCATGTTAAAAAACGTTTGTACAAACGTGCTGTTGATGCGAAAAAAAAACATGCACAAATAAAGAAAGCAACAAAGAAATTGACAGAAAAAGAAGAGGGAAAAAAGACACAGCGGGAATCGATAAATAAAACACCGAAGCGTCAACAATTGACGAATAAATTATTGCAAGAGCTGTCAACTTATTACGGTCTAGCAATTAGACGTAATTCAGATTCGACTGAAGGGATGAGAAGTGAAATATGGGCAGCATATTATCACAAAATTTCAACAGATGAAAATCCGCAACACTCGTACTGTCCTCCAGGTTCCGAATCGTGGTGCAAGTGGCGTCAAAGTGAGGCTGCAGGTACTTTAGACACCTACGAGCACCCACCTGCTCTGTGCGATGAAGCCCAAGAGATATTAAAACCAATTTATGAAGAATTGACAGCAGAGACTTTATTGGAAAGGTGTATTGGCAGTAATACGCAGAACAATAACGAAAGTTTCAATGCTTGCGTGTGGCACCTTGCGCCGAAACATCTGTTTGCCGGAAAAAAAATCATTGATATTGCCACTGACATTTCCGCTTGCATATTCAATGAAGGATTCGCATCCCTATTGAAAATAATGGAGACCATGGGCATAACAATCGGGCCACAAGCGGAGCAACTAGCGCAAAACCGAGACGAGCTGCGAGTATCGAGCGCCAACCGTAGGAGCACGGACAACTCCAAAGAGGCTCGGACAGCTCGAAGAAATGAAAGGAGTGAGGAAATCTTGAATTATGAACGTTCCGAAGGAATCCTATATGGTGCCGGAATCGCGGATTAACTGTAAGTATTCAAAATTTGCTCAATTTTTGAAAATATCTGTACCTCAAACTTTAAACTCATTTATCTCGAAACGACTTTTTTCGGCACCGCGCAGGTGAAAACAAAAAAACTATTCAACCGAATCACTTGAAATTTGGATATGTTGTTCACAACATGTATGGCTATCGTCGGGGCTGCAATCATAATTTTATTTAAATAATTTCTTATTGTTTATACTAAAAAACTAGTGAAAAAAACCCGATTTTACGAATTTTTTTTTCAAAAGCGCGCCATTTTGTCAATTTTTAATTTTTTCGATTTGTTCCAGCCCCGACCATAACTGCACTCTTTCTGATTAAGAATCTTCTTGAATTTTGTGTTTCAGATGAGTAGAAGTCTCGGATCGATCTTCACCGTCCGGGTCGGATTTTTCGAGAGGGTCGTCTTCAATGCCAATTATATGATAATAAACACTGTTTTTAAAATTAAAAAAAAAATTTTTTGTATACTTAATAAAGGTAGTAATAAACCCGAAAAGTTAAAACATCGATTTTTTAATTTTTTATGGCAAAAAAAAAATCGTGAAAATAGGTGAAATTTTCGTGCTCTAGACCATACGGTTCCCTTAATGGTCGAATTTAACGCATGCTAATTAATTTATTTTCATGATTGTCCGACTTAGTTAATTGATGAGTGAGATAATCAACTCGATCAATGACTCTTCCTCCTTACTTCTCGAACGAATCGTCTCGAGATAATTGAATTTAAGGTGTTTCTGAACAGGGAAATAGCGAATATCCTGAGAGGTAAAGATTTTCAAAACTCTCGACACGGAGAAATAGAAATTTCAACATTTCAGTCTGTGATTATTTCACAGAATGTATTTAATTTCAACAAATCACAATTTGCAGACATTTCTAGGATTGAGGAGTGGATGAAATCCTCTCCGTAAAAATTCAAGAATCCCTTCGAACGGTGAGTATGTACATGTAAAAAATATTAGAAATACATTTTTTTGCAAGGATTGATCATCATTTATTGTTATTCGTGTTGTGTAGTTATTGTACAACACAAAAAATGTCAGTACAAAGATTTCAAGTCATTTCATTTTTCATTCATTTATCATCCATTTCTCATGAAAATGTTTCATCGCGGGGCGCTACTTATTTTTTTCGCGTTCTCCTTCAATACAATCAACGCGTGCTGCATAGCTTGGGCCCTCACACGCATGCACACACACACGTCTACGTCACGCGGGGTAGCCCTGCCTCTCGCGGTGCAGCCGGGCACACCGTCACACGCAAACCACCACGCGCCGCCCAGCCCACGCGTATTATTGGCTCTCATTTATTATTAATAACACATCAGGGGGGCATCGGATCGAAAAACCGCTGCAGAATTTTCGATTCAGAATTTCGAGATCTACCACCCCTTCAGAGATCCTTCGACCCTTTTGGGACAGGCTGTATATGTATATATATATGTTTATATTTTACGTCCCACAAACTCGAAATGTATTTAAAAGAAATAAAGTGACACTTGGGAAGTATTTGTAGGATGAAGTAGCAGGATGTACCTTGTATTTTTCGCGGTTTAGAAGTTTCGACTTAAAGGGTTTTTTTTATCATATTTGTTAATAAAGGGCTGTATTAGCCGTACTGTGTATCAAAATTGGGACTTGGCCCGTACAAGAGAGAGAGCCGGTTTTGCAGATCGCGCTGCTGGAGAGACCGGACAAGAACTGACGCATACTTTGCGTCTGTCCCCGAAGATGCAGTTGAAGCCTTGCGTGTGGGGATGGTTGCTGTCGTGGGGATGTCCAGCGGCTCGAGTGTCGCTCTCGATCCTCGGCCAGGGTGTTTAGTCTGGACTTCAGGATATGTGGCCTGGCGATAACCTATGCATTCCCTTGGTGACCTTCCGTTATCATTCGATTTCAGCTGTCCTCTTCTTACTCATGGGACTAATGGGGATGGTCAGCGCGTGTATCTGGACCTTTCTGTCCCTCTTACAGAGTTATATGCTATGAGAAAATTTCACCGAGTCCTCTTAGGGAACTTGGTGAATAAGGGTCGTAAGTGTAATTAAGAATAAGATTATTCGTACGTGCGCCTTTCGGCTTCAGCCTGTCATACGGCTTTACACTGTCTCATGGTACTATAAGAGAGTATATATAGATATATAATAGTAATTCAGGGTGGTTACAAAAGTATAATGTGGCCTTTGGTGCCTTAGGGTGATTATAAAATGTATAATATGGCTTTTGATGCCTTAGGGTGATAATAAAATATATAATGTGGCTTCTGATGCTTTAGGGTGATTATAAAATGTATAATATGGCTTTTGATGCCTTAGGGTGATTATAAAATGTATAATGTGGCTTTTGGTGCCTTAGGGTGATTATAAAATGTATAATATGGCTTTTGATGCCTTAGGGTGATTATAAAATGTATAATATGGCTTTTGATGCCTTATGGTGATTATAAAATATATAATGTAACTCGCGGTTCCCTTAAGGTGTTAGAAAAAATTATTTGGAAAAATAAAAATAAGTAAAAAAAAATGAATAAAAAAATTATAGAGCCCATGCTGAGATATTATGTACAGGTGGAGTGCTCAGGACGTAACAGAACCTTCTCACTGCCATTTTAAGTTTAAAAATACAAGGTCGAGCGGCCGTAGACTTGCATTTTCGCGATCTCCAAACTATAGAGGAATTATTGAAAGAGTTACGAACGTTGTACGAAAAGCAACTCACGGTTCCCGCGCTAAAGGTCGAATTCAATACCTGTCGACAACAGCCAGAGGAATCGGCGCAAGCATACGCGCATCGCGTAGAAACTATTACTATGGAATTAATTGCTGGCTGTATGGCAGAATTGACCCACGAATTTGGAAAAAAGGCCGTCGAACAGTTGCTCCGTCAGTTCGCCCTTAACAACTTCGAGGTTATGCAGGGACCTTCAGCTCTTAGTAAGGTCTCGGGGCTACACAAATCCCCCTTTCCTACGAACTAGCCCCCCGAAAATTTCTCCCACTTTCCCTCATTAACCCAGAACCCGACAAGCAAGTGACGAGCTCGTCACTTGCGAGCGGAACGTTAAGCGGCGATAATCGTGTCATTTTTTTTTGCGTTGCGAACCCCTTGTGTAATTTTTTTCTCTTCGGCATTATTTTTCTATCTTTTTGTTATTCTTTTTTGCGATTTTGTGTGTGTGAGAGCGTGTGATAAATTGTGTGCGTGAGAGGGTGTGATAGAGTGAGTGGGAAAAGTTGTGAGGGAGTAATTTGTGTGCGGAGCTGAGAGTGGAGACGTGGAGAGGACGATAGAGAAGAGAAGCGTGTGGAAAGGACGATGGAGAAAGGAATTAATTGGAAAGGACGATTGGAAAGAAACGCAACGAAAAGGACGATTGTGAAGGAGGAGCGCGTGGCGAAACGGAGGAGTGAGAGAAAGACCGGAGAGGGAAATTGCGAAGGGAGAGTGAACAAGTGGAGAGAGCCGACGGCTGTAACGCGTGAGTTTTTTTTTGTCTCATTCTTCCACTTATCGGTCCGATCATTTGTTTTTTTTCTGTTCGGCGAGATTGCGTGCGAGCGGCCACGAGGCCCCTTTTCCCGTATTCCCCCTGCGTTTCCCTGCGAAGAGTGCGTGGTGTTTCCCCCTTGCGTTCCCCCTATATTACCCCGCGCCCGTTTAGCCCACTTCCTCCGTACCATTCCCCCCGTCGCTATTCCGCGCTCGAGAGTCAATTTTTTTCATTAATAAATTTTTCTTGATTTTCTTTTCGCGAGGATCACGTTTTCCTCATTCTTTTTTCTTTCTTTGTTGTTCTTTGGTGACTCGGCGGTCAAAAGTAAGAGGCGTGTTAGCGTTCGGGAACCTCCCCCCTGAGATCCCATTCCCCTCCCCAGCGCGTGTATTAAGAATTGTTTTTTTTTGCATTGTTTTCTTTCGTTTTTTTGTATAGTTTGTCGTTGCGAGTTCGCGTAAAACTCGCTGGCGCCCAATCCGAAAAATCTTTTTTTGTTATACCATAGTCTCTTTTTTTTTTTTTAATATATTATTTCTCGTTATTCTCAGCTTTTTTTTGTTAATTCCCCCCTTTCTCCTCGTTCCCCGCATTGTCTCGCCTTTCCCCGAAAAAGGCGTCGCAACGCACACTCGCTCGCAACGGCCACGCTCTGGCCTCACACACTCGCGTGAAGGGGAACACTAGGGAACTCAAAAAAAATTGTTCGCGTGTGTCCCGTATTCGAAATAAAGTCTACTTTATTCCTATCAGAAAAAAAAATGTTTTCACATTATTTTCGTAGTGTTCACTCTTGCTGCAAAACCTATAATTTTCCGATGCACGCCGTATTTTCTATCGGAAAGTTCCGAAAATTTCCTTAAAAAATCATCTGCGATCCATCCAATTAGCTTTACGGGGGGCAAAATAAAAGGGGGTGGCCACCCTTAACATGTCACCCTGTATATCACCTATGGGCTGCGATATACAGGGTGAGGCAACAACTTTCATCAGTAGAAATATTCCTCAAATATCGGACTTAAAAAAACTTTTGAAATAAAAGTTGCATAGTTCGCAAGAGGTCATCTGTGGCTACGAGCTTTACCCGTGTGGAGGCTCTTTAAAGATTTCAAGGTCACCTCTATTTTTTTAAAAGGAACCATGTTTTTTCTTCAGAATGGATTTTTCTGAAAATTGGTGTGTGAAGTTTTTTTGGATTTTTTAATGGAATCCTACATATACTACAGCAGTTTATAGATAGCAGTAGCACCGAATTTTCTCTCTTTTTTGTTCTGGCTTTTTACGGCCATTTCGCGTAACCATGCGAATTAATGGGAATGTATTATCTCGACGCAACGAGAGCCATTTTCTCGCTTCTCTCCTGACGCGCAATGCTTTCGGTTCAGTCATATACATCCGCCACACCGCAACACACAATTTATCAGTTATTCAATATCGGTCAGATGTATTCGTTGTATTCGGCAGTTCGTTGATAGTGCTGAAGTAACTGCATCGTTTGGAGCCACTGGCAGATCTGCTAATATGCTTCGTGCTGCAAATGAAAATTTTGTTCTCAATTGTTTTTGACTTACAAAGCTGTTACATAAAAGAGTGTGCTAAAAATTTGTTGAAGCTTCAGCGCTATAGTCAGCTAAAGCGAGTAAGCATTCAAAAATGGTTCGTACACATTTTAATGAAAAAGAAAAAAAATAAGGCCTGGATCAAATATCAACATGATATTGAACAAAAAAGTATAATCATCAGTTACCGAAAAATTTACTTCGCTTGTGCCAATTATCCGCACAACATAAATTTGTTGTGGTAGCACCGTGCGAGCCGAGAGGGCAGCACGGTACGAGCCGAGTGGGGAGAAGGCGGGCAGGGCGTGAGAGGCTGGGAGGTAGTGCGTGTTAGCCTGCTAAGCAGGAAGCATAGAGGGCATGGAGGGGACAATAACCCGAGTAGAAATCTTCTTCCGGCCACAATCAGGCCCAAAGCAGGCTGCCTGAGTTAGTTTTTCCGGCCTTGATCCGGCTTTTTGATCAAGCCCTGACTATTTTTGAAACGTTTTCCCTGATCTCTACTTGACCAAGGAAAAATATCAGGGCCTGAAAAGGCTGTGTAGTGTAAGACCTGACCACGAAAAAAAATCAGGATCTGATCAGTATACCGTGCGTATTCCTGGAAGTAGCATATATGAACTCTGATCGGGATGCCGTGCTTATTCCTGAAAATAGCATATATGCTACAGCTAAAACTCTTTTCTGTCAAAAACTACTTTTGACCGAGAAAGCGTTTTGACTGTAGCATACGCCAAACTTTCAGCAATAAGCACGACATTCCGATCAGAGTTTTGATCAGAACATATATGTACATGTGTATGTATGTATATTACTAATATTTGTAACACTTTTTTATGTTTGATAATTTATTTATTTTTCTTTATTATTTATTATTATTTCTTATTTCTTTAGTATTTTTATTTAGAGATCATAACAATATAATTATTTGATAAAAATATTCGGATCACCGACGAAGACAACATTCACTAATGAATGTTGTTATTCCTTTCGGACGTGTTTGATGAACGGGAGGCTCGGCGGCCGTCCCAATCTTTAGCGGAATTAAACACGGCTCCTACAGCTTGTGAAATATGTTTTGAACATATTTCTACCTGGTGCTTGGTATATTTTTCAATCATTGAATCTAAAAAAATAGATAATATTTTGTTGTAAGCATTTCAGTCTTTATATATATGAACCAATATAACGTATTGATGTTAATATGTGTACCATGTATTATTTGAAAAAAATTCGTTCGCACGAATATTCTTTGAGATCCTGACGCTTCCACGGCCGTGAAGCTCAGGATCACGTTTCTCGCCAGAAAATTTTTAATAATCTCTCTAATTGACTGGAGCGGCTTATTAGAGGTATCTATTTTGTGCCAAATTAACATTTTCTGAAAATAAAATTACACAATATAAGTCTATAAAGATAGTTATTACAACTTGAAAGTACATGATTCGTGAATATACTCTTTTCTTAATATTAATTGAGGTACAAATCTAAAGACGCCATAGCAACTCATCGACACTAAGTAGTTTGAAAAAAGGTCTTCAATAAAATGTCGGAAATTTCTTGCAGTTCACTATATAATGAAGAAAGTTTCCAATTGTCGAACAAAAATTATAAATCATTCTTACAATTCAATTCGTCTCTCAAACCGGAATCTAATAGCATTTTAATGAATTTTTTTTTTCGATTTAGCTCAGTTGAAGCATTTTGCGTGCGGTGGATATACGTGAACTTCAGATATGAAGCGAAATATTTTCCGAATTTGTAGCCAATCAATAGATGGCATATACGATTATGAAACTTGTAAATTTTACTTTACGGAAACTACTCTTACGATTTTCAAAATATTGACAATTTTTTCTGCACGGCTTTCTTCTTGAAGGATTATTTCCTCGAAGTTATCGAACTGCTCGATCGTTCCAAATGGTATTTCGAACCCATGATCTAGATGTTTCGCAGGGCCAGCACTCTCTTTTTCTTTTAAACAAACAATTTCGAGTTTCATCGTTCTAAATTCACGACATAACTCTTTCATTTGTACGGAAAGAAGGGATATCTTTTCGCCCAGTGCGTTTATTGAAACGAGAAAATCTTTCTTCAAATTGTTTATAGCATCGGTCACATCTGAAAAAAAGAATTTAAAAAATTACTCTGGAGTTTGCATTGTTGGAATCCAACGGTTATACGACATTTTTGTATTATATTTCTTTATTATATTATTTTTTTATTATAACTGACAATTATTTCTTAACACTTTTAAAAATTATGACATTTGTGAAAAAGTAAAAAAGCATGTCATAAAAATGCAGAAAAATTTAATTCAAAATATTTTTAAAAAATCCCCAACGTCATTGAAAGCTTCTAATTTCAACATTTTTATTTCGTGTACATACAATGAGCCATTTTTTCGTAATCAGCGCCACTTACGACGACATTCAGGAGCGTATCATCGGCGATGAGCTCTGGCGCGTCTGGACGAGAAACATTCAATGAATTCGCGACGGCGTCTGTTGTTACGTCGCAGGTCGAGGGACGAGAGAGATAACGGGTGAAACGCACGGATCAACACCCTTTGTTTGGCCAAGTGGGAGCTCAGCCGGGACAAGGATGCAAGGCCAAAATTAGCGCGCAAAATAATTGAGACAGTGAGTAACACCTTTTGAGGTAAAAAGAGATAAACGTTATTTATTTGGTAGCGAACGTTGAGACGTAGCGGGTCTTTACACGCTTGAATATATTTATTTTTAAAAGGTTACATATTTTACTTTGAAATTAACATATTTTATTTTGAATTTAATATATTGTATTTTAAATTTAATATATTTTATTTTATTTTTATATTATTATTTTCATTCATTTTCAGGGTCTGAAGAGAGGACCTCTACGGTGTCGGCATCCGACTCGGACGTGTGCATAGGAGAAGGTAAGTATAGCCTGGGAAAAGGGTCGCCGCGCAGCTCTGGAGGGATTTCCTGAGGGGTCGGGACGGGGCGACGGTACGGCGGTTGTTGGTCCGCGGATGATGTTGATGGTGCAGGCGGGGGTTGAGGCTGAAGCTCTTCCGCCGTCACCACCGAGTAGTGGGTTGGTTTGAAGGGAGTGACCGCGTTGACCGGGCGAGGAGGAGGGGGGTCAAGGTTGACCTTCCGGGTAGGGGTGTTATTCCCGCGAGGCTCGACCCGGACAATCCCCTCTGGGATGGCGGCTTCGCGCCTTAGTTTAAATTTCTGGCCGGCCCTCCTTCGCGGCATCTATTTAAGAAAACAACCGTTCCCACACATTTCGTGTCATTGAGAAAATTCCTTCAAACAGCGAGATAAAGTCGTGCAGGGGATGGATGCACTTCAACCAACCCTCTGTCCTTGATGGAACCCTCCTGTTGACTCCCTGCCCAGTGCTGGACTACAGCACCGCTAACGAGGATCCGAAATGCACGGACGGCTGCCCTCTATAATAGGGTAACACGAATTTAAAGTAAAATTTTATTTTTCTCAACAAAAATATTTAAGACTATCAGGAATTAATTCACCATAAAAAGAGAAGGGGGAAAACGGTGCAACGTTAGACACACCAGCACTCTCCCTATTGAGAGTGGTTGAATTTGTAATAAAAAAGAAATAATAAATTTCTGGACAAATTTTGTTTGTTTGATGAAAAAAAATATTAATTCAACATTCAAAAAGGGGGACCAGTGCAGAGTTACATGCACCGGCACTCTCCTTGTTGCGAATGATTGAATTTTGTATATTATAGAAGCCAAATAAATTCTTGGACAAGTTTTTATTTATTTGATAAAAAAAATATTAATTCAACATTCAAAAAGGGGGACCAGTGCAGAGTTACATGCACCGGCACTCTCCTTATTGCGAATGGTTGAATTTTATATAGTATAAAAGACAAATGAGTTTTTGGACAAGTTTTTATTTATTTGATTAAAAATTTATTGATTAACCATTCAAAAGGGGGACCAGTGCAAAGTTACGTTCACCAGTACTCTCCTTGTCAAGAATGATTGATTTATTTATAATTTTAATTTTCTCAAAATATTTTACTTGAATAAAAAATTTATGGGGATAAATTCACCATCCAAAAAGGGGGACCAGTGCAAAGTTACATGCACCAGTACTCTCCTTGTCCAGGATGGTTGAATTATTTATAATTTTAATTTTCTGGAAAATATTGTAATTGAATAAAAATTGATGGGGATAAATTCACCATCCAAAAAGGGGGACCAGTGCAACGTTACATGCACCAATACTCTCCTTGTCCAGAATGGTTGAATTATTTATAATTTTAATTTTCTGGAAAATATTGTAATTGAATAAAAATTTATGGAGATTAATTCACCATCCAAAAAGGGGGACCAGTGCAAAGTTACATGCACCAATACTCTCCTTGTCAAGAATGGATGAATTATTTGCAAATATCAAAAAATAATAAAACTTTATGAATGACTCGATTCACGGGGTCTTAACACAGGGCCCAGTGCAAGGTTACGTGCACCGGACTTCCTGCCAGTGCCAAAACAGTTTATTGTACACCGAAAACCCACGATAAAGCGAATACATCCGTTTTTGGAATTAGGTTTGTTCTGCTGTAAACGAGGCCCAGTGCAATGTGTTTCAGAGGCAGAGTTTCCATATACAACAGCAGATCGCTCCCAATTTACCAATTTATTTCAATAATTTATTTTACTTTCAAATGCAATTTATTTTAATTTCAAATGCAATTTATTTTAATTTCAAATGCAATTTATTTTAATTTCAAATGCAATTTATTTTAATTTCAAATGCAATTTATTTTAATTTATTTTATTTTCAGAATTAATTCCTTCTTATTCGGGCTTCTAAACGACTTTTAATTTTCAGGTGGACTGTCCCGATGTCGATGCCCGGGGAAGGATTAAGGATAAGTATGATGTTAATTGATTTTTCCTCTTAAAGGATTTTAATACACCATTCCCTTTTTATTTTCAGGTAATGATTGCAGCACGCGATGATCCAGGAATATTTCCGGAACAAATACGAATTTTACCGGTATTATTACTTTAAGTTCAATAATAAAAATTTGAGCATGTGGGGGGTAGATTCGAAAGAAAGGCCTGTATCTTGCGTTTGTAATACAGTTAACAGGTCCTTCTGTAAGGAGGATGACCGCTGTCGTGCACGTAGATGCACCAAGAGCAGCCTCGCTCCAATGGGAGGAGAGTTAAACGGTCCTCTGTCGGAGGGAACACCGCTGTCGTGCACGTAGATGCACCAAGAGCAGGCTCACCTGGTCTTTAGAGGATCGCTAACCCAGTTTCACAATTTCAAACCTTATTATTGTAACACACAAAAACACAATATAATAAAATGGTGGAATATGCCAATATGCGAGGGGATGAATCGAAAGAAAGTCCTGTATCTTGCGTTTGTAATACAGTTAACAGGTCCTTCTGCAAAGAGGATGACCGCTGTCGTGCACGTAGATGCACCAAGAGCAGCCTCGCTCTTATGGGAGGAAAGTTACACGCCCTTCTGTCGGAGGGAACACCGCTGTCGTGCACGTAGATGCACCAAGAGCAGGCTCGCCTGGTCTTTAGAAGGTCGCTCACTTAATTTCGCAAATTCACAATTCCACTGTATTTTATTATTTTAATTGAACGGGGTAATTAACACATTTGCCCCACAAAACTCCATATATTTCACGTTTCACAACTCGAAATGTATTTGAAGGAAATAAAGTGACACTTGGGAAGTACGTAGGATAAAGTAGAAGGATGTACCTTGTATTCTTCGCAGTTTTCGAAGTTTTGAATTATGGATATTGTAGATTTCTTTTATTATATTTTAATAAAGGCTTTTATTCGCCGTACTATGTATGAAGACTGGGACTTGGCCCGTTTGTAAGATAGTCGGTTTTACAGATCGCGCTGTTGGAGAGGCCGGACAAGAACTGAAGATTCGATGCCTCTGTCCCCGAATATATGGTTGAAACTTCGCGAGTGCGGACTGATGCTCGCGTCGGATTATGCTGACTGGTAGGGATAATCAGAGGCGCGTGGCTATGTTGAACCCGTGGGGATGGCCAGCGGCTCGCGTATCGATCTCGATCCTCTGTCAGGATGTTTAGTCTGGACTTCAGGATGTATATTCTGGAGATATCTAACGCTTAGCTTTTGGTGACCGTTCGTTATCATGCGTTGTTAGCTGTCCTTTTCTTTCTTATGGGACAGATAGGAATAATCGGCGCGTGTGTCTGCACCTCTCTGTTCTTCTTACAGAATTATATGCTATGAGAAAAATTCTTTAAGTCCTCTCTGGGATCTTAAGAGTAATAAGAATAAGATTATTTGTACATACGCCTTTCGGCTTGTAGCCTGTTGCATGGCTTTACAATGTCTTATGGTACTATAAGAGAGTATATATAGATATATAATGATATTTAGGGTGGTTATATAATGTAATACTTGGCTTCGCAATGCCTTAGGGTGGTTTAAATATGTATTATATGGCTTGCGGTGCCTTAGGGTGGTTTAAATATGTATTGTATAGCATCACAGTGCCTTTAGGGTGGTTATGATGTAGAAATATGGCTTTACAGTGCCGTAGGGTGATTATTATATAATAATATGGTGCTTATGTGCTCAAAAAATGTTTTAGCAGGCCTAAAATTATTTTAGGGAGGTTCCTGGTGTCCCGGGAGGCCTTTATAACGTTAAAATAAAAAATTGTTATTTATCTCGGTTATCGTTAACAATATCGGGAATGTTGCAAACCATAACGTCTCAACTTTTTATGCCCTTTCGTTAGACAGGTCACACTATGGGGCTATCCCTATTATTAACGAAGTATAATCAAACAAAGTAAAATTTTGAAGAAATCTGGAAAGCTGATATCTCGCTTGTTTGCAGAGCTACAGAAAAAAGTTATGAACCTTTTCGACTTGGTTTTTTAATCTGGATTTTTAGGTAATTTTTGCAAACCTGTAGCATTGTTATTAACGATGTTATGTTGTAAATTTACGGGGAATTATGCTTTTTACCGATATTTTTTGATAGTAATAATACATGCTTGAGAAATCAAGCGATTTTGAATGCTTAGGGGGTCCCTCAGACCTTAGGGTGTTAGAAATAATTATTTGAAAAAATAAAAATAAGTAAAAAAAAAATTATAGAGCTCAGACTGAGTTATAAGTATGTATAGGTGGAGTACTCAGGACGTAACAGCGACAACCGACGTGAAGTAGAAGAAAATGCTGATAAAGATTTTGTGGAAGAATTTTCTTTAAAACGATCGGCGCGGCATACAACAGAAAAAAACGAAACTCAGTGGCTTTCCACCCACATGGAAATTTATATATGCAAAATATACGCAGAAAATATATGTGCCATATATTTATATCGTTTCCATATAAAACGCCAAAAAGTTCTATACCGGCAATATAATACGTATATATGCACTCAGTATATAGCGCATACATGCCCAATGTACACATTAGAATGTCCCCATAGATGGTGCATGTATGGCGCTAAACATGCAGATACACCGCACAAACATGCACCATATATACACCATATATGCGCTATATATGTGGCGTATATGTGGCGTATATGTGGCGCATATATGGCGTGTACGTGATTGCCATGTATGGGATTATGTATGTCAAATACATGAGCCGTATATATCTCATACATGCATCATACATGTGCCATATATGTGCACCATATATGTGCCATATATAGCCCTATGCTACATATCGCATTTGAAAAAATTTTCACAAGTACTGAAACATATTTATGTTGGAAGACTGATGAATAATTTGTAATTGTTTATAATTTATTCAATGATAATTTTCCGTTAATAATTTTTCGAAATTGTTATTATCTTGGTTTTGTCGGAAATGTACCTCTGCAACATCGATACATTCAGTCACCCATGTTACTGCTGTACAAATGTAAGTGTACTTTGTAACTGATATGTCCTTAAAATCTTAGGAAGTTGTGAAGTGATCGTTGGTCTAGTGGTTAAAGGCGCGGTTGTGTAGTTAGACTTGTAGACTAGCAGGTCGTGGGTTCAAGTCCCACTGTCGGCACAATTTATTCATTCGGTTTTTTCCGGTCAAATTGATTGGTGGACAGGTCATAATGAATAATACTTCCGCAATAATGCTCGCTTCCAATCAGGAAACTTTTTTTTAAAGGTTTTTGAGAGTTTTTGAAATTTATATTTATATGTGTTGAATATATGTTGCATACATGGCGCATATATCTTACATATATGACGCATGTATTGCGCATATATGTTGCATAGATGGCACAGTTATCCTACATGTACGATGCATGTATAGCACATATATGGCGCATATATTCTGCATATATGCCGCATATATGTTGCATACATGGCACAGTTATCCTACATATACGATGCATGTATAGCACATATATGGCGCATATATTCTGCATATACGGCACATGTATTACATTATATATTTTTCATATAAAAAAAAGCTCCAAAATCTTGCATATGCGCCATATATTTTCCATATATGGCATATACGGTGCATATAATGAAATTGCAAATGTAATATAATTATAAAATATGAAGTGTATATATAAATTTCCATGTGGGCACTTGCCAACATTATCCAACGTCCTTGTTGTACGCTGGAACTCTTTCGGTATATGACGGTTCATTTCCACTAATGCTTCGGACAATCTACTTTTTTGATTGTGGCTAATTTTCACATGACGTGGTCCTTCTAACCAATAATCGATTAACATTTTTTTTGCAATCCCTAAGCAACATAGGTGCATAAAATCTAATGGAAACTGAGCAATCATGTCTAGTCCAGGGATGCGTAACAGCGGGGAGATGCCTGTGTGATGTTCGGGCTGCTCTTGTGCGCGAAAAGATTCGTCAGTGCGCAATGGACAATCTTGTTCTGCGTAAACCGTGCGATTGTGGAATCGTTCTCCTGTGACAGAGCACCGTTCGCAGGCATAAAAGCCTCCATGGCCTTTAATAGATTTTATTAAGGAACGAGCTGGCCTGTCACAGATAAAACTTTTCACTTTAACTTGATATCGATTTTGATTGATTTGTAATCCATTGTTAATGAGCTCGATTAATTCGTCCACAAACTTCGAGAAAAATTCGGTAATATTACATGGCTTCGTATCTCCTACGTACATTGCCACTGGGAACACTGAGTACACCGATGGATCAAACCATATTTGGCATAATATCGGTCATAGTTGTTTTCGGCTTGATTTGAATAACGGTAAGCCATCGATGTTAAATTGTAATAATATTAAATTATCTGTGTGCAGATCTGGATTTATCACTTTTAGCAACGAATTTTCGATACCAAAATAAACAAATTTCCCTTGAACTTGGCCGCAGCTCACAACGTCAACAGCTGGAACAATAGGCGGCGTTTTCAGAAAAGTCTTTGATGACTTGGGCAACTCTGGCAGAAGTCGCACAGAAAGAATTTGCAGCAAACCATCCAGATGCGTATGTGCAATTTGATATTGTACGGCCCACTGCTTGAGTGCACGAATTGCATCGAAGCCGTCTTCTGCGTCGTCATTAGAGTCACTGTTTCTGTCACTATTTTGAGACTCATTACTATATACCGTGTCATCACAAACACTATTTTCTTCTTCTACAGTAGCAGTGGGCAGGTTAAGTGATTCTTCGGATGAATTACTTTCGGTTTCAAAGCGTGCCTGACAATTTTCAGAGCATGCACTCGTTACGCTGGACGAATGTCTTACAGCCTCAACATTTGCCAACCCCGATGTCGTAGGAAGTGGACTGTCAAGAGCAACTAGACAACCTTCTCTCGACCCCTTACCTATTCAATGTATCATAAAATTATTTTTCTGCTCAAAATGTATAATAAACCAACATTTTATTACTTCATAAATGGAAAACACGTAAAAATTACAAACTTTTTAAAAATGATAGAAACGAAGTTTTTTTCTAACCTGTGGTTACATTATTATTGCGTTTTTTTTTCTGTTTTTCTAACGCGCGCCAATGACGCAATCCTACTCGTTCTTGAATCCGTCTTCTTTTCGCCCTCTCCATCGCACTCGCGAAATATATTTGCGGTAAAATTAAATAATTATATGGGTTTCTGTTTTAATAGTAATAACTTTCGTACAATAAGTGAGGTTAACGATAAACTGATGTCTACTACCATTTATCATGGAAGCCATACATCCGGATACCTGAAAATTGCATAGAGCAACCGGATCAGGCGCATTGATGCTAGCCATAAATCCGGTTGCTTGAGCCTACACTGATCAGGCAAATTCAAGGCTGCCGTAAGTAAGGCTCCCTTACGATATCGTGAACAGGGCCGGACGTAATTTTAAGTCAGCCTGACAAAATTTCTACTCGGGAAAGAGCCTAACGAGAAACAATCATTAGTACGATTAATAACCCGAACCTACTCACACAAAAGAGTTCGTGCAGATTTTTTAGTTTTTCTCCTATTTATTAGTGAGAAATTATTTTATTTCTTGAAGGATCGTTTATGAATTGATCGCCAGGTACGGCGTATTTATTGTATACAAACTCATTGGATTTTAATATAACTATTTAAAATCTTGAAAAACTAATCCTCAGATTTATTTTGATAAATTGGGTTTTTTTGCGTAAACGTCTTCATTTAGTTTGTTTGCTACATTAGACATTTTGCGAACGTCACTTATTATTACATCAATTTGTTTCACCTACTTTTGTAAACGTCTTTTCTAAAGAGGACAGCTTAAACAGCTTCTGTTTCAGTCTTGTACTACCTCTCTTGCACTCATGCGACTGCGTGTTTAACCTGACCTTAAGAGACGCACGATTTTATTATTTCGCTGAAGCCTCCTTATAATGAAGCAATAAAAGAGACATGGTACTTCTGTGATACACTGTGTACTGGTCCTACTATGTACTTTTTCTCTTCTGTGATAGTCGAGTTTGCGATAGATTTGGTTGTCTGCAATTTTCATCGTCGTCATTAGCAGAGCTCGCTACTCACTTTCTCAGTTGTCTGCGTCCGTTTCCGAGATTCTCGTCATCTGTTGTTGTATAATGTTCGTCATCCGCAGCCTTACGAGCCTTTTCTAAAGTTTCTGAAAAAGGGTTGCGAGTTAAAAAAATAACTAAGAAATAAATTCTTTTATTTCATATACCAAAAACACTCACGACACCATTTTTTGATTTTAACATTTAGCAATTCCCATGTCGCTTTATCTGGTTTAGCCCGCTTTGCGATCAACGAACCGATCTTTTTTTAATGTATTGGCCACCAACATGAAGTTTTGTCGGTTCCATCGTTGAATTTATCGACAAGATATGTCATATGTTACGTCGCAGGCCGGGGGACGAGCGAGATGACGGGTGAAACGCACGGATCAACACCCTTTGTTTGGCCAAGTGGGAGCTCAGCCGGGACAAGGATGCAAGGCCAAAATTAACGCGCGAAATAATTAAGACAATGAGTAACATCTTTTGAGGCAAAAAGAGATTAACGTTATTTATTTAGTAGCTAAACGAACGTTGAGACGTAGCGGGTTTTTACACGTTTAAATATATTTATTTTGAAGAGTTACATAATTATTTTGATTTTAACATATTTATTTATTTTTATTTCAGTCGTCTTCAGGATCTGAAGAACCGACCTCTACCGTGTCGGTTTCTGAATCGGACGTACGCATGGGAGACGGAGCGTATCGCCTAGGAAGTGGGTGAAGTGGGTCTCCGCGCAGCTCTGGAGGGATTTCCTGAGGAGTCGGGACAGGGCGACGGTACGGTGGTTGGCCGCCCTCTATAATAGTGTAACATAGATTTGTAAAAAAAAACTTAAACAAATATCTGGACAAATTTTGTTTGTTTGTTTAAAAATATTAATTCACCATTCAAAAAAGGGGGTCCGGTGCAGGGTTACATGCACCAGCACTCTCCTTGTTGCGAATGGTTGAATTTGGTATATTATAGAAGATAAATAAATTTTTGAACAAGTTTTGTTTGTCTGATTAAAAATTTACTGGTTAACCATTCAAAAGGGGGACCAGTGCAGCGTTACATGCACCAGCGCTCTCCTTATTGCGAATGGTTTAAATTTGTGTATAATAGGAGATAAATAAATTTTTGGACAAGTTTTATTTGTCTGATTAAAAATTTACTGATTAACCATTCAAAAAGGGGACCAGCGCAGGGTTATGTTACGTCGCAGGTCGAGGGACGAGAGAGATAACGGGTGAAACGCACGGATCAACACCCTTTGTTTGGCCAAGTGGGAGCTCAGCCGGGACAAGGATGTAAGGCCAAAATTAGCGCGCAAAATAATTGAGGCAGTGAGTAACACCTTTTGAGGTAAAAAGAGATAAACGTTATTTATTTGGTAGCGAAACGAACGTTGAGACGTAGCGGGTCTTTACACGCTTGAATATATTTATTTTTAAAAGGTTACATATTTTACTTTGAAATTAACATATTTTATTTTGAATTTAATATATTGTATTTTAAATTTAATATATTTTATTTTATTTTTATATTATTATTTTCATTCATTTTCCGGGTCTGAAGAGAGGACCTCAACGGTGTCGGCATCCGACTCGGACGTGTGCATAGGAGAAGGTAAGTATGGTCTGGGAAAAGGGTCGCCGCGCAGCTCTGGAGGGATTTCCTGAGGGGTCGGGACGGGGCGACGGTACGGCGGTTGTTGGTCCGCGGATGATGTTGATGGTGCAGGCGGGGGTTGAGGCTGAAGCTCTTCCGCCGTCACCACCGAGTAGTGGGTTGGTCTGAAGGGAGTGACCGCGTTGACCGGGCGAGGAGGAGGGGGGTCAAGGTTGACCTTCCGGATAGGGGTGTTATTCCCGCGAGGCCCGACCCGGACAATCCCCTCTGGGATGGCGGCTTCGCGCCTTAGTTTAAATTTCTGGCCGGCCCTCCTTCGCGGCATCTATTTAAGAAAACAACCGTTCCCACACATTTCGTGTCATTGAGAAAATTCCTTCAAACAGCGAGATAAAGTCGTGCAGGGGATGGATGCACTTCAACCAACCCTCTGTCCTTGATGGAACCCTCCTGTTGACTCCCTGCCCAGTGCTGGACTACAGCACCGCTAACGAGGATCCGAAATGCACGGACGGCTGCCCTCTATAATAGGGTAACACGAATTTAAAGTAAAATTTTATTTTTCTCAACAAAAATATTTAAGACTATCAGGAATTAATTCACCATAAAAAGAGAAGGGGGAAAACGGTGCAACGTTAGACACACCAGCACTCTCCCTATTGAGAGTGGTTGAATTTGTAATAAAAAAGACATTGTTACGGATCAACGAACTCGGTCTAATTTCCCAACATTGCCCAACCGAGACAGGGCATCGCCCGATCGCTTGTAGAATTTCAACAGCGCGAGCGCTGACACTTCCGAGTACAGCGAGAGTTTCGACAGGGGCGAGCAGACCAAATTTCAAAACCCGCAATTGCAAAACCCGAACCTTGCAAATTCCAATCGTCCGATAAAGTCATCGTCCGACGAAGTCATCAACCCCTGTCGCAATCACCCCCACGAGCATCTTCAGGAGTAACCTTACCGAGTCAATAAAACACGCCATCGGTGTGCGGCCGGGCAGTCTTGATTCGACATTCGAGAGATCGGTAATAACGTTTCACTCCTTAATGGCAAGTCCGCTCGCGTACTTAGGTTCTCGTGGGTGTGGTTGGTGATTACTTTCATAACCATCGTATCGGCAGTGACAAGAACTCAATTATCAAATTACTAATTATCAATTTTCTATTTTCTTTGTTAACGTTTATATTACTACGATTTTTCTTTCAATAAATATTGTGCTAACCGAACGGAGTAATCACCTTAGCGGCACTCCGTTCGATACTCTCGGATTATCGCGTTCGCGACAATTACCTTAGCGGCATTGCGTGTCGTGATACACCGATGTACAATATTTATTCCATCCAACTCTAAATAGTGTCAAATTGAAAATCTTTCAATACGTATGTTTGTACCGTGCGGTCATCGACGCCACCATATTGAATAAAGTGTATCAGTGCCAATTCAGCAGATTGTTCACCTATATTTAATCCACCTGTATTCTCGCGTCGACGACCCAAGCAGCGTCAGCAATAACTACAGGTGAGGTGCGTTACCCCGCTTTAACTCGGACAAGAATCCATGTGCCATGCTTTTCAGCTTTGTGCACAATTATAAATATATTTTTACCTTCGGGGAAAAATTGAATAACGTTACGGCCAATCAATCTGGCGCGTAACAAACTGGTGTCAGAAGTGGGATTCTGTCCAATAACTCACCGATAAATATAATAATTATAATCGCATATAAAAGGAGAAAATCATCTAAAATATAACTCGAAAATGCCAAGTACGGAAGAATTGCTCACATCGCTGTTGGAGCGCACGTCGATCGGCGAACGGCGTAAAGAAATACGTGCAGCCGTACGCAGCCTACCCCAATACAGCGGTGAGTCAAAATCTCTCGGTAAATTCTTGCGACGAGTTGCCGAAAAATTCGAGCAACTTGATGCTGAAGACGAACACCATTATCTTCATGGTGTTTTTACAAAACTCCATGGGCCAGCTCGAACCTCGGTCGAAGGGAAAGGCATTACGACAGTAAACGCTCTTATCAAACACCTGAAAGCCAAATTTGCGCCCTTCAGAAGTGCAAGCTCTTACTTGGCAGAAATTAATCGATTGAACATAAAAACCGATGAAAATATTAAGCAGTATGTCGCTCGTACAGAGAATCTCGTACGCAAGGCTAAGGCTGCGGTGAAGGGAGATCGCTCCGCGGCAGAAGCTGCTAGTAGTCTCCAAGATTTGGAAGCCTTAGCGCTGAGTAGCTTCCTCCGTGGACTACCTGAGAAAATTTACTATTCAATATGTCACCATTCACCGACAACGCTCGACAAAGCAACCGATCTTGCTGTTAATGAGGAACGGGAACGGCGCAATCGACGGCGCGCATTGGGAATAAAAGAAAGGAAAGCCTCGCGTTCTCGTAATAAAAAGAGGAAATCAAGGACTCGAAAAGGCAAGAAACGAAAAGACTGCTCCTCGAGTAGCTCAGAGTCTGACTCGGAGAGCAGCAGCTCCGAATCGTCCGAGACCGATGAGGATGAAGACGTCAGCAAGGTCTACGCGATGGACAGCGACCATTCAAAGGACGATTGGCGGGAAGCTCGTTCACAGTGGAATACGTACCATCGCTCACGACCCCCGAACTGGTCCCGAGGATATTACGCAGAACGACACTGTCAATGTTGCAAATATCCCTAGCGGGTTGTGCGATTTTGCAAACTGGTAAAGTCGAAAAAATCGGCTCTAATTTTGATTGGTAGCGATTTTTCATCTAAAGTCGCGTGATTCAAGAATAGATTAGTTGATCCTACTTACCAGTTATAGTTTGGATGGTTATTCGGTTCTTGCGGCCCCGCCCAATTCTCGCTACCAGTTTTATTTTCTCATTGCAAATGTAATCTTGCTTGATGGAATTGTGTCATAACAACATTACGAAGTATTGTATCGACAGTTACAGTAATTGTTGTAAGCCTTCGGTAAAGCGTTTGGAACTTGAAAAATCTGAGAATATCGTTAAGAAATACAGTTTGGACAGCTGATAAAGCGCAGCATTCATGGAGAATCACACCGTATCTTCAACAAAGATCGAGAACCGAGTAACCATCCAAAATAAAACTGGTAGCGATAAATGAGCGGAGCTACGAAAACCATAACAATCCAAAATATGAATGGTAGTAACTTACCAGTCCGACCAAAATCGCTTCCGTTCGATTCTGGAAAAATTGGTTACTAGTCAATATTTGAGACGAATTTTTCGACTTTACCAGTTTAGAATTACCAATCAAATTTTGGCTCACAGAACACGCTAGGGATGGCAGCCATTCTCCGACCCACAGTCCAGGGCCTCGCCAGCTCGGTCGACCATCATCACCATACGTCCTATCGCGCTCACCGTCAGCATCCTCGGTCGAGTCTTTAAACTTCGAGGGCGCTCGCCCCGCCCAACCTCGGGCGAGCGCGAAGAGCGAAAATCACGCTCCCAAACAACAACCACCATCGGAACAGAAAATACCCAAGAACGTAAAGGAAGCCGACCGACGAAAGGTACGGTTCCTGACGGGGGAAACAAGCAATGCTTCCTCAAGGAAATACCACCGGCCAGAATGAAAATCAGGTCATCGCAGTTCAGATTAGGACACGCTGAATTCGTCCTAGACGGGGCTCGTCCGTTAATTTGATTCACATCAGTGCCCTCGACGAGCACCTATACGTCGACACCGGTGACACTCGTACAGTGAGAGGTGTGCATCCAAGCGCAGTGCGCACTCTTGGGACGATAGTATTGGAAATAAAAACAACAAAGGCGATATTTCATGTATTTGATGGTGAACGATTGCCACGCGCAGACGGACTTCTCGGTTCTCCCTATCTTTACCAGGAGAAGGCCGAAATCTCGTACAATCATGGCACGATCGTCACGGCATCGCAGCCAGTCACTCCAATACCCTTCTGCAACCGGGATGAGATCGAGCCAGTGCTAAACGAACTCGATTCGGTAAAAATATATCTCGAAGGTCGCAGTAGGAAGCACATTGGCATAAAAATTCGGAACGTGAACGTTTATGACGGATATCTGAGGCGAATCAACGTTGGACCTGATGTGCTCATAGGCGAAGCGATAGTGAAAAACAATCACGGGGTTTGCTACGTCGTTGCAACAAATACAAGCACGGAGCCAGTGGACTTCGAAATCCCCGCGCAGGAGCTCGAACCATACGAGATTGGCTCTCAACCCGCATCAGACTCCGATTCGGATACCTCCGTTCAACAACCAGAACCGAGGTCATCTAAAGAACGAGTGAGTCCAATTTTCAAAACATTACGTCTCGAGCATTTAACAAAAACAGAACGTCAGCACGTCCGCGAACTCGTGCATGAATTTCCTGATATTTTCCATCTACCGGGTGACGCTTTAATCGGCTCATCGCGCGTGGAACACGAAATTCCAACCGTTAACGAGACTCCGATTCACACCAAGCAATATCGTTACCCATTAATACATCAAGAGGAAATTAAAAATCAAGTTAACAACCTGATAGAAAAGAAAATCATCAAGTCATCGCATTCACCGTACAATTCACCCTTGTGGATAGAGTACCGAAGAAGGCTGACTCTCAAGGGAATCGACGTTGGCGGATGGTTATCGACTACCGCCAACTTAACGAAAAAACCATCGGCGACAGCTACCCTCTACCAAACATTACAGAAATACTTGACAGACTCGGAGGGGCCAAATATTCTTCTGTTTTCGATCTCGCCAGTGGCTTTCACCAAATTGAGGTGGCCGGTAAAGATCAGCCAAAGACAGCGTTCACTACACCACGAGGTCATTACGAGTTTCTTCGAATGCCATTCGGATTGAAAAACGCCCCAGCAACATTTCAACGGTTGATGGACAGCGTGCTACTAGGCCTAAACGGGACAGAACTGTTCGTCTATCTGGACGACATCGTGATATTCTCGTCATCTCTACAAGAACATCGAGCTAAGGTCAGGAGACTTTTCCGGCGATTGCGGGAAAATCACCTGTCGCTACAAATCGACAAATGCGAATTTCTACGGAAGGAAGTAAACTATCTGGGCCATGCCCTGAGCGAGGAAGGCGTAAGACCGGATCCACGCAAATTGAGGTCAGTCAAAAACTTTCCTGTTCCTAAAAATCCGAGAAACGTACGGGAATTTCTTGGTCTTGCCGGGTATTACCGAAGATTTCTCGAGAACTTCTCCGGTCGCGCTAAACCGCTCTCAGACCTCACGAAAAAGACCGTCAAGTTCCAATGGACCAACGAACATCAAACTAGCTTCGAAGATTTACGTGATGCGCTTTGTAAGGAACCAATATTGCAATATCCTAATTTCAATGAACCGTTCATAGTAACGACGGACGCATCGGATATCGCAGTCGGTGCAGTGCTGAGTCAAGGGGCAAAAGTCGGTCAAGACCTACCAGTTCAGTATGCCAGTAGAGTGCTGATGCCAGCAGAAAGGAACTACTCGACGACCGAGAAAGAGTGTCTAGCCATGGTATATGCTGTGAAAACTTTCAGGCCGTATTTATACGGTAGGAAATTCACACTCATCACCGATCACCAACCCCTTGTGTGGTTACATTCGGTGAAGGATCCAACATCACGGCTGATGCGCTGGAGGGTGCAACTCGAGGAATACGATTACCAAGTTGTATATAAAAAGGGAAAAACTAATCTTAATGCCGATGCATTATCCAGGAACCCACCTGCCGTAAGTCTACCACTATCTTCAGAGAAGGATCCCGATTTCAAACCAACGGGACCAACAGGGAAGGACAATCTCAACACAAGCACGATCGCCAGCAGACTACGGAAAAGGGGGCGCGCGGCGACCACAACACGCTACCACGACGCGAGCTTCTCAGAAACTCTTAACGAAGATGTACCAACAGAAGAGTCTCGACGGCACAGCATCTTACCAGTGCCGACTTTGGACGATATAAACGAAACTGGGGAACTACCTGACGCCTCACTGGACAATGAAACTGAAGCAAACACATCGACACACTCAGATCCCCATGGGTACCGATTCGATTCGTCTATAGCCATTGAACGAGGCACTCATAATCTAACGATGGAAGAAGCAAAAACAAAGCTGCAACACCTCTCGAGAGATCTGTCGAAAACGATGATCGATACTCAGGAACTGGACTCTGTTCTCGACGATGATTCAGCATGTGGCAACCGCAATTTCACGACAGACCAAATCGAGTTTCTCGCAAAACAGTTCGTGGACAGTCCAGTAGTGATGCAGCAGACTAATAACTTGCATAATCAACGCGGAAATCAGGCAAGGGAACCAGCGCAACAAACAACAGAGCAAGAGGGGAGGAACGCGAGCCATATCTGTGGAAACGTCAAGAATCCACCACCGGAAAAACGAAATACTCGCATTTCTCTCGCACCAACTCCGAAGAAGGGAGAACGGCCGACCTGTGGCTCAACACCACGAGTCATTCGGTTCTCCGTCACCCCGCGTAAACCCGATCCGGAACCCGTCCTATCAGACTCATCAAGTGACGAAGACGAGTGCTCCTCACCGCAGTCGTCGTCCTCATCATCATCAGAAACAGACGAAGACTCCCCCAGCGAAGCCGTTAACAAGGAGACTGAGTCAAGACCAAAGCAAGCTGGATCAGCAGCAAAATCGCATGTTACAATTTCACCAGAACACCTCACTACAAAAAGGGGAGTTTACGTGCACTTCATATCCAGAGATGGCGTAATAAGCCACCCCATCGGACAGCAGCTTTATGACCTGGGTTTCCTCGACATCGAAACGTTCAAGGAAAACCTCAAGGAAAGCCCAATAGCCGTTTCGACAACCAAAGGCACCACCGTGCTCAGCGTAGCTGCCACGCAAGAATATTACCACAAAATAACAGTTGAAGCTCTGCAAAATGCGCTTCGCGATCTTCAGGAATTCTTAAAATCCCGAAATATCACAGAGTTTCGAATTTCGTCCAGTGGCAACGGACACGATGAGCTGCCTGCAGATGTGCTTGGGGAAATCCTCAAAACAATCTTCCCCAAGAATGCCTATAGCATCACCTTATGTACCGGCGAAATTGAAACACCGCCGTCCTCGGAACGACTTGATATCATCCGCGAATGGCATACCGAGCACCTCGGCGGATATAGGGTGCGCGAAAAACCTATGAACGACTTCGACAACATTACTCATGGAAGGGCATGAAGAAAGACGTTCAAGACGTCGTGAGGTGCTGTCACAGCTGCCAGCAACATAAATTGGTTCGCATAAAAACAAGAGAACCAATGATAATCATGGACACCCCGGTCGCAGCATGGGAAAAGATCGCGGTGGACATTCTCGGTCCATTACCAATCACGAAACGAGGAAATCGCTTCGTGCTTACGACCATCGATCTACTCACAAAATTTGCTCGAGCTTTCGAACTGCCCGACATGAAATCGAAGACAATCATTCGCGCACTGGAACATCACTACTTCACGGTACATGGTACTCCCTTATTTTTGCTTAGCGACAATGGTAAATGTTTTGTCAGCCATAAAATGGAAGAATTCTTGAAAGAAAAGGGAATCCAACACGTTAGAACGACTACGTACCATCCTGAGAGCAACGGTTCGCTCGAACGAAGCCATCAGAGCCTCGGCGACTACTTAAAACATTATCTGGGTGGAAAAACCGAACGGGATGACATTCTGCCCTACGCCATTCAGTCACACAACGCTGCGGTGCACGAATCCACGAAATTCACACCCTATGAGATGGCATACGGGAAGCTCATGAAAACACCAGATACCTTCCCTCTCCCACAGGAACAACTCCCAACAGCGACACGTTACATGACGAACCTCGTTCAACGTCTCGACGAAATCGCGGAAATTGGAGGAAACAATCTAAATTACAGCAAACACAAGGCAAAGGAACGTCATGACCAGAAAATCAACGTCGTGCACTTCAACCCCGGAGAATATGTGTATGCGTTGCGCGAACCAAAACACCATAAATTCGATCCCTACTACAACGGACCGTACAAGATCGCGAAGGTGTTGGATCAACACACCGTTCTTCTTGATAAGGGCAAGGGCGAGCTCAGTGTGACGCACATGGACAAACTTAAACGTGCTCATGTGGCCGGCGATACACCACCAGAGCCTGCACCCAAAAAGAAACGAGGAAGACCGCCTAAAGAGAAATCTTCAAATCATTGAGAAATTTCAATTGTTGTTTACAGAGCCACCACCATGAGGACGGAAACAACAGGGCTTGTTATTCTGCTCTTCGCCCTGGCTCACGGCCCCATGACCCAAAGCCAGAACATCGACCCTGATGCCTCGTTCTACTCTTTGAAACCACTGCAGCACAACGCAGGAATTTTCTTTGAGAAAGCAGGACTTATCCGGATTTCCCATACGACTTGGAAACTTGTGACATACTTAGAGATTGACCACTTCCTCCAGCAAAGGCCTGACATCGCACCTCATATCGACGCATTAAGCAAGCATTGCCGCGAGCTCAACCTCGACCTCGACTGCGAGCAAAGAGACCTAGCGTCAAAACTTGAATCTACCCTGAACGATACCGATAAATACGTCGAGATTTTACAGAACACCGCTGGCAGAGCCGATGTAAACGGTGCTCGACGGGCAAGATCCGCTCCTCTCGCGTTCATCGGTTCATTGAGTCGAACGCTGTTCGGCACCCTTTCCGAAGAGGACGCGGAATATTACAACCAGGAAATTGACAAAATTCACGAAGGACAGAATCATCTTGCTGAAATCATCGAGAATCAGACGCACGTTATACGCTCGGATTTCCATAACATCCATCAGACGTTGGCCGAGGTGACAAACCGGACCACCGAGCTAGCGTCCCAAGCTGACGAAATTGTAGCGGAACTACGGAACGAGCGTAACTATTCCCGCATCTTGGAATACCGCCAGATCGCTAGTCGATGCATCCAAGAACTCGAGTGCCAAGTTGACGACTACCGCATGTGCATCATAACACTTACGAGCGCCGTGTTGTTTGCGAAAAAAGGTATCATTCACCCAGCCATCCTTTCGCCACAGCAGCTCGTAACAGCAGCGAAACGAATACGGCAGAACTCAATGTACGAGTTTCCCTTGACTGAGACGGAGCTACACTCAGAGGACCTCGGCGACGTAAGCACAATATCAGTTGCACACGCTCGTGGTCGGTTGATGCTAGAAATGAGGATCCCACTGCTAGACCGGAAAGCTTTCGAAATGTATATGGGTCATAAATGTCCGGTGATTCAACAAGTCACAAATGCTACTGTAGCTACGTTCGTCCAACCATCGACGTCGTATATCGCTATTACACCGGATCAACATCATTACATGCTGCCCACGGAGAAGTATTTAGAGCAATGCAAGCTGCACAAGGAACGACATCTGTGTCAACTAACATTACCATTGTACGTCACCCTAGAACGACCGACCTGCGAAATCTCGATTCTCACACAAGCCTCGAACATCAATTGGAAATCGTGTGACATACGAGCAATGTCCACTACAGATACTTACTGGACTCATCTGCGGACCATCAACAGCTGGCTTTACTCCACCCCTACGCCGACCGACCTGCGCATCATGTTGTTACGTCCTGAGCACTCCACCTGTAGATAATAACAACTCAACATGGGCTCTATAATTTTTTTTTTGGATTTTATTTTTATTTTACTTATTTTTATTTTTTCAAACAATCTTTTTGACACCTTAAGGATACCGCGAGTTACATGGCATATGTTATTATCACCCTAAGGCACCAAAAGCCTTATTATATATATTATAATCACCCTAAGGCACCAAAAGCCTTATTATATATATTATAATCACCCTAAGGCACCAAAAGCCACATTATACACCCTAAATTATCATTATATATCTATATATACTCTCGAAACATTGTAAAGCCATGTAATAGGCTAAAGCCGAAAGGCGTATGTACGAATAATCTTATTCTTAATTACACTTACGACCCTTATTCACCAAGTTCCGTAAGAGGACTCGGTGAAATTTTCTCATAGCATCTAATTCTGTAAGAGGGACAGAGAGGTCCAGCTACACGCGCTGACCATCCCCATTAGTCCCACGAGTAAGAAGAGGACAGCTAAAAACGAATGACAACAGAAAAGCTGACTAAGGGAATGCATGGGTTATCGCCAGGCCACATATCCTGAAGTCCAGACTAAACACCCTGGCCGAGGATCGAGAGCGCCACTCGAGCCGTGGGACATCCCCACGCCAGCAACCATCCCCACGCGCAAAACTTCAACTGCATCTTCGGGGACAGACGCAAAATATTCGTCAGTTCTTGTCCGGTCTCTCCAGCAGCGCGACCTGCAAAACCGGCTCTCTCTCTTGTACGGGCCAAGTCCCAATCTTAATACATAGTACGGCTAATACAGCCCTTTATTAATAAATATAATATAATATAATAAAAAGAAACTTTTAAGTCGAAACTTTTAAACCGCGAAAAATACAAGGTACATCCTGCTACTCTATCCTACAAATACTTCCCAAGTGTCACTTTATTTCTTTTAAATACATTTCGTGTTTGTGGGACGTAAAATAAAAAAATATATATATATTGTGACGTGACATTTGGCGCCCCGTCCCCAGTACGAATCGGTGTCGACGAAGGGGTCGGATTAACGACCCTGGGACGACGCGCGGCCCAATTGTGGCGGGAACATTACGGCTTGGCCGTGAGTAGGCGGGTTAATGGAGGCGGTGGCGGTGGACGTGAGGGAGAGAGTGCGTGGAGATTTTGGCGAAATTCGCGAGAGGCGAGAGACGCGAGCTAAGCGTAATTGCGTTATCTATTTTTTTTGATCGTGAGAATGTTATGTATGACTGTGAGGCCACCTGGCCGCGGTCGGGATTCGACTATTGACCGGCTTTTATTTTTGGAGAGAGAAATAATCGGGGAAATTCGATCTTTAAGCCCGTTTGAGGGAGTTTTCGACGAGTGTCGCGTGGCAGCGTGCGGTCTCACCGTAGCCTACCACTCTGTATAATCGGGTGCCTTGTCCATCATCGGCGGCCTCAATGTACCTTGCCTTGCATGCAGGCGAGGTGCAGGAGAAAATTTGGGGAGTCGTCGCCACGTCATGGAGGGTCCTACGGGGCTTTGGGCGAGGTTTCGGCGCCTCGGGATTATCATCATTCCCAACGCCGCATTCCCGGACTCAAGGTCCGTTTAATAACGGCGCCCCTATCGTGGGATACGGGTGTTCCGGGGCGGTGTGGAGATATTTTGGTGGGCCCACCACCCTGGTCGAGGTCGCTCCTCGCAGGGTGAGGGAGGCCTCCACCCATCGTCCGGAATTACCGGCAGTATCCTCGGGGAGAGAGTTAACGGGACGGCACCATGGTGAGGCGCGAAACTCGCCCGACGTGGCGCGACATATCGGAAAATTTACAGTAGCGATTGCCTTGCCAACGGACGGGGTCCGGGGGGCACGCTGATTTCCCCAAAATTCGCGCGGGCACGGCCGAAAACGCGGTGCGCCGCTGGCCGGCGACAGGTGGTGGGGCGCGCTGGGGTCCGCGCGCTTGCTGCCGGCGAGCCGAACCTCAGTCAGTGTGCTTCGTTACGATCGATGGGGTAAGTCCTTTTTCTCTATTACGACGGCGGAAGGAGATTCGGGCCGAGATGCGAAGGGCCTTCGTATAATTAGGACTGATCGAGGGCTGGGTTCTTTTGGTTGCATCACGGGATGTATTAGTTTTTTTTGTTGTTTAGTAACAGCCCCGATCAGTAATAAAACATCGAGTTGAAGCCTCGCGTCTCGTCCCTTATCCCTGGCCTATATAAACTGTCTTCCGGAGATTTGCCATGCCTTTTCGCGTATATTCGATTTATTGTATGATGGTTGGAATCCCCGTGCCGTGGCACGGTGTGAGGTATACTATTTGATCGTGTGAAATGATTTTTATTAGTCGAAATAATGTGTGTGGGATCGCGAGAAATAAGTATTAATCGCGAAATATTCTGCTGTGTTAAATTTTTGGGGCTATCACAAAGGCCTCGTACTCGCTGCTCTCACGCTCAGGGTCGCACTCGCTCGCGTCTTGTTGTTTGTCTGTCTCTCTCTCGCGTGTTTACGCCACGCGCCGGCTCGGTCCTCGGCGACGAGCGTTGTGCTTGCCTTACCTTTTCGTCGCGCCTATCGTCTTGTATTATTTTGGGAAATCGCGATTATTTCGTCGAACACCTTATTGTCACATCGCGGCCGTCTTCGAGTTTTGCGGCGAATTCCTCGGGCGTGTTGCTACCTCGGCATTCATGTATCGGGCATACCAATTATGTATTATCTCTTCAAGCTTATTTTATATAAATTTAGGGGTAAACTGCCCTTACTATTTTCGTATCCTTTATTTAGCCAGGGAAATTTTGTTATTATTTTATATTACCTATTTACCTTACCTATTTTGTTATTATTTTATATTGTTTATTTAGCTAGGAAAATGCCTTTATTATTTTATTATTGTTTATTTAGCTAGGGAACTGCCTTACCTATTTTGTTATTGTTTATTTAACTCAATAAATACCGTTATTATTTTATTATCGTTTATTTAGCCAGGGAACTGCCTTACCTCGGTTATTATCATTTGTTTAATTCAGTAAATGCCGTTACTACTTTATTATCATCTATTTAGCCAGGGAAATACCTTACCTATTTTGTTATCGTTTGTTTAGCTCAGGAAATACCGTTATCGTTTGCTTATCGTTTATTTAGCCAGGGACCTACCTTACCTGTTTTGTTATCAGTTATTTAACTCAATAAATACCGTTATTATTTCATTATCGTTCATTTAGTTAGGGAACTGCCTTACCTGTTTTCTTATCGTTTATTTAGCTCAATAACTACCGTTATTATTTTATTATCGTTTTTTTTTAGCCAGGGAACTGCCTTACCTCGGTTATTATTATTTATTTAATTCGGTCAATGCCGTTACTAATTTATTATCGTTTATTTAGCTAGGGAACTGCCTTACCTATTTTGTTATCGTTTCTTTAACTCAGTCAATGCCTTTACTATTTTGTTATCGTTTATTTAACTCAGAAACTGCCTGTCTTAGTTTCTTATCGGTTATTTAGCTAGGGAACTGCCTTACCTAGTTCGTTATCATTTATTTACCTCAGCGAATGCCTTTCTTAGTTTGTTGAAAAGGCCTTCATTATTTCGTGGCCATTTATTTAGCGTCTAATACGGCCTTTGTTAATTCCAGTAGTATTTCGTTACCGTCGTGAACGTCGTCCCTTATCCGCCGGTTTATATTATGTTCGTTATTAAGTTTGGGGCCGTTATTTCGAGATTACACGCCCGAGTTAAGGAAAATGCGATTAAACGAATTATTGTGAACATGGCGTTTCTTTTCTTTTCCCTGCCTGGTAATGTCGCCCGTCTCTATCCCATCACCCCGCCCCTCTACCGATGTATTCGAGTCGAGTTAGTCGGCATAGCCTCGGCCACGCCGATGATAAACCATCTCGGCGGGCGGGTTCGCCTTCGAGGAGGAAAATATGAAAGCCGGTTTGTCGGCGGTACCATGGTACCTGGCGCCCAACCTCCTCGGGGGTGAACCGGGCCCGCGCATCGGCCTCCAGGCCGAGAAGATTGTGCGCGGGAGTAAAAATCCGTCACAAAAATGGCGCCCAACGTGGGGCACGCTGGGGTGAGACCGTGAGCGACGGAGTATAGCGTCGTTTCGGTAGTAGGTAATTTTTTTTTTGTAAGAGAGGAGACGAGGGCTATTATTTAGCCACACGAGTTGCGATCCTGAGCGAGAGTAGAGGATTAGAATATTTCGAATCAAAATGCGCGAGAAGGCAAAAGCGTTAACAACCAGGTGAGGATAATTCTCGGAATCGAGGAAAGCCGGAATATAAACACGAATCCTGGGCAAAACAATCCTCGCCGCCGTGTAAGTAAGGGAAATAAGATTAAGTGCCGCTGGTTTGTATTTTTGTAATTTGACTATGGTGTATGTTTTTTTTTTCTGTGTGTGCCCGGTCACGAATTCACGTCTCTATTGTAACCTGCCTACATGCTTTTATATGAGACTTTTGTATTATTATTAGTGATACCAAGGTAACAATTTCGAAGAAACGCTTTGTTTTTCATTTATATTATTCTCTGATTTCGGGGAATCGCTTGGTTTGTGTACTGCTGTCACCCGAGAGCGGTCTCGATTTATGACTCTCGTCGACGATACTTGTTTTCATTTGCCCTTGCCTTGTTTTTCATACTTCAATTTGTGTATATTTACCGCGCGATGTCGTCACCTCTGGGTTACGTATGATGGATTTATAGCTTTCGCGAAATCGAGATAAATAGCCGAGCTCGCGACCTGTACTGAGTCCAATAGTTTTTTTTTCACATTACCTGGAACGCGGGACGACCGCCGTATTAAGCCGCGCCGCGTTGTTGATCGTTTTTGCGTATAATTCGCCGAATTTCGTGCCGTGCCTTACCTGAGGGGGGAAAAGATAGCCTTGAGAGTTAGGGTGAAGAAAGGGAACAAAGGAACGGGAAATAAAACCGGGGTGCAAGTCGAGGGAGAAACCATTTGATCTGACGATAAGCCGTCCTTAGCATCAGTTCTGTTAATTACCTATTACCTCTGAAAAGTGGTTGAGTGCTGTTCTAGCTATTTAAATATCAAGTCGCGGTCATAGCCTTTACGTTTGCCTTCTCATCGTTTTTCTTTGGCGCTTGCCTTTTTCCTCGCTGGTGCGTTTGCGTGTTGCCGCGTTTCGTCGCGTTGTCATTGGGGTTTTCCGGTGTCGCGCTCCCGAGTTATGGTGAATCCCACCGCGGATTCCCCGCCGGCCGGGGATGGACGTGACCCCGTCACTACGAGCGGGCAAACCACCCACTCATTGGGACGGGAGTCCGACGGGAGGACCGAAACGGCCCCATATCAACCCCCGGGGGGTTGGGATTCGGGCTGGGGGGCTTCCGAGTCTCACGTGTGGAGCCCGCCTGCGGGCCCTGCACCGGCCCCTCACACACATACGGTAGGGAGTGTGAGGGCTCCAGTCCCTTCCGCGATAGCGGCCCCATCTGGGGTGGAGGACCCGCGGGTGCCGGAGCCTTCCTACGGGTACGGAGGCGTGCCGACGCGGGTTTTTCCTCGACCGTACCGGGCGAGTACGATGGAATGGACGTCGGGTCCAGGCATCCCCCATAGCACCGAGACACCACCATTCTTTGCTCACGCGGAGCGGGCAGGAGCGCCGCCACCACAGGTAAGTGAGCGACCCCATCCTTCGCACTATCCGGGACCTGACCTTTCGGGGAACGAGCCCTCGGCGTCGCACCGTTTTAATGCCTCCGCATCCTCGGTCTTGCACGTTATGAGCAAATGGAACATCTCGTTCTCGGGCCGGAAAGGGGAGGATATCGAGACCTTTTTGATTCGTATCTCGGAGGGCCGTGCCTTATTACCTGTATCGGATGGAGATTTAATCCGTTGTATACCTTTCTTCATGACTGGGGTCGCGCTACAGTGGTTCCGAAACGATCGGAGCCGCTGGACCTCTTGGCGGCAATTCGGGGCCGCTTGTCGCGCTCGATTCGGGGACCCCGATTATCAGCATGCGCTTCGTCAGGAAATCATGCGCCGCACTCAGGGGCTTGACGAACCGGTGGCCGATTATCTCACGTGTTTGCGGGGGTTGTTCGCGCGTTTAATTCCCGCCTGGGGGGAGTCCGAGCAAGTACAGTGTGCTCACCGTAATATGCTGCCTCGCTTACAAGTTACGATCTGTCGCGATGACCTATTCGATTTCGATTCGTTCGAGCACATTGCCGTGCGCGCGGAGAAAAGTTTCCTGTCGGCGCGCCTATATCAGGCCCCACCAACACCGGATCAATCGCTCTGCCCCGAACTTGCTTATCACGGTTCGCGTGCGCGCTCGGGGCCCACCGCGCGTAATTTCTTGGCGGCCATCGATTCACCGATCGATGACTTCGCCTCCCCGCAGCAATACGGGGATAATCTCGCGTATCGAATCCATCACCCGTCGGGGATCTCGACCGGGGAGGGGAACGCAACTCACGGTGGAGCGATCAACGCAGTTCAAAGCAACCGTAACGCCTACCGGAAACCTGCCTTACCTCCGAGGGACTCGGCTACCACCAAGGTAACACCCCCATTAGCTGCCTCCAATCCCTTTCGGGATCTCAACCCCTCCGAACTGCCTCCCCAACCGGAGGTCGGTCCTACGAGGGGCACGGAAAGGCCCGTAAGGGCACCGAATTGTTGGAACTGCCGTCAGCCGGGCCATCGTTTCAACAACTGCGCGCAGCCCCGTACCTTGTTCTGTTATCGTTGCGGCCGAGCGGGGGTGCGAAAACCGGATTGTTCGTGTGCGGGAAACCGTTAAACGCGGGTCCGAATCGGTCCATCGGTCAACCCGCGAGGCCATCGCCGCAACCTACCTTCCCTACTGCCTGGTCACCCGACCCGTTCGAGAGGCCTCTTTGGCTCGGCAACGTTCAAACCGAGACCAGCGCTAACGCCTTTTTCGTCACGTTTGCTGTCCAGGGCTTCACCCTCCGCGCGTTAGTCGACTCAGGATCGAGCTGCACATTCCTGGGACATTCTGCCTTTTCGTACCTAGATCAATTTCGCGTTCCCCGACGACCGTGCCAGCCCCGCGGGGTCGAGCTGGCGGGGGGCCAAAAGGCGAGTGCTTATGAACGAGTCACGCTGCCAGTGACGCTCCATGCTCGTGCTTTCGACCTAAATGCCTATCTCTTGCCTGTACTGGTTTTGCCGTGTATCTTGGGGCTAGATTTCCTTCAAGCCGCCCAATGTGTGGTGGATTTCTCAGCCGCGAGCTGGTATACGCGATTCGAAAACGAGAGTCTCCATGCCTTCGAGATTTCTCCCGGTGGTAGTCGAGCCAGTCGATGCTGCGGATTACAAGACCTCGGCTCCGAGCAGGACCGAGCCTTGCAACAGCTAATCCTCCAAGAAATACCCCCACCACCGGAAAAGCCCGGGTGCACGACCCTCGCGGAACACCGCATCGATGTTGGCGGTCACCCCGCGATTAAACAACGTTATTACGCGGTATCGCCGGCTATCGAAAAGGCCATTCACGACGCGGTGAAGCAAATGCTCGACGAAGGGATTATCGAGCGCTCGAAAAGTGACTGGTCCAACCCGATCGTAATGGTGAAAAAGCCTAACGGAAAGCTCCGTTTCTGCCTTGACTTCCGGCGCGTGAATAGCGTAACGAAAAAGGACGCGTACCCGATTCCCTTCATGAACAGCATACTCGACCGGCTGCGTCGGGCGAATTACATCACGACCCTCGATCTCAGTCAGGCTTATTTTCAAATACCGCTCGAGGAAGGGAGTCGCGAGATAACCGCGTTTACCGTACCGGGGATGGGTCTGTTCCAATTTCGCCGCATGCCTTTCGGCCTCACCAACGCGCCCGCGACTTTTCAGCGCCTCTTAGACCGGTTACTCGGGCCCGAGATGCAGCCCTACGTTTACGTGTACCTCGACGATATTGTTATAGTCACGCCCACCTTCGACGAGCACCTCGATTGGTTGCGACGCGTCTTGCAAACTATACGCAAGGCCGGGTTAACGATCAACGCCGAAAAGAGCGAGTTTTGCTGCAAGGAGGTGAAGTATTTAGGGTTTCTAGTTAATCGCCACGGTCTACAGGTGGATCCGGAGAAAACCGCGCCGGTGTTACAATACCCCGCGCCTGGACCGTCGCGCGTTGGGGTATGTTTCAACTGCGGCGACCCAAACCACGTTCGGCAGGACTGCCCGAAACCGCGACGAATCGCCTGTTACCGGTGTGGGCGTCCGGGAGTAACTGTTCGCACCTGCCCTGAGCACGGAGTCGAGTACGTACAGGAGGGGCAAGCGGAGAAGGCCCGCGCCTACCGAGAGGCAAGAAGGGGAGAACGTTAGGCCACGGACGCTCGGGCCACGCGCCGTTTTTTTTTCTATTTGTAGTTAGCCCTTAAGGCTCGAAGTCGCATTTTGCCCTTATGGCCGTTAATTTTTCTTGAATTACCTTACCTTCGCTACTGCCTTACCTTCAATTACGGGTTCAGTTTACGGGGGGGCTCGGCTCTACCTTGCAATGTGGTGGCGTAATTTTTCCCTTAGATATATTTTTTTTCTTTTTCTATTGGTTGGTTACTGTTTTGTTTTCTTTCCTTTCATTCCTCCTCTTTGTTTTATTATTTACGGGGGCGATAAGTGCTCGCCCAGCAATAAATTTTCCGCCAAGGGCCTTAGTTAACCATGCATTACTGTTAATACCCATTCCGTGCACTCCCTTTCTCGGCGGTCCTGGTGTATTGGGTCCCCGGGACCGGTGTAGGCCTTGTCGAGTCCTCGTCCTCTGAGGAAAGAACGTTATGGGCAATCTTTAATCTCGCCGATTACTTACTATAGAAGGCTTGCACGGAGGCGGGACGTCGTCGTCGGGACAGCCGCAGAGGAACCCCCGAGGGAGGAAAGTTCGAACGCGCGTCGTGGGATCTGGCGAGCACCGGCTAACATCTTTGGGAGGGGGCTTTGTGACGTGACATTTGGCGCCCCGTCCCCAGTACGAATCGGTGTCGACGAAGGGGTCGGATTAACGACCCTGGGACGACGCGCGGCCCAATTGTGGCGGGAACATTACGGCTTGGCCGTGAGTAGGCGGGTTAATGGAGGCGGTGGCGGTGGACGTGAGGGAGAGAGTGCGTGGAGATTTTGGCGAAATTCGCGAGAGGCGAGAGACGCGAGCTAAGCGTAATTGCGTTATCTATTTTTTTTGATCGTGAGAATGTTATGTATGACTGTGAGGCCACCTGGCCGCGGTCGGGATTCGACTATTGACCGGCTTTTATTTTTGGAGAGAGAAATAATCGGGGAAATTCGATCTTTAAGCCCGTTTGAGGGAGTTTTCGACGAGTGTCGCGTGGCAGCGTGCGGTCTCACCGTAGCCTACCACTCTGTATAATCGGGTGCCTTGTCCATCATCGGCGGCCTCAATGTACCTTGCCTTGCATGCAGGCGAGGTGCAGGAGAAAATTTGGGGAGTCGTCGCCACGTCATGGAGGGTCCTACGGGGCTTTGGGCGAGGTTTCGGCGCCTCGGGATTATCATCATTCCCAACGCCGCATTCCCGGACTCAAGGTCCGTTTAATAACGGCGCCCCTATCGTGGGATACGGGTGTTCCGGGGCGGTGTGGAGATATTTTGGTGGGCCCACCACCCTGGTCGAGGTCGCTCCTCGCAGGGTGAGGGAGGCCTCCACCCATCGTCCGGAATTACCGGCAGTATCCTCGGGGAGAGAGTTAACGGGACGGCACCATGGTGAGGCGCGAAACTCGCCCGACGTGGCGCGACATATCGGAAAATTTACAGTAGCGATTGCCTTGCCAACGGACGGGGTCCGGGGGGCACGCTGATTTCCCCAAAATTCGCGCGGGCACGGCCGAAAACGCGGTGCGCCGCTGGCCGGCGACAGGTGGTGGGGCGCGCTGGGGTCCGCGCGCTTGCTGCCGGCGAGCCGAACCTCAGTCAGTGTGCTTCGTTACGATCGATGGGGTAAGTCCTTTTTCTCTATTACGACGGCGGAAGGAGATTCGGGCCGAGATGCGAAGGGCCTTCGTATAATTAGGACTGATCGAGGGCTGGGTTCTTTTGGTTGCATCACGGGATGTATTAGTTTTTTTTGTTGTTTAGTAACAGCCCCGATCAGTAATAAAACATCGAGTTGAAGCCTCGCGTCTCGTCCCTTATCCCTGGCCTATATAAACTGTCTTCCGGAGATTTGCCATGCCTTTTCGCGTATATTCGATTTATTGTATGATGGTTGGAATCCCCGTGCCGTGGCACGGTGTGAGGTATACTATTTGATCGTGTGAAATGATTTTTATTAGTCGAAATAATGTGTGTGGGATCGCGAGAAATAAGTATTAATCGCGAAATATTCTGCTGTGTTAAATTTTTGGGGCTATCACAAAGGCCTCGTACTCGCTGCTCTCACGCTCAGGGTCGCACTCGCTCGCGTCTTGTTGTTTGTCTGTCTCTCTCTCGCGTGTTTACGCCACGCGCCGGCTCGGTCCTCGGCGACGAGCGTTGTGCTTGCCTTACCTTTTCGTCGCGCCTATCGTCTTGTATTATTTTGGGAAATCGCGATTATTTCGTCGAACACCTTATTGTCACATCGCGGCCGTCTTCGAGTTTTGCGGCGAATTCCTCGGGCGTGTTGCTACCTCGGCATTCATGTATCGGGCATACCAATTATGTATTATCTCTTCAAGCTTATTTTATATAAATTTAGGGGTAAACTGCCCTTACTATTTTCGTATCCTTTATTTAGCCAGGGAAATTTTGTTATTATTTTATATTACCTATTTACCTTACCTATTTTGTTATTATTTTATATTGTTTATTTAGCTAGGAAAATGCCTTTATTATTTTATTATTGTTTATTTAGCTAGGGAACTGCCTTACCTATTTTGTTATTGTTTATTTAACTCAATAAATACCGTTATTATTTTATTATCGTTTATTTAGCCAGGGAACTGCCTTACCTCGGTTATTATTATTTATTTAATTCAGTCAATGCCGTTACTAATTTATTATCGTTATTTAGCCAGGGAACTGCCTTACCTCGGTTATCATCATTTATTTAATTCAGTCAATGCCGTTATTAATTAATTATCGTTATTTAGCCAGGGAACTGCCTTACCTCGGTTATTATCATTTGTTTAATTCAGTAAATGCCGTTACTACTTTATTATCATCTATTTAGCCAGGGAAATGCCTTACCTATTTTGTTATCGTTTGTTTAGCTCAGGAAATACCGTTATCGTTTGCTTATCGTTTATTTAGCCAGGGACCTACCTTACCTGTTTTGTTATCAGTTATTTAACTCAATAAATACCGTTATTATTTCATTATCGTTCATTTAGTTAGGGAACTGCCTTACCTGTTTTCTTATCGTTTATTTAGCTCAATGACTACCGTTATTATTTTATTATCGTTTTTTTTTTAGCCAGGGAACTGCCTTACCTCGGTTATTATTATTTATTTAATTCGGTCAATGCCGTTACTAATTTATTATCGTTTATTTAGCTAGGGAACTGCCTTACCTATTTTGTTATCGTTTCTTTAACTCAGTCAATGCCTTTACTATTTTGTTATCGTTTATTTAACTCAGAAACTGCCTGTCTTAGTTTCTTATCGGTTATTTAGCTAGGGAACTGCCTTACCTAGTTCGTTATCATTTATTTACCTCAGCGAATGCCTTTCTTAGTTTGTTGAAAAGGCCTTCATTATTTCGTGGCCATTTATTTAGCGTCTAATACGGCCTTTGTTAATTCCAGTAGTATTTCGTTACCGTCGTGAACGTTGTCCCTTATCCGCCGGTTTATATTATGTTCGTTATTAAGTTTGGGGCCGTTATTTCGAGATTACACGCCCGAGTTAAGGAAAATGCGATTAAACGAATTATTGTGAACATGGCGTTTCTTTTCTTTTCCCTGCCTGGTAATGTCGCCCGTCTCTATCCCATCACCCCGCCCCTCTACCGATGTATTCGAGTCGAGTTAGTCGGCATAGCCTCGGCCACGCCGATGATAAACCATCTCGGCGGGCGGGTTCGCCTTCGAGGAGGAAAATATGAAAGCCGGTTTGTCGGCGGTACCATGGTACCTGGCGCCCAACCTCCTCGGGGGTGAACCGGGCCCGCGCATCGGCCTCCAGGCCGAGAAGATTGTGCGCGGGAGTAAAAATCCGTCACAATATATACAAAGTTTTATGGGGCAAATGTGTTACTTACCCCGTTCTATCGAATAATAGAATACCGTGGAATTGTGAATTTGCGTAATTAAGTGTGCGACCTTCGAAAGACTAGGCGAGCCTGCTCTTGGTGCATCTACGTGCACGACAGCGGCGTTCCCTCCGACAGAAGGGCGTATAACTTTCCTCCCGTAAGAGCGAGGCGGCTCTTGGTGTATCTACGTGCACGACAGCGGTCATCCTCTTTGCCGAAAGTCTTGTTAACCGTACTGCAAACGCGGGACACAGGATTTTCTCTCGATTCATCCTTTCGCATATTGGCATATTCCATGATTTTATTATATTTTATATATCGTGTTTATTGTTGAAATTAGAATAATAAAACCAGTAAAATTCGTATTTGTTCCGGAAATATCCCCGGATCATCGCGTGCTGTAATCGTTACCTGAAAATAAAAAGGGAACGGTGTATAAAAATCCTTTAAGGGGAAAAATCAATTTACATCATACTTATCCTTAAATCATCCCCGGGCATAGAGATCGGGACAGTCCACCTGAAAAGTAAAAGTCATTAGAATCTGAAAATAAAATAAATTGGACCTGAATGTAAAGTAAATCAAATCTGGAAATAAAAGTAAATTCCTGTTAAATAAATTGGTAAATTCGGTGCGGTCTGCTGTTGTATATGGAATCTCTGCCATATACATTGGCGAGTGTATCGGTGCACGTAACATTGCACTGGGCCTCGTTTACAGCAGAACAAACCTAATTCCAAAACGAATGTACTCGCTTCGTCGTGGGTTTTCGGTGTACAATAACTGTTTTGGCACTGGCAGAAAGTCTGGTGCATGTAACTTTGCACTGGGCACTGTGTTAAGACCCTGTGAATCGAGTCATTCAAAAATTTCTATATTTTAATACCTTTTTATCAAAAAACAAATAAAATTTGTCCAAAAACTTATTTATCTTTTATAATATACAAATTCCAACCACTCGTAATAAGGAGAGAGCTGGTGCATGTAACGCTGCACTGGTCCTCCTTTTGAATGGTTGATTAACAATTTTTTAGTCAAACAAATTAAAATTTGTCCAAAAATTTATTTATTTTCTATTATATACAAATTCAAACCATTCGCAATAAGGAGAGCGCTGGTACACGTAACGCTGCACTGGTCCCCCTTTTGAATGGTTAATCAGTGAATTTTTAATCAGACACATAAAAGTTGTCCAAAAATTTATTTATTTTCTATAATGGACAAAATTAAACCATTCGCAATAAGGAGAGCGCTGGTGCATGTAACGCTGCACTGGACCCTCTTTTGAATGGTCAATCGGTAAATTTTTAATCAAACAAATAAAACTTGTCCAAAATCTATTTATCTTCCATAATATACCAAATTCAACCATTCGCAACAAGGAGAGTGCTGGTGCATGTAACGCTGCACCGGTCCCCCTTTTTAAATGGTGAATTAATATTTTTAAACAAACAAACAAAATTTGTCCAGATTTTTGTTTATGTCTTTATGCTCCGTCTCCCATGCATACGTCCGTTTCAGAAACCGACACGGTAGAGGTCGGTTCTTCAGATCCTGAAGATAACTGAACCAAAAATAAAATAAATATGTCAAACTCAAAATAACTATGTAACTCTTCAAAATAAATATATTTGAACGAGTAAAAACCTGCTACGTCTCAACGTTCGTTTAGCTACTAAATAAATAACGTTAATCTCTTTTTACCTCAAAAGGGCGTTACTCATTGTCTTAATTATTTCGCGCGTTAATTTTGGCCTTGCACCCTTGTCCCGGCTGAGCTCCCACTTGGCCAAACTAAGGGTGTTGATCCGTGCGTTTCACCCGTTATTTCGCTCGTCCCTCGACCTGCGACGTTACAATGTCAAAAGGCTACCAAGTCGTCGCCGTAACGCTCACAGGAGCTGGGGTCCTGACCCTAGCACCCGGATACACAGCAGCCACAGGCCCGACACGGTTAACAGCTCAAGAAACGATCACGTCAACAGGAACGTATTCGTTCACACCGATGACTTCGTTAAACATTACATCCCTGCTCCCTGCGATGAGCTATGAGGAATTACGACCCATAATCCATGCAGTCATTCCACAGAGTAAGGCCGATTCCGACAACGACTGGGATCACTCGGATAATGCAAAAACCTTACACGACATTGAAAAGGAGGTCAGGACCGTCCAGCAGCTCCATCGTAGTGGACGAATTAGCGACGTGACAATCTATCTATGATCCATCTACCTAAGATATCGGTCAAACTACTCACAACCAACCAGGGCATTGCAACAGCGTCAACGGACCGCCATAATAAGTCAGCCACAAGCGCCGTTCGATATTCCGCTAGTTCATATGCCCGAACCACTACGCACCGCTCCACCACTACCTGCAAGACATAATACGAACGACAGGGGACAACTAGCCATCACAAATGACGCCTATTTCTCGGACACAACCATATACTGATCCGGATCTTCACAGGAGCATGGACCACGGGACCATGTCCTGTCTAAGAGGGGAGGGCTGTTACGGATCAACGAACTCGGTCTAATTTCCCAACATTGCCCAACCGAGACAGGGCATCGCCCGATCGCTTGTAGAATTTCAACAGCGCGAGCGCTGACACTTCCGAGTACAGCGAGAGTTTCGACAGGGGCGAGCAGACCAAATTTCAAAACCCGCAATTGCAAAACCCGAACCTTGCAAATTCCAATCGTCCGATAAAGTCATCGTCCGACGAAGTCATCAACCCCTGTCGCAATCACCCCCACGAGCATCTTCAGGAGTAACCTTACCGAGTCAATAAAACACGCCACCGGTGTGCGGCCGGGCAGTCTTGATTCGACATTCGAGAGATCGGTAAGAACGTTTCACTCCTTAGTGGCAAGTCCGCTCGCGTACTTAGGTTCTCGTGGGTGTGGTTGGTGATTACTTTCATAACCATCGTATCGGCAGTGACAAGAACTCAATTATCAAATTACTAATTATCAATTTTCTATTTTCTTTGTTAACGTTTATATTACTACGATTTTTCTTTCAATAAATATTGTGCTAACCGAACGGAGTTATTACCTTAGCGGCACTCCGTTCGATACTCTCGGATTATCGCGTTCGCGACAATCACCTTAGCGGCATTGCGTGTCGTGATACACCGATGTACAATATTTATTCCATCCAACTCTAAATAGTGTCAAATTGAAAATCTTTCAATACGTATGTTTGTACCGTGCGGTCATCGACGCCACCATATTGAATAAAGTGTATCAGTGCCAATTCAGCAGATTGTTCACCTATATTTAATCCACCTGCATTCTCGCGTCGACGACCCAAGCAGCGTCAGCAATAACTACAGGTGAGGTGCGTTACCCCGCTTTAACTCGGACTAGAATCCATGTGCCATGCTTTTCAGCTTTGTGCACAATTATAAATATATTTTTACCTTCGGGGAAAAATTAAATAACGTTACGGCCAATCAATCTGGCGCGTAACAAAATAATAAATTTCTGGACAAATTTTGTTTGTTTGATAAAAAAATATAAATTCAACATTCAAAAAGAGGGACCAGTGCAGAGTTACATGCACCGGCACTCTCCTTGTTGCGAATAATTGAATTTTCTATATTATAGAAGGCAAATAAATTCTTGGACAAGTTTTTATTTATTTGATAAAAAAAATATGAATTCAACATCTAAAAAGGGGGACCAGTGCAGAGTTACATGCACCGGCACTCTCCTTATTGCAAATGGTTGAATTTTATATTGTATAAAAGACAAATGAGTTTTTGGACAAGTTTTTATTTATTTGATTAAAAATTTATTGATTAACCATTCAAAAGGGAGACCAGTGCAAAGTTACGTGCACCAGTACTCTCCTTGTCAAGAATGATTGATTTATTTATAATTTTAATTTTCTCAAAATATTTTACTTGAATAAAAAATTTATGGGGATAAATTCACCATCCAAAAAGGGGGACCAGTGCAAAGTTACATGCACCAGTACTCTCCTTGTCCAGGATGGTTGAATTATTTATAATTTTAATTTTCTGGAAAATATTGTAATTGAATAAAAATTTATGGGGATAAATTCACCATCCAAAGAGGGGGACCAGTGCAACGTTACATGCACCAATACTCTCCTTGTCCAGAATGGTTGAATTATTTATCATTTTAATTTTCTGGAAAATATTGTAATTGAATAAAAATTTATGGGGATTAATTCACCATCCAAAAAGGGGGACCAGTGCAAAGTTACATGCACCAATACTCTCCTTGTCCAGAATGGTTGAATTATTTATAATTTTACTTTTCTGGAAAATATTGTAATTGAATAAAAATGTATGGGGATTAATTCACCATCCAAAAAGGAGGACCATTGCAAAGTTACATGCACCAGTACTCTCCTTGTCAAGAATGGATGAATTATTTGCAAATATCAAAAAAATAATAAAACTTTATGAATGACTCGATTCACGGGGTCTTAACACAGGGCCCAGTGCAAGGTTACGTGCACCGGACTTCCTGCCAGTGCCAAAACAGTTTATTGTACACCGAAAACCCACGATAAAGCGAATACATCCGTTTTTGGAATTAGGTTTGTTCTGCTGTAAACGAGGCCCAGTGCAATGTTACGTGCACCGATACACCCGCCAATGTATATGGCAGAGTTTCCATATACAACAGCAAATCGCTCCCAATTTACCAATTTATTTCAATAATTTATTTTACTTTCAAATGCAATTTATTTTAATTTCAAATGCAATTTATTTTAATTTCAAATGCAATTTATTTTAATTTCAAATGCAATTTATTTTAATTTATTTTATTTTCACAATTAATTCCTTTTTATTCGGGCTTCTAAACGACTTTTAATTTTCAGGTGGACTGTCCCGATGTCGATGCCCGGGGAAGGATTAAGGATAAGTATGATGTTAATTGATTTTTCCTCTTAAAGGATTTTAATACACCATTCCCTTTTTATTTTCAGGTAATGATTGCAGCAAGCGATGATCCAGGAATATTTCCGGAACAAATACGAATTTTACGGGTATTATTACTTTAAGTTCAATAATAAAAATTTCAGCATGTGGGGGGTAGATTCGAAAGAAAGGCCTGTATCCTGCGTTTGTAATACAGTTAACAGGTCCTTCTGCAAGGAGGATGACCGCTGTCGTGCACGTAGATGCACCAAGAGCAGGCTCACCTGGTCTTTAGAGGATCGCGAAACCAGTTTCACAATTTCAAACCTTATTATTGTAACACACAAAACACAATATAATAAAATGGTGGAATATGCCAATATGCGAGGGGATGAATCGAAAGAAAGTCCTGTATCCCGCGTTTGCAGTACGGTTAACAAGACCTTCCGCAAATAGGATGACCGCTGTCGTGCACGTAGATGCACCAAGAGCAGCCTCGCTCTTATGGGAGGAAAGTTACACGCCCTTCTGTCGGAGGGAACACCGCTGTCGTGCACGTAGATGCACCAAGAGCAGGCTCGCCTGGTCTTTAGAAGGTCGCTCACTTAATTTCGCAAATTCACAATTCCACTGTATTTTATTATTTTAATTGAACGGGGTAATTAACACATTTGCCCCACAAAACTCTATATATTTCACGTTTCACAACTCGAAATGTATTTCAAGGAAATAAAGTGACACTTGGGAAGTACGTAGGATAAAGTAGAAGGATGTACCTTGTATTCTTCGCAGTTTTCGAAGTTTTGAATTATGGATATTGTAGATTTCTTTTATTATATTTTAATAAAGGCTTTTATTCGCCGTACTATGTATGAAGACTGGGACTTGGCCCGTTTGTAAGATAGTCGGTTTTACAGATCGCGCTGTTGGAGAGACCGGACAAGAACTGAAGATTCGATGCCTCTGTCCCCGAATATATGGTTGAAACTTCGCGAGTGGGGACTGATGCTCGCGTCGGATTATGCTGACTGGTAGGGATGGTCAGAGGCGCGTGGCTATGTTGAACCCGTGGGGGTGGCCAGCGGCTCGCGTATCGATCTCGATCCTCTGTCAGGATGTTTAGTCTGGACTTCAGGATGTATATTCTGGAGATATCTAACGCCTAGCTTTGGTGACCGTTCGTTATCATGCGTTGTTAGCTGTCCTTTTCTTTCTTATGGGACAGATAGGAATAATCGGCGCGTGTGTCTGCACCTCTCTGTTCTTCTTACAGAATTATATGCTATGAGAAAAATTCTTTAGGTCCTCTCTGGGATCTCAAGAGTAATAAGAATAAGATTATTTGTACATACGCTTTTCGGCTTGTACCCTGTTGCATGGCTTTACAATGTCTTATGGTACTGTTACGTCCTGAGCACTCCACCTATACATACTTATGACTCAGTCTGAGCTCTATAATTTTTTTTCTTTTTTACTTATTTTTATTTTTTCAAATAATTATTCCCAACACCCTAAGGTCTGGGGGACCCCCTAAGCATTCAAAATCGCTTGATTTCTCAAGCTTGTATTATTACTATCAAAAAATATCTGTAAAAAGCATAATTCACCGTGAATTTACAACATAACATTGTTAATAACAATGCTACAGGTTTGCAAAAATTACCTAAAAATCCAGCGTAAAAAACCAAGTCGAAACGGTCCATAACTTTTTTCTGTAGCTCTGCAAACAAGCAAGATATCAGCTTTCCAGATTTCTTCAAAATTTTACTTTGTTTGATTATACTTCATTAATAATAGGGATAGCCCCATAGTGTGACCTGTCTAACGAAAGGGCATAGAAAGTTGAGACGTTATGGTTTGCAACATTCCCAATATTGTTAACGATAACCGAGATAAATAACAATTTTAGATTTTAACGTTATAAAGGCCTCCCGGGACACCAGGAGCCTCCCTGAAATAATTTTAGGCCTGCTAAAACATTTTTTGAGCACATAAGCACCATATTATTATATAATAATCACCCTACGGCACTGTAAAGCCATATTTCTACATCATAACCACCCTAAAGGCACTGTGATGCTATACAATACATATTTAAACCACCCTAAGGCATTGCGAAGCCAAGTATTACATTATATAACCACCCTAAATATAATTATATATCTATATATACTCTCTTATAGTACCATAAGACATTGTAAAGCCATGCAACAGGCTACAAGCCGAAAGGCGTATGTACAAATAATCTTATTTGTATAATCGAAAGCTCCTTCATAGGCGAAGTTGCCCCGTAGTTTTGAATCAAGCTCTTTTTTTTTTTTTTTTTTTTTTACGACGGAATCGGTTGAGAGGTTTAATAAAATAAAAAACTCGCGCGTTTGAGCCACTGAATTTGTTAACGTTTATTGGCTCTCTTGTGGGAAAAGCCTTTCGGCATAAAAACCCACGACGTATAATGATCTTATTTATCAGCGTATAAAAAAGCGTGTGTCGCACACGTGAATTTGTCGATTGTGTATATTTGAAACGTATAGCCTGTTAGGCTCGTGCCACCGCGATCTCGCGCGCGTTTGTATTGGGATTTTTCATTCGATTCAATCGAGATTCGGTTCGGTTCATTCGATTAGATCGAGATTTGTTTAACTGCATGTATGATGCCTTACTCCGTGGAGCGCCGTATACGAGAGTAATACATTTTGGGGCCTCTCGTTCGTATAATATCGAAAGAGCACTCGGGCTCGTTGTGTGATAACAGCAGGGTGGAGGACCCTTGCTGGTACGTATGTATATATATGGGCACTCGGTCCCGTGCGTATGTGTGTGTATGTGGGCACTCGGTCCCGTGTAGAAGGAGAGGACACTCGGGCCCTACTCCTCTTCGTATTGTGAGCGAGAGAGAGAGAGAGCGCTCGGGCTCTCTCGCCCCGCGCGTCACCGGCGATCGTCTCTCGACGGACGACCGTGATCGACTCAAAGAAAGATGTAATGCGCGCTCGCCTCCTTGTCCACGCGAGATTTGGCATCCCTGCGGACACGAGTCGTTCGAGCGCGGCTCGCTCGGAGATCGCATGGCACGGCCCTTATACCGCTCAGGCACTGAACATTATTCTTATTACTCTTAAGATCCCAGAGAGGACTTAAAGAATTTTTCTCATAGCATATAATTCTGTAAGAAGAACAGAGAGGTGCAGATACACGCGCCGATTATTCCTATCTGTCCCATAAGAAAGAAAAGGACAGCTAACAGCGCATGATAACGAACGGTCACCAAAGCTAGGCGTTAGATATCTCCAGAATATACATCCTGAAGTCCAGACTAAACATTCTGACAGAGGATCGAGATCGATACGCGAGCCGCTGGCCATCCCCACGGGTTCAACATTGCCACGCGCCTCTGACCATCCAGACCAGTCAGCATAATCCGACGCGAGCATCAGTCCCCACTCGCGAAGTTTCAACCATATATTCGGGGACAGAGGCATCGAATCTTTAGTTCTTGTCCGGTCTCTCCAACAGCGCGATCTGTAAAACCGACTATCTTACAAACGGGCCAAGTCCCAGTCTTCATACATAGTACGGCGAATAAAAGCCTTTATTAAAATATAATAAAAGAAATCTACAATATCCATAATTCAAAACTTCGAAAACTGCAAAGAATACAAGGTACATCCTTCTACTTTATCCTACGTACTTCCCAAGTGTCACTTCATTTCCTTTAAATACATTTCGAGTTGTGAAACGTGAAATATATAGAGTTTTGTGGGGCAAATGTGTTAATTACCCCGTTCAATTAAAATAATAAAATACAGTGGAATTGTGAATTTGCGAAATTAAGTGAGCGACCTTCTAAAGACCAGGCGAGCCTGCTCTTGGTGCATCTACGTGCACGACAGTGGTGTTCCCTCCGACAGAAGGGCGTGTAACTTTCCTCCCATAAGAGCGAGGCTGCTCTTGGTGCATCTACGTGCACGACAGCGGTCATCCTCTTTGCGGAAGGTCTTGTTAACCGTACTGCAAACGCGGGATACAGGACTTTCTTTCGATTCATCCCCTCTCATATTGGCATATTCCACCATTTTATTATATTGTGTTTTTGTGTGTTACAATAATAAGGTTTGAAATTGTGAAACTGGGTTAGCGATCCTCTAAAGACCAGGTGAGCCTGCTCTTGGTGCATCTACGTGCACGACAGCGGTCATCCTCCTTGCAGAAGGACCTGTTAACTGTATTACAAACGCAGGATACAGGCCTTTCTTTCGAATCTACCCCCCACATGCTCAAATTTTTATTATTGAACTTAAAGTAATAATACCGGTAAAATTCGTATTTGTTCCGGAAATATTCCTGGATCATCGCGTGCTGCAATCATTACCTGAAAATAAAAAGGGAATGGTGTATTAAAATCCTTTAAGAGGAAAAATCAATTAACATCATACTTATCCTTAATCCTTCCCCGGGCATCGACATCGGGACAGTCCACCTGAAAATTAATAGTCGTTTAGAAGCCCGAATAAAAAGGAATTAATTCTGAAAATAAAATAAATTAAAATAAATTGCATTTGAAATTAAAATAAATTGCATTTGAAAGTAAAATAAATTATTGAAATAAATTGGTAAATTGGGAGCGATCTGCTGTTGTATATGGAAACTCTGCCATATACATTGGCGAGTGTATCGGTGCACGTAACATTGCACTGGGCTTCGTTTACAGCAGAACAAACCTAATTCCAAAAACGGATGTATTCGCTTTATCGTGGGTTTTCCTTGTACAATAAACTGTTTTGGCACTGGCAGGAAGTCCGGTGCACGTAACCTTGCACTGGGCCCTGTGGTAAGACCCCGTGAATCGAGTCATTCATAAAGTTTTATTATTTTTTCGATATTTGCAAATAATTCATCCATTCTTGACAAGGAGAGTACTGGTGCATGTAACTTTGCACTGGTCCTCCTTTTTGGATGGTGAATTAATCCCCATAAATTTTTATTCAATTACAATATTTTCCAGAAAATTAAAATTATAAATAATTCAACCATTCTGGACAAGGAGAGTATTGGTGCATGTAACTTTGCACTGGTCCTCCTTTTTGGATGGTGAATTAATCCCCATACATTTTTATTCAATTACAATATTTTCCAGAAAATTAAAATTATAAATAATTCAACCGTTCTGGACAAGGAGAGTATTGGTGCATGTAACTTTGCACTGGTCCCCCTTTTTGGATGGTGAATTAATCCCCATAAATTTTTATTCAATTACAATATTTTCCAGAAAATTAAAATTATAAATAATTCAACCATTCTGGACAAGGAGAGTATTGGTGCATGTAACGTTGCACTGGTCCCCCTTTTTGGATGGTGAATTTATCCCCATAAATTTTTTATTCAAGTAAAATATTTTGAGAAAATTAAAATTATAAATAAATCTATCATTCTAGACAAGGAGAGTACTGGTGCACGTAACTTTGCACTGGTCCCCCTTTTGAATGGTTAATCAATAAATTTTTAATCAAATAAATAAAAACTTGTCCAAAAACTTATTTGTCTTTTATACTATATAAAATTCAACCATTCGCAATAAGGAGAGTGCCGGTGCATGTAACTCTGCACTGGTCCCCTTTTTGAATGTTGAATTAATATTTTTTTTTTATCAAATAAATAAAACTTGTCCAAAAACTCATTCGTCTTTTATACTATATAAAATTCAACCATTCGCAATAAGGAGAGTGCCGGTGCATGTAACTCTGCACTGGTCCCCCTTTTTGAATGTTGAATTAATATTTTTTTCCATCAAATAAATAAAAACTTGTCCAAGAATGCATTTGCCTTCTATAATATACAAAATTCAATCATTCGCAGAAAGGAGAGTGCCGGTGCATGTAACTCTGCACTGGTCCCCCTTTTTGAATGTTGAATTAATATTTTTTAATCAAACAAACAAAATTTGTCCAGAAATTTATTATTTCTTTTTATTACAAATTCAACCACTCTCAATAGGGAGAGTGCTGGTGTGTCTAACGTTGCACCGTTTTCCCCCTTCTCTTTTTATAGTGAATTAATTCCTGAAAGTCTTAAATATTTTTTTTTCGAGAAAAATAAAATTTTATTTTAAATTCGTGTTACCCTATTATAGAGGGCAGCCGTCCGTCCATTTCGGATCCTCGTTAGCGGTGCTGTAGTCCAGCACTGGGCAGGGAGTCAACAGGAGCGTTCCATCAAGGACAGAGGGTTGGTTGAAGTCAGCCTGGCACGCAGCTAACTGGCTAGTCTCTCGATGACGCCAGCCACTACGTGGCACTGACAGTACTCCGCGCTGTCCGTACTGCGCTTGCGCCACGCTTTTGGCATATTTTATTCCATAACAAATAACTAAAGAATAATTGAATATATACATATGAGTGTAGTAAATATGTACAAAGTTTTGAGCCTGTTTTCTTCATGACAACTCTAATAAATCTACAATAGGCTGGAAATGCTGTACATATTGATAAATTTACATGTATATGTTCGACTATTTTTTTGTTTTTTGTTATAAAATAAATATTATCCAATTATTTCTCCGCAATTATATCTATATTTTATTATAAAGGTAGGACAGGTAGAAGAATAAATGTATACAACAGGATCGAATATTACCAAAAATATATTTCACTTTAAATCACCGATTCTAAAGTTATCGTGTTAGAGTATTTTACGTTTTACAATGTTTAGCCATTTTCTTCCCAATTTGATTCTTTTTCTGTTGCTCAGAATAAAGTCGTGAGCAGTATTGATGCATGCGCATTGTCACATAATATTGAATTACATGCAAAAGTATCTCGCCAGCGTGATTTGTGCATGGGAAAGAAAGCTTCTCGTATGCGAGTACGTCATTTAAAATGGATTCAAAAACATGAGCTGATGTACAATGAAACGAGAATCGTTGTTCCAGAAAAAGCACAAATCTATACAAATTGCTATTCGGGTGAATCAGTGGACCGCGCGTTAGATAATTTGTGATAGTTGATTGAGGGAGATGTTCTCCATTTCCTGAACTTAACAAAGCTTGTTTACACTCTAGGCATTTAATCGTATTCATGATTTGTCTCGTCAAGTTAGCGGTAATATAATACATAACACAACTGGAAACTTCAGGTTTGCTGTAATCGTGTTCAATTACATCCTCAAGATCCCAGCTTTCGTGCCTTGCCGCGTTCGAAAGCCTGTCTTTAATCGATCGCAATAGATCAGATTTTCGCGAATTACCATAAATGGTTTTTAATTGTGCAAGTGTGACGAGGGGTTGATGAGGTTTATCTCCAGAAACAGAGCAATTTCCAGTTCTAGGTGGTTTGAGGACGCTAAACGTCGCGAGAATTTTATGAATTTGAAGGAAAGTATAACTTGACGGGTGATCATTACAACCACCGGCTTGACGAATTGTCAAGCCGGTCAAGCCTACAACTTTTTTGTCAATGAATACTTCTTATGTGACAATGGATAGGCCGAATATGGTCGCGTTGTCAAACAGGGCAAAAGAATGCAAAAATAAATGGAGAGTGACAAATGTATGAGCGAGAGAGAGTGAATCAGCGCAGAAAGAGTATAGAATCTCTAGCGCGTGACTGTATGAAAACTCAAAAAAGTTGTAATATTATGCTTCTATTCGTCTCGGAATTTCCGGCGAATCTTAAAAGTCCGACATTCGATTTCACGAATTTGGTGTGTAGTACAAAGAAGTATTCAATAACTTTTTTTATTTTGAAACTGCGTGAAATTATATTAATTTTCTCCGAAGTGATATAACCTCGAGCGGATCCTGATTGATTCGGCCCGTTAAAACATGCGGAAAGTGACATTCATTAATCAGGTACGTTACGATGTCAAGAGTTGATTTTAAAGTCACTCTCAAGCCTTCGGCAGTTTGCGGAGTCAGGAACAGATCCTTCGACAGCAAACCCTGTTCCACCTTTTCCTCCCACGCATCCAGCTTGCAAATGGAATTCTCGAGAATCTGAAAAATAATTATGAACATCAAATACCGGCTGTTATATAATTGTCATAGGATACTTTTTTCAGTTAAGTAGATCACCTTAAAATCGATATTGCCAGGCTGCATTCCTTCGATGTCGTCTTTACGATTGAGCGCGTCGAACATTTCATTTATCCACTCGCAGAAAGCTGCAGTTCCTTCACAATCTTTCAACTCTGGGACATAATTTCGAAAGAATCGAAGGCCGCACGCGACAGTATTGCTGAAAACCTATATAAATGGAGTTGTTATACAGTTTTTTCATCAACAAATAAACGAGCAGCGAAGACTACACATCTGGGAAAGAAACGTAATTACTGTACCTGCACAGCCAGACGTACTCTCATTTTTGATGCATTATTGAGCGCAAAATGATTCGAAGACAATTTGGGGCACATTAACACTTGGCCGGGACCAGCGAGTTCTTTATCCTTTTGATGCAGCATCTCGATATCGTCCCACTTAACCGGAGATTCCGTCGGATCCATCTACATAACAAAAAATGCCGTCATCTGATAAACACACAGTTTTACAAACAAGACAAGATAATGAGGATGCAATATGCACTTTGGTAATTCGACGAATTTTTTTTTGTAAACTGGAAAAATGAAACCTAAAAAAAGTACAGCTGAAAAGTTTTCACAAAGGTTCCTCTATGGTGAAACAAAAAAGATTGTAATCACCAAAAGATTCAATAGTTACGAACCTGCAACACCTTCTTGCCATACAGTCGATTGCGAATGGTTTTTATCAAATGCGGCGTATCAGAGAATACGAAAATCCGACGCCTTTCAGCCACAGGGTGTTCAAAAAAATTTTGCAAATTTGTTCTCTGTCCGCTGATGCCCATCTCGCTCCAAAATTTCCGGTTAGTACTCGCTCCATCCGTCACGACTCCGTGTACTTTTGCTCCGCCGTTTTCGAGTAGGACAATTGCCTTCACGATTAGTTTCGCTAGAACATCGCCCTTAACAGGTCCTCGCGAGGCAAATACAGCTATTGGCTGCGTGTAATCGTCGCACAATGGGTGGAATATTATTACCAAACCGTGGTTGGCTTTCTCGTTGAAATCAGAAGCCTGTTCTCCATCTTTACCGAAGTCGATCAATCCCTTATACGATAGTGTTTTTGTATGAACGTTAACACTTTCCCTCGTTGCTATTTCATCGATTAACAAAATTCCGTGTTTTTGAATCTCGTTTTTTTTGGCGAGAGACAATTTTAGAATCTCAAAAAATCTAGGGTCGAAACCACACGTTGTGTCAATCGAGGAAAGGTGTCTGCAAAAAGGTAAGTATTTTTAGGGCGTTCTCAACTTCGATAACCAGAATTATATAATGGATAAGTCTATTTTCTGCATTATTTCACATGGAAACTATATAATCCAGTAAATCGAAACTGAAAATTATTAATTGCAGATGCACAATAAAAATGTAAATTTGTAAGTATATTTAGATAAAAAATACGGAATTGTAAATAAAAAATTACGAATAAATACTTGTAGTCCGAAATATAACCTTTGAAATACTTAAATAAATTTACAAAAATTACATTATTTATATTTCCAGTACCTTCGGATTGTTCGAACGTCGGGAAGTGGCAAAATCTGATTTTCATGCAAAAAGTTGTATCCTGCAGGCGATCGCATGTGTAGCAACATGGTAAATAACAACCATTCTTCCGAATACCTCCTTCCTCTTGAATCCTCACGTTTCGCGGCATTAACAATTTCTCGTAGAGCGAGCATTTGATTTTCTGGCACTTTTGTTGATTGTAAAAACTAATCGAACGATTTCGCACTGTGCGACAATTTCTTTTTACACTCTTCAATTGTCACTTTCAGCTTTGTAATCTCGGCTTTTGCGTGTAGTGCAATCTTCTCAGCATTACGATTCTTCACTTTGAGCTTTGCCACGATGCTTTTATATTCGGAGGGTACTCGCAGACAACTTCTATCCGTAGCATTACTACACATTTTGATTCGTCGACACTTTGCAACCATCGATTTTCTCGCCGTTCGACAAGATGAACAAACTAATGTACTTGAAACCAGCAGAGCACACTTCGCGTGTCGCCAGGTTCCACTCGGGTCGCGGTACACTTCACTTCCTACTCGAGATTCTTGATCAAACAGCTTTGTACCGGTACAAATATTCAGATCATTTATCAAGAGTAATAAATCTTGCAATTTTAAAGGACTGACATTAATCTTGAGATCCTTTTCTACTGGTTTCCCCAAAACATTAATTTGAAATGTCATGTCAGCTTTAACGATAATTTCTTTCACTATGAGCGTTAACAATTTTCCTCCGATCTTGGCGCATCTGGAGATATAATATACGATCAATTTCGTATTCTCGTAAGTCATGGTTTGCTTATTCCATCCAGGTGGCATTGATATATCTGATACCATCAATTGCTCAAACGTTACTGGAGATAGAGAAACAGAGGCATTTTCCAAACTTGATTTTGGCGGCACCGGATCAGATGCGCTCTCTGATAATCCAGTTTCAACAGCTTCAGATGCAGATGAAGTGTCACGTACGTCACGTATCAGCTCGCAGTGAGTAACGGTGTTATCGCCGAGAGGAACAGCAACGACTATTTCATTGGAATTTACTGTTTGATGAGCCAATACTTCTTCCTGCGGCTTTCTAAGTTCTGTCCAAGGAAATTTAGATGGAGCAGTGCCTTTTTCGAGACGAGGAACTTTGTAATGTGTCTGGAAAATAGAAAATGTAATTCTATTTATGCTCCAACAATGATAGAAATTGTATATCGTAAATGACTCAGTAAATATATATAATAAATAAGAAAGAAACAGTGACATTGTCAATAATTTAATTTAATTTTTAACTTACAACACCGAGGACAGTTCCATCAGGAGCCACGTGATTTCGCTGCCACACGATTTCATCAGCACGAAAATGTTTTTCACACACCGATTGCCCTGATTTTATCGCAAGACCTGACGGTTTAATCGCAGTGTGCCATAGCTCTCGAATTGCTGGATCCCTCGGAACCGTGAATAGATGAATTTTTTCAGGATTTGAACGGTATCCCGACGTACACCCAATTATCGCACACGTGGGCATTGTTGTATTACTGTTCCATTTAACATGAGTCTTTTGACGATATAGAATTTACGACGCAAAACTCCTCACTACACTAAATGCCGTGCACACACGAGACTTATTTCAATAAATGAAATATCACAAATATCACACATTTTACGAATATAGGATGTAGCACATGTAGCATCAGATCCATCAGGCGCATCAGCTGGTTAAACTGTCATGGTTATCTCGGCCGCCGGGAGGGTTCGGCGGGGGGGGGGGGGGGGGGGGGGGAGCGCGGAAGCATGTCAGCGCCGCGCGATACGAACTGATTACGGCGCATAAGAACGGAGAGAGGTTCCCTATAGAAAATCGTAGGAGTGCCAGGGGGCTGGTTGAAGTGCATCCATCCCCTGCACGACTTTATCTCGCTGTTTGAAGGAATTTTCTCAATGACACGAAATGTGTGGGAACGGTTGTTTTCTTAAATAGATGCCGCGAAGGAGGGCCGGCCAGAAATTTAAACTAAGGCGCGAAGCCGCCATCGCAGAGGGGATTGTCCGGGTCGAGCCTCGCGGGAATAACACCCCTACCCGGAAGGTCAACCTCGACCCCCCTCCTCCTCGCCCGGTCAACGCGGTCACTCCCTTCAGACCAACTCACTACTCGGTGGTGACGGCGGAAGAGCTTCAGCCTCAACCGCCGCCTGCACCATCAACATCATCCGCGGACCAACAACCGCCGTACCGTCGCCCCGTCCCGACCCCTCAGGAAATCCCTCCAGAGCTGCGCGGCGACCCTTTTCCCAGGCTATACTTACCTTCTCCTATGCACACGTCCGAGTCGGATGCCGACACCGTAGAGGTCCTCTCTTCAGACCCCGAAAATGAATGAAAATAATAATATAAAAATAAAATAAAATATATTAAATTTAAAATAAAATATATTAAATTTAAAATAAAATATATTAAATTTAAAATAAAATATATTAAATTTAAAATAAAATATATTAAATTCAAAATAAAATATGTTAATTTCAAAGTAAAATATGTAACCTTTTAAAAATAAATATATTCAAGCGTGTAAAGACCCGCTACGTCTCAATGTTCGTTTCGCTACCAAATAAATAACGTTTATCTCTTTTTACCTCAAAAGGTGTTACTCACTGTCTCAATTATTTTGCGCGCTAATTTTGGCCTTGCATACTTGTCCCGGCTGAGCTCCCACTTGGCCAAACAAAGGGTGTTGATCCGTGCGTTTCACCCGTTATCTCTCTCGTCCCTCGACCTGCGACGTAACAGGATATAACGTAACGCAAAACGTGATAATCGAAAAACATTTGAAATAAAATTTTTTCTGGTGGCAGCGGTGGGATACTGCCAAATTATCGTGCAAAATAAAACATATACTTTTTTTTTTATTATTACAACGTAAAAACCAAAAATGGAAAGTCGAAAAGGACTCAGTGAAGCCGAAGCAATGGCAATTATGGAGCAAGTTAATCGACAAAAACAACGCATTGCTGCACAGGAAGCGGCATTGGCTGAAAAACAACAAATGCTGGAAGAGCAAGCCCAACAACTGGATAACCAGCGTGCCGAAAGGGATAATAATGTTCCAATGGAGGACCAAAATCTAGCATCAAGTATGCAACGTACCTTCGAAACAATACTCGCAGAATTCGGTAACATGAGGCACGAGCTTCAGGTGTTACAATCTCGTCAAACTGCACCCAGTGATCGCGGTTCAGTGGACCGATCGGTCATCGTGGAAAATCGCGAAACTAGTGATCGTGCTCAAATACCAACAATCAAATACAAAGACGCTCTCGAAACAGTGCCATTATTCGACGGGTACAATATCCCGGTGCTTAGATTTGTTAGGGCGTGCAAACGTGCGCGTGATTTATTTCCTGCCTCCCATGAGGCTACAATTACTCAGCTCCTGCGCAACAAACTGAGAGGTCATGCCATGACGGCACTTGAGGACGATACGTACCTCACATTTTCCAACTTTATCGAAAAATTAAAAACATTGTTCGGTCAATCAAAATCCCTGAATCAATACCGAGGTGAATTAGGGAATATCACCAAAAACAAATCCGAACACATAATCGATTACATTAGCCGCATCAAGGATCTGCATGCAGCCATAACCGAATTGGAATCCGAAACCTACAGAGAATTAACGTCCAGGGCACGTGCCAGCCTTGAAAACGATGCCGTGGAATGTTTTGTCGAGGGTTTACCACCTACCTTCCGCCTACGTTTAAAAGTGGAAGGATATAATGGCCTCCAGGAGGCATTTGCAAAAGCCATTAAGGTTGAAAAGGAACTGGAACGTGATAAAATACAGTTCAGGGTGCCAGATACCCGCAACAGCAACGTAAACAAGGTCGTTTCGTCAAACTCACCAGGTGCAAATAATAAAATACAGTGTGTACATTGTAACAAATCGCATCGTTCCGATCAGTGTTGGAAACATTTTCCTGAAAAAAAGCCACAGATAAAAACAACAGATGCGACGACAACAATAAAAATCGGTGACGCACCACGAGCTGGTGCCAGTAATTCCACCTGCACCTATTGCAATAAAATAGGTCATACCGAAACAATGTGTTACAAAAAACAGAACGACGAAAAACGTTCAAAAAACGGAGTACCTCGTGCCCCGATGACGGCGCAAGGGCAGAACGAGGCAAACAAGAACTCCGTCAAATTCATCGAGTGCGAACCATCAACATCCGGTTAACCGCTTACACAAACGCGCCAACAATTAAAATTAGCACACCTGAAACCTCAGGTATCTGTGAATTTTTGATCGACTCAGGTTCCGAGGCAAATCTCGTGAAAGCGGACGCCTTAAACATATCCGCCAGTATTGACACTTCAAGGATATTCCGCCTCAAGGGCATATCTGAAATACCAGTTCTCACCATGGGAACAACCGTAATTGAATTAAAAGGTACGCTCACGGAATTTCTCGTCGTTGACAACGCCTTCCCTATCAATCCGTCAGCACTAATAGGCTCAGCCTTTTGTTCGGGCAACAAAGCCGTGCTAGATTGGGAAAAGGAGGAATTTCGTTGGGGCAAGGTCGGCATACCGTTCGCCGACAAATCGTGTGTTTTTCTCCCGAAACGTTCAAAAACAGTGATGTTCGTGCGAGTTGAAAACAATTGGATATTGGACGAAGGATACTTACCGCGTATAAAATGCAGCGACCCTAAAATTTACCTTGGTGAATGCCTAGTGCGAGTTGAGGACGGCATCGCTCGTGTAATAGTTTACAATACATTGGACGAAAACTGCAAAATAAAAATACCAACCGTAAAATTATTCGAATTTAATACCCTATCAAAAGAACCGGAAGACGACGGTTTTGAAATTCTGGAACAAACGAAAAACATTGCGGAAAAAACAGTGCTCACCACACAAGTGGAAAATATTTTCGAATTACTCCGTCTAGAACACTTGAACGACGAAGAACGTCGAAGTGTGAATAAAATTATCAGCGAAAACAAGGACTTATTCCACATCCCAGGAGATAAATTGGGATTTACCAACGCCATCACCCATCGAATTACCACAACAGACGAACAACCAGTGTTCACCCGTCAATACCGATTTCCCCCTTTGCATAAGGACGAGATCACAAAACATCCGAGCTAATAGATGGCGATGTGATCGAACCATCGGTCTCACCATATAGTTCACCATTGTGGATCGTCCTAAAAAAGGCGAACTCTCAGGGTAACCCTCGGTGGAGAATGGTAATAGATTACAGAATTTTAAACGAAAAAACAATCGGAGATGCTTATCCGTTGCCGCAAATAAACGAAATCTTGGATCAACTCGGTAATGCCAAATATTTTTACTGAAAACAAATACTGATTTGTTTTAGCCAGTGGATTTCACCAAATACCTGTACATAATGTTGACAAACACAAAACCGCTTTCTCTACTCCTTTTGGACACTACCAGTTCAATCGAATGCCGTTTGGACTTAAAAACGCCCCGGCAACTTTCCAGAGACTAATAGATCGTGTTCTTACAGGGTTGCAGGGTTGCAGGGAATCGAGCTATTCGTCTATCTCGACGACATCGTAATCTACGCCAAATCCCTCGCGGAACACGAACAAAAATTCAACAAATTGGCATCACGTTTGCGCATGGCAAACCTCAAATTACAGCCGGATAAATGTGAATTTCTTCGCCATAAGGTGAATTACTTGGGGCATGTCGTCAGTGAAAATGGAGTAAAACCGGATCCGAAAAAATTGGAGTCCATACGTGGATATCCACGACCAACAACACAGAAAAAAATAAAACAGTTCCTCGGACTAGCCGGATATTATCGACGGTTTATTGAAAATTTTTCTGGCATCGCCAAACCGATAACAAACCTCCTGAAAAAGGAAGTACCATTCAAGTGGACGGATTCACAGGAGAAGGCCTTCCAAACTTTGAAGGAATGCCTGTGCCGTGAACCCATATTACAATACCCGGACTTTACAAAGCCATTTATCATCACCGCGGACGCATCCAGCTTGGCGGTTGGTGGTTTATTAAGTCAAGGCGAAATAGGGAAAGATCGTCCAGTCGCCTACACATCGCGCACATTAAACAAACATGAAGTCAACTACTCAACAATAGAAAAGGAACTTTTAGCCATCGTTTACGCAGTAAACTACTTCCGACCGTACGTTTACGGACGGGAATTCACACTGGTAACCGATCACCGACCCCTCGTTTGGTTAAACTCGGTCAAGGACCCCGCAAGTAGATTGGTACACTGGATATTGAGTCTAGCAAATTACCAATATAAAATAATCTACAAACCAGGACGGGTAAACGGGAATGCGGACGCGTTATCGCGAAACCCACCTGAAAATGTAAAAACAATCCTCGCATTTAAACACAAGCCCAGCGACGCAACATCATCTGAGGACGAAAGGATGTTTAGTCCTCCCAAAAAACGATCAAGGATCTTGGAAACACCCGAGCTATCAGCCGACTCTAGTCCCGACAATGAGCGTGACACGGATTGGGCTGATACCTTCGAGATAGACGATCGACGTGAACCAATTTCGGTGTTGGAGGAAACCGATGACTATACGGAAACGAATCCACACCCGATTTCTTACCCAGGTACATCTTCAGAAGCTGACAATGAGCAGACCGACGAAGGCACCATTATGGAACAAATCCCGGAAGGGGATAACCAAAATTTGTTACTCGGAGATCAGTCAGATTCCGACGCATCCGACGAGGATGAAACAGAAAATACCGATCAGGAAAACGATCAAATTTTTGAAAGCCAAAATCCTGAGTGTAAAGCCATTAGGACGGGCGCAAAATTACAAATAAAAATAACTAGGGATCGCTTGACGATGAGCAAGGACCCTGGCCTAATCTTCATTTCTCAACGGGGAGAACCTTTGGATAACGGAGCCGCCGACCTTGCCGAACAAGGAAAATTGCCGAATTTCTCGGACGTCACCTTTAATCGGGTAAAAGTTACTAAATTAAGTGGCAGGATTATAATATCCCTACCAATTGTTTACCGGAAAAACGAAAATTTGGACATTAGCGAGATCCAGGACGGAATGGAATCAATACGTGACGCCGTCAGAGAACTCCAACTGTCAAAACTATCGGTAGCCAAAACCGAAAAATTGTGCAATGTACCTTGGACCGATTTTCTACTATTATTAACCAGGACACTTCAGGACGAAGATATGTCATTAACCATCTGTAAACAATTGATTAGAATACCAACGGCCGAAGATCGACCAGAGATTATACACGAGAAACACGCATCACTCATAGGTGGACACAAAGGCGTAACAAAAACGTACAAACGAATTCGGGAAACTTACTTCTGGGAAAACATGAAGTCTGAAATACAACAATACATACAAACGTGCCGAAATTGCCAAATCAAAAAACTCGTTAGAGTAAAAACCAAACAGCCAATGTTAATTACCGACACGCCCAGAGAGGCATTCGACAAAATCGCCATGGACATCATGGGTCCTCTTCCCACCACACCAAAGGGAAATTCCTACATTTTGACAATCCAGGACCTACTTACAAAATATTCGGTTGCCGTACCTCTAAATCGAACTTCAGCTATGGACGTTTGCAACGCGTTCATCAAACATTTTATCACACGTTTCGGCGCCCCCAGGGCATTATTAACAGATCAAGGGACTAATTTCAACAGTAGCCTAAACAAGGAAATTGCGCGAAAATTTCGTATCAAAACTCACATTACCACCGCGTATTATCCGCAATCAAACGGCTCTGTTGAACGCTCTCACCACGTATTGATGGAATACCTCAAACAATACACCGACACTAACAACAACTGGGACGAATATTTGGATCTAGCAATGTTCTCTTGTAACACTAGTCAACATGAGGGAACGGGTTACACACCACATGAGCTGGTTTTTAGAACCCCTGCAAGGCAACCCACTGCTCACACCTTCAACGAGGAAAATTTAGACATAACATACCCGTTATATCTCACTAATTTGTATAATAAAATTCGCAACATTCAGGAATTAGCCGCACTCAAACTCATTCAATCAAAAAACAAATCGAAGGAATATTACGACAAACGAATTAACCCGCAGACCTTCAAGGTCGGGGACCGTGTCTTATTACTTCTCGAGCCCTCAAAGGGAAAATTAGGGGACCAATATTCCGAGGGAAATGTAAAAATAAATTCCAAAGGGAAAGCAAAATTAGTCCATGCGAATAAGTTACGTGGAACAAAACTTTAAAATTATTTTGTCATTTGCAGAAAAACATGGGACCACTGTGGGCCTCTTTCCTCTTCATCGGGCAAACGCTTGCTTTATTGGGTTACGATTGCGGAGGGCAATCTTTCAATGTTACAACATTCGCTTTGAACCGAATTGGAACATGTCAACTACCTACCGAGGAACCTACACCCGTCAGCACCCGCATACAATTACTGCAAATAGCGGACTACACCACGACGGAAATTACCCAATGCAAGGTCGAAGTAGATCGGACCATTTACTATTGCGGAATGCATTCCCATAATTCGATTGTGCACAATGGAAGGCAGGCCTACCTCGTTGAGCTGGACATCCGAGCTTGCACCAGACTTCAGGAGACTGGGATCCTGCCGTTGAGCGCATCATCACAAATAATCGGCATAAAACAAAATTCCACCTCGACACGAGGAATTACCCTCGCAGGTTCTTTAACTAACGAAGGACGCCGCGTTGGTACACAATATTCGGACCCTTTTGGGAATTGGGACAACGTGATCGTCCAAGCCACGGTTAAAATAACTATATCCAATTACATGGGAGAAATAAACCTCAAGGCGGGACAAATCATACTCCGCTCAGGAACGCATTGTTCGCTCGCGGAAGGTTCATGTACCGACATTGAGGGCAACACTGCCCATTGGAAAACCGAGCCAGCGGACTCGTGTATGTTCGATCGTTATGACATCCTCTACGAAGGGATAGCTTCTAAACTAATCGACAAAAGTAGCAGTTCAACAAACCCCAATGTTTACACATTAACAACGCAAGAGACGACATTTGCCCTGGCAACAAGGGCCGAATCACATATCTGTGGCTACAAGCTAATTAAAACAGAACACCCGAAAATATTCATTCTCGAGACTCAACAAGGACAATCTTTCGCGGCAAAACGAAGAGTGTCCTTCAATAACCTCGATATATTTTCTTACATGAACTCAAAATTTATCTATGTGGAAAAACATCTACGGACGCAAATGAACAACCTTTATCTGGACGTCCTGAAACAAAGGTGCGATCTGGAAAGGCAAGTCCTGCAAAACGCTTTAACCACAGCAACAATATTACCAGAACAATTCGCCAGAGCAGTAATGAAAACTCCAGGTTACATGGCAGTAATCGCCGGTGAAGTAGCACATGTTATCAGATGTATTCCTGTGGAGTGTGCACTACGACGCGTCACGGAATGCTACAGCGAATTACCAGTTTCGTACAAAAATACATCGTTTTTTCTGACTCCTAACACACGGACACTTATTAAAAGCGGAACGCAAACAGAATGCAATCTGCTGCTTCCTTCGCAATAGTTAATTGAAGGAACCTGGTACAGGTTTGAGCCAAACCCCATGCCAGTGCCAAGCCCTCAATTACTGACACCCATGGGCCAGCCAACTTGGAAGTACAACCCAATTGAAAATTTAGCCACCAGCGGAATATATACAACAAGTGAAATCGAAAATCTTAGGGATCGAATTATGTTCCCAGCCGAGAAACCAGCACTTTTGAATAACCTCGCAAGGGGCTCTGCAGGATACGCCATACCACTTGGAAGCGTTTCCCTTAAAAATCTTCTCGACGCAGAAACATTGGACCATCTAGCGGAAAGCACCATGAAACGCCTGTGGAATGGATTTGAAAAATTCGGAATGATCAGTGCCGGCCTTTTCGCTATTCTCACAATTTATTCTATACTGAAATCAATCGTGGACACCTGCATTCACGGCTACACACTCCATTCCCTTTATGGGTGGAGTTTTGCGCTAATTGGAGCCATATTGTCATCGATCACCAACCTCCTTATTACTTGAGCACATAGGAAAAATAAGGATGACAGCGACAACGTCATAGAAAGGACATTCAACATGGAGAGCAACCCAAGGGAATTAATCCCATAATCAGCACCAAGACGTTTTCCAGGACTCGACCCTGATTTAGCGGCTCGACTTGAACAAACGCGAAGCTAGGCATAGCGTTTGTCTTCCGCGGGGAGGTGTTACGTCCTGAGCACTCCACCTATACATACTTATAACTCAGTCTGAGCTCTATAATTTTTTTTTTTTACTTTTTTTATTTTTTTCAAATAATTATTCCTAACACCCTAAGGTCTGAGGGACCCCCTAAGCATTCAAAATCGCTTGATTTCTCAAGCATGTATTATTACTATCAAAAAATATCGGTAAAAAGCATAATTCCCCGTAAATTTACAACATAACATTGTTAATAACAATGCTACAGGTTTGCAAAAATTACCTAAAAATCCAGCGTAAAAAACCAAGTCGAAAAGGTTCATAACTTTTTTCTGTAGCTCTGCAAACAAGCGAGATATCAGCTTCCCAGATTTCTTCAAAATTTTACTTTGATTATACTTCGTTAATAATAGGGACAGCCCCATAGTGTGACCTGTCTAACGAAAGGGCATAAAAAGTTGAGACGTTATGGTTTGCAACATTCCTGATATTGTTAACGATAACCGAGATAAATAACAATTTTTTATTTTAACGTTATAAAGGCCTCCCGGGACACCAGGAACCTCCCTAAAATAATTTTAGGCCTGCTAAAACATTTTTTGAGCACATAAGCACCATATTATTATATAATAATCACCCTACGGCACTGTAAAGCCATATTTCTACATCATAACCACCCTAAAGGCACTGTGATGCTATACAATACATATTTAAACCACCCTAAGGCACCGCAAGCCATATAATACATATTTAAACCACCCTAAGGCATTGCGAAGCCAAGTATTACATTATATAACCACCCTAAATATCATTATATATCTATATATACTCTCTTATAGTACCATAAGACATTGTAAAGCCATGCAACAGGCTACAAGCCGAAAGGCGTATGTACAAATAATCTTATTCTTATTACTCTTAAGATCCCAGAGAGGACTTAAAGAATTTTTCTCATAGCATATAATTCTGTAAGAAGAACAGAGAGGTGCAGACACACGCGCCGATTATTCCTATCTGTCCCATAAGAAAGAAAAGGACAGCTAACAACGCATGATAACGAACGGTCACCAAAAGCTAAGCGTTAGATATCTCCAGAATATACATCCTGAAGTCCAGACTAAACATCCTGACAGAGGATCGAGATCGATACGCGAGCCGCTGGCCATCCCCACGGGTTCAACATAGCCACGCGCCTCTGATTATCCCTACCAGTCAGCATAATCCGACGCGAGCATCAGTCCGCACTCGCGAAGTTTCAACCATATATTCGGGGACAGAGGCATCGAATCTTCAGTTCTTGTCCGGTCTCTCCAACAGCGCGATCTGTAAAACCGACTATCTTACAAACGGGCCAAGTCCCAGTCTTCATACATAGTACGGCGAATAAAAGCCTTTATTAAAATATAATAAAAGAAATCTACAATATCCATAATTCAAAACTTCGAAAACTGCGAAGAATACAAGGTACATCCTTCTACTTTATCCTACGTACTTCCCAAGTGTCACTTTATTTCCTTTAAATACATTTCGAGTTGTGAAACGTGAAATATATAGAGTTTTGTGGGGCAAATGTGTTAATTACCCCGTTCAATTAAAATAATAAAATACAGTGGAATTGTGAATTTGCGAAATTAAGTGAGCGACCTTCTAAAGACCAGGCGAGCCTGCTCTTGGTGCATCTACGTGCACGACAGCGGTGTTCCCTCCGACAGAAGGGCGTATAACTTTCCTCCCATAAGAGCGAGGCGGCTCTTGGTGCATCTACGTGCACGACAGCGGTCATCCTCTTTGCGGAAGGTCTTGTTAACCGTACAGCAAACGCGGGATACAGGACTTTCTTTCGATTCATCCCCTCGCATATTCTCATATTCCACTATTTTATTATATTGTGTTTTTGTGTGTTACAATAATAAGGTTTGAAATTGTTAAACTGGGTTAGCGATCCTCTAAAGACCAGGTGAGCCTGCTCTTGGTGCATCTACGTGCACGACAGCGGTGTTCCCTCCGACAGAGGACCGTTTAACTCTCCTCCCATTGGAGCGAGGCTGCTCTTGGTGCATCTACGTGCACGACAGCGGTCATCCTCCTTGCAGAAGGACCTGTTAACTGTATTACAAACGCAGGATACAGGCCTTTCTTTCGAATCTACCCCCCCACATGCTCAAATTTTTAATATTGAACTTAAAGTAATAATACCGGTAAAATTCGTATTTGTTCCGGAAATATTCCTGGATCATCGCGTGCAGCAATCATTACCTGAAAATAAAAAGGGAATGGTGTATTAAAATCCTTTAAGAGGAAAAATCAATTAACATCATACTTATCCTTAATCCTTCCCCGGGCATCGACATCGGGACAGTCCACCTGAAAATTAAAAGTCGTTTAGAAGCCCGAATGAAAAGGAATTAATTCTGAAAATAAAATAAATTAAAATAAATTGCATTTGAAATTAAAATAAATTGCATTTGAAATTAAAACAAATTGCATTTGAAAGTAAAATAAATTATTGAAATAAATTGGTAAATTGGGAGCGATCTGCTGTTGTATATGGAAACTCTGCCATAACATTGCACTGGGCCTCGTTTACAGCAGAACAAACCTAATTCCAAGAACGGATGTATTCGCTTTATCGTGGGTTTTCGGTGTACAATAAACTGTTTTGGCACTGGCAGGAAGTCCGGTGCACGTAGCCTTGCACTGGGCCCTGTGTTAAGACCCCGTGAATCGAGTCATTCATAAAGTTTTATTATTTTTTTGATATTTGCAAATAATTCATCCATTCTTGACAAGGAGAGTACTGGTGCATGTAACTTTGCACTGGTCCTCCTTTTTGGATGGTGAATTAATCCCCATAAATTTTTATTCAATCACAATATTTTCCAGAAAATTAAAATTATTAATAATTCAACCATTCTGGACAAGGAGAGTATTGGTGCATGTAACTTTGCACTGGTCCTCCTTTTTGGATGGTGAATTAATCCCCATACATTTTTATTCAATTACAATATTTTCCAGAAAATTAAAATTATAAATAATTCAACCGTTCTGGACAAGGAGAGTATTGATGCATGTAACTTTGCACTGGTCCCCCTTTTTGGATGGTGAATTAATCCCCATAAATTTTTATTCAATTACAATATTTTCCAGAAAATTAAAATTATAAATAATTCAACCATTCTGGACAAGGAGAGTATTGGTGCATGTAACGTTGCACTGGTCCACCTTTTTGGATGGTGAATTAATCCCCATAAATTTTTATTCAATTACAATATTTTCCAGAAAATTAAAAGTATAAATAATTCAACCATCCTGGACAAGGAGAGTACTTGGTGCACGTAACTTTGCACTGATCCCCCTTTTTGGATGGTGAATTTATCCCCATAAATTTTTTATTCAAGTAAAATATTTTTAGAAAATTAAAATTATAAATAAATCAATCATTCTAGACAAGGAGAGTACTGGTGCACGTAACTTTGCACTGGTCCCCCTTTTGAATGGTTAATCAATAAATTTTTAATCAAATAAATAAAAACTTGTCCAAAAACTTATTTGTCTTTTATACTATATAAAATTCAACCATTCGCAATAAGGAGAGTGCCGGTGCATGTAACTCTGCACTGGTCCCCTTTTTGAATGTTGAATTAATATTTTTTTTTTATCAAATAAATAAAACTTGTCCAAAAACTCATTTGTCTTTTATACTATAGAAAATTCAACCATTCGCAATAAGGAGAGTGCCGGTGCATGTAACTCTGCACTGGTCCCCCTTTTTGAATGTTGAATTAATATTTTTTTCCATCAAATAAATAAAAACTTGTCCAAGAATTTATTTGCCTTCTATAATATACAAAATTCAATCATTCGCAACAAAGAAAGTGCCGTCGCATGTAACTCTGCACTGGTCTCCCTTTTTGAATGTTGAATTAATATTTTTTAATCAAACAAACAAAATTTGTCCAGAAATTTATTATTTCTTTTTATTACAAATGCAACCACTCTCAATAGGGAGAGTGCTGGTGTGTCTAACGTTGCACCATTTCCCCCTTCTCTTTTTATAGTGAATTAATTCCAGAAAGTCTTAAATATTTTTTTTTTTGAGAAAAATAAAATTTTATTTTAAATTCGTGTTACCCTATTATAGAGGGCAGCCGTCCGTCCATTTCGGATCCTCGTTAGCGGTGCTGTAGTCCAGCACTGGGCAGGGAGTCAACAGGAGGGTTCCATCAAGGACAGAGGGTTGGTTGAAGTGCATCCATCCCCTGCACGACTTTATCTCGCTGTTTGACGGAATTTTCTCAATGACACGAAATGTGTGGGAACGGTTGTTTTCTTAAATAGATGCCGCGAAGGAGGGCCGGCCAGAAATTTAAACTGAGGCGCGAAGCCGCCATCGCAGAGGGGATTGTCCGGGTCGAGCCTCGCGGGAATAACACCCCTACCCGGAAGGTCAACCTCGACCCCCCTCCTCCTCGCCCGGTCAACGCGGTCACTCCCTTCAGACCAACCCACTACTCGGTGGTGACGGCGGAAGAGCTTCAGCCTCAACCCCCGCCTGCACCATCAACATCATCCGCGGACCAACAACCGCCGTACCGTCGCCCCGTCCCGACCCCTCAGGAAATCCCGCCAGAGCTGCGCGGCGACCCTTTTCCCAGGCTATACTTACCTTCTCCTATGCACACGTCCGAGTCGGATGCCGACACCGTAGAGGTCCTCTCTTCAGACCCTGAAAATGAATGAAAATAATAATATAAAAATAAAATGAATATATTAAATTTAAAATAAAATATTAAATTCAAAATAAAATATGTTAATTTCAAAGTAAAATATGTAACCTTTTAAAAATAAATATATTCAAGCGTGTAAAGACCCGCTACGTCTCAACGTTCGTTTCGCTACCAAATAAATAACGTTTATCTCTTTTTACCTCAAAAGGTGTTACTCACTGTCTCAATTATTTTGGGCGCTAATTTTGGCCTTCCATCCTTGTCCCGGCTGAGCTCCCACTTCGCCAAACAAAGGGTGTTGATCCGTGCGTTTCACCCGTTATCTCTCTCGTCCCTCGACCTGCGACGTAACAGTTACATGCACCAGTACTCTCCTTGTCCAGGATGGTTGAATTATTTATAATTTTAATTTTCTGGAAAATATTGTAATTGAATAAAAATTTATGGGGATTAATTCACCATCCAAAAAGGGGGACCAGTGCAAAGTTACATGCACCAATACTCTCCTTGTCCAGAACGGTTGAATTATTTATAATTTTAATTTTCTGGAAAATATTGTAATTGAATAAAAATGTATTTAGATTAATTCATCATCCAAAAAGGAGGACCAGTGCAAAGTTACATGCACCAATACTCTCCTTGTCCAGGATGGTTGAATTATTTATAATTTTAATTTTCTGGAAAATATTGTAATCGAATAAAAATTTATGGGGATTAATTCACCATCCAAAAAGGGGGACCAGTGCAACGTTTCATGCACCAATACTCTCCTTGTCCAGAATGGTTGAATTATTTATAATTTTAATTTTCTGGAAAATATTGTAATTGAATAAAAATTTATGAGGGTTAATTCACCATCCAAAAAGGGGGACCAGTGCAACGTTACATGCACCAATACTCTCCTTGTCCAGAATGGTTGAATTATTTATAATTTTAATTTTCTGGAAAATATTGTAATTGAATAAAAATTTATGGGGATTAATTCACCATCCAAAAAGGGGGACCAGTGCAAAGTTACATGCACCAATACTCTCCTTGTCCAGAACGGTTGAATTATTTATAATTTTAATTTTCTGGAAAATATTGGAATTGAATAAAAATGTATGGGGATTAATTCATCATCCAAAAAGGAGGACCAGTGCAAAGTTACATGCACCAATACTCTCCTCGTCCAGAATGGTTGAATTATTTATAATTTTAATTTTCTGGAAAATATTGTAATTGAATAAAAATTTATGGGGATTAATTCACCATCCAAAAAGGGGGACCAGTGCAACGTTACATGCACCAATACTCTCCTTGTCCAGAATGGTTGAATTATTTATAATTTCAATTTTCTGGAAAATATTGTAATTGAATAAAAATTTATGGGGATTAAGTCACCATCCAAAAAGGGGGACCAGTGCAAAGTTACATGCACCAATACTCTCCTTGTCCAGAACGGTTGAATTATTTATAATTTTAATTTTCTGGAAAATATTGTAATTGAATAAAAATGTATGGGGATTAATTCACCATCCAAAAAGGAGGACCAGTGCAAAGTTACATGCACCAATACTCTCCTTGTCCAGAATGGTTGAATTATTAATAATTTTAATTTTCTGGAAAATATTGTGATTGAATAAAAATTTATGGGGATTAATTCACCATCCAAAAAGGAGGCCCAGTGCAAAGTTACATGCACCAGTACTCTCCTTGTCAAGAATGGATGAATTATTTGCAAATATCAAAAAAATAATAAAACTTTATGAATGACTCGATTCACGGGGTCTTAACACAGGGCCCAGTGCAAGGTTACGTGCACCGGACTTCCTGCCAGTGCCAAAACAGTTTATTGTACACCGAAAACCCACGATGAAGCGAATACATCCGTTCTTGGAATTAGGTTTGTTCTGCTGTAAACGAGGCCCAGTGCAATGTTATGGCAGAGTTTCCATATACAACAGCAGATCGCTCCCAATTTACCAATTTATTTCAATAATTTATTTTACTTTCAAATGCAATTTGTTTTAATTTCAAATGCAATTTATTTTAATTTCAAATGCAATTTATTTTAATTTATTTTATTTTCAGAATTAATTCCTTTTCATTCGGGCTTCTAAACGACTTTTAATTTTCAGGTGGACGGTCCCGATGTCGATGCCCGGGGAAGGATTAAGGATAAGTATGATGTTAATTGATTTTTCCTCTTAAAGGATTTTAATACACCATTCCCTTTTTATTTTCAGGTAATGATTGCTGCACGTGATGATCCAGGAATATTTCCGGAACAAATACGAATTTTACCGGTATTATTACTTTAAGTTCAATAATAAAAATTTGAGCATGTGGGGGGGTAGATTCGAAAGAAAGGCCTGTATCCTGCGTTTGTAATACAGTTAACAGGTCCTTCTGCAAGGAGGATGACCGCTGTCGTGCACGTAGATGCACCAAGAGCAGCCTCGCTCCAATGGGAGGAGAGTTAAACGGTCCTCTGTCGGAGGGAACACCGCTGTCGTGCACGTAGATGCACCAAGAGCAGGCTCACCTGGTCTTTAGAGGATCGCTAACCCAGTTTAACAATTTCAAACCTTATTATTGTAACACACAAAAACACAATATAATAAAATAGTGGAATATGAGAATATGCGAGGGGATGAATCGAAAGAAAGTCCTGTATCCCGCGTTTGCTGTACGGTTAACAAGACCTTCCGCAAAGAGGATGACCGCTGTCGTGCACGTAGATGCACCAAGAGCCGCCTCGCTCTTATGGGAGGAAAGTTATACGCCCTTCTGTCGGAGGGAACACCGCTGTCGTGCACGTAGATGCACCAAGAGCAGGCTCGCCTGGTCTTTAGAAGGTCGCTCACTTAATTTCGCAAATTCACAATTCCACTGTATTTTATTATTTTCATTGAACGGGGTAATTAACACATTTGCCCCACAAAACTCTATATATTTCACGTTTCACAACTCGAAATGTATTTGAAGGAAATAAAGTGACACTTGGGAAGTACGTAGGATAAAGTAGAAGGATGTACCTTGTATTCTTCGCAGTTTTCGAAGTTTTGAATTATGGATATTGTAGATTTATTTTATTGTATTTAATAGAGGCTTTTATTCGCCGTACTATGTATGAAGACTGGGACTTGGCCCGTTTGTAAGATAGTCGGTTTTACAGATCGCGCTGTTGGAGAGACCGGACAAGAACTGAAGATTCGATGCTTCTGTCCCCGAATATATGGTTGAAACTTCGCGAGTGGGGACTGATGCTCGCGTCGGATTATGCTGACTGGTAGGGATGGTCAGAGGCGCGTGGCTATGTTGAACCCGTGGGGGTGTCCAGCGGCTCGCGTATCGATCTCGATCCTCTGTCAGGATGTTTAGTCTGGACTTCAGGATGTATATTCTGGAGATATCTAACGCCTAGCTTTGGTGACCGTTCGTTATCATGCGTTGTTAGCTGTCCTTTTCTTTCTGATGGGACAAACAGGAATAATCGGCGCGTGTGTCTGCACCTCTCTGTTCTTCTTACAGGATTATATGCTATGAGAAAAATTCTTTAAGTCCTCTCTGGGATCTTAAGGGGTAAGGCCACTGTAACGGTCCAAAAAAAAAGGTATTTTCACGAATTTTTTGATTCCGAAATTGAAGGTAATTGAAAAAAAACTTTTAAGGGTTTTATCGGGCATACATTAAACTTTATTATCAAATTTTATTACAGCGAAAAAAAACAAAATGGCGGTTCCACAGCTATTTTCCCGGGGCATGTTTTGCCCCGGGAAGATAGCTGTGGAACCGCTATTTTGTTTTTTTTCGCTGTAAAAAAATTTGATAATAAAGTTTAATGTATGCCCGATAAAACCCTTAAAAGTTTTTTTTGAATTACCTCCAATTTCGGAAGCAAAAAATTTGTGAAAATACCTTTTTTTTTGGACCGTTACAGTGGCCTTACCCCTTAAGAGTAATAAGAATAAGATTATTTGTACATACGCCTTTCGGCTTGTAGCCTGTTGCATGGCTTTACAATGTCTTATGGTACTATAAGAGAGTATATATAGATACATAATGATATTTAGGGTGGTTATATAATGTAATACTTGACTTCGCAATGCCTTAGGGTGGTTTAAATATGTATTATATGGCTTGCAGTGCCTTAGGGTGGTTTAAATATGTATTGTATAGCATCACAGCGCCTTTAGGGTGGTTATGATGTAGAAATATGGCTTTACAGTGCCGTAGGGTGATTATTATACAGGGTGGTCCACGCAACGTGTGCACCTCTTTCACGGTCAAAATATGCGTTGCACGAAAAAATGTTGTATACAAAAGTTACATGGTTTATAAGGCTTCATCATGTGGTGCATTTATTTTTATTCTAGGTGGAGGCGCTTCGGAGATTTCAAGGTCAACTTTGTTTTTTTAAAGGGAATGCTATATTTTTTATAGCGTAAGATGATAGAGTATCGAATTTTGAGTAAAAAAGTATAGACCCTTATTAGCCCTAAAATTAATAGTTAACGAGTATTTTCACTTTATTACTTTAAAATTTCTATTGCGTAATATCAAGTTGGAGATTCAAATCTACTACAAATATCTGAAGGATAGCATTGTTTACATGACAGTGTTTATCAATATGAACACATTCACCACATCACACGCTCTTATCATGATTCGCAATCCTCTCAATATTTGTAATCCAGTATTAAAGTTTCCTTCAGTGATCGTGCGTGATTATCAGAAAGATAAAAGTGAAAATGAATTTTTGTAATAGTGACAAAGTTGATATGCTTTTAGTGTACGGAGAGTGTCATAGAAATGCAGTAAGAGCTAAAGCTATGTATGCCGAAAGATATCCTGAACGGATTCAACCATCTCGAACCATATTTGAGAGAATCTGTTCGTTCGAGAGAATTTCGTCACTGTATTGATGCCAATGGACATCAATTTGAACACTTACGTTAATTGTGATAAGCCACGAGTCACTGAATGTACTCAAAGTAATAAAGTGAAAATACTCGTTAACTATTAATTTTAGGGCTAATAAGGGTCTATACTTTTTTACTCAAAATTCGATACTCTATCATCTTACGCTATAAAAAATATAGCATTCCCTTTAAAAAAACAAAGTTGACCTTGAAATCTCCGAAGCGCCTCCACCTAGAATAAAAATAAATGCACCACATGATGAAGTCTCATAAACCATGTAACTTTTGTATACAACATTTTTTCGTGCAACGCATATTTCGACCGTGAAAGAGGTGCACACGTTGCGTGGACCACCCTGTATAATAATATGGTGCTTAGGTGCTCAAAAAATGTTTTAGCAGGCCTAAAATTATTTTAGGGAGGCTCCTGGTGTCCCGGGAGGCCTTTATAACGTTAAAATCAAAAATTGTTATTTATCTCGGTTATCGTTAACAGTATCGGGAATGTTGCAAACCATAACGTCTCAACTTTTTATGCCCTTTCGTTAGACAGGTCACACTATGGGGCTATCCCTATTATTAACGAAGTATAATCAAACAAAGTAAAATTTTGAAGAAATCTGGAAAGCTGATATCTCGCTTGTTTGCAGAGCTACAGAAAAAAGTTATGAACCTTTTCGACTTGGTTGTTTACGCTGGATTTTTAGGTAATTTTTGCCAACCTGTAGCATTGTTATTAACAATGTTATGTTGTAAATTTACGGGGAATTATGCTTTTTACCGATATTTTTTGATAGTAATAATACATGCTTGAGAAATCAAGCGATTTTGAATGCTTAGGGGGTCCCTCAGACCTTAGGGTGTTAGGAATAATTATTTGAAAAAATAAAAATAAGTAAAAAAAAATTATAGAGCTCAGACTGAGTTATAAGTATGTATAGGTGGAGTGCTCAGGACGTAACACCTTGTTGCGAATGGTTTAAATGTTTATATTATAGAAAATAAATAAGTTTCTGGACAATTTTTATTTGTTTTTTGATAAAAAGGTATTAAAATATAGAAGATTTTGAATGACTCGATTCGCAGGGTCTTAACACAGTGCCCAGTGCAAAGTTACGTGCACCAGACTTTCTGCCAGTTCCAAAACAGTTATTGTACACCGAAAACCCACGACGAAGCGAGTACATTCGTTTTGGAATTAAGTTTGTTCTGCTGTACACGAGGTCCAGTGCGATGTTACGTGCACCGATACACCCGCTAATGTATATGGCAGAGATTCCATATACAACAGCAGACCGCACCGAATTTACCAATTTGTTTAACAGGAATTTACTTTATTTCCAGATTCGATTTACTTAACATTCAGGTCTAATTTATTTTGTTTTCAGATTCTAATGAATTTTAATTTTCAGGTGGACTGTCCCGATCTCTGTGCCCGGGGATGATTTAAGGATAGGTACGATGTAAATTGATTTTTCTTCTTAAAGGATTTTTATACACCATTCCCCTTGTATTTTCAGGTAACGATTGCAGCACGCGATGATCCGGGGATATTTCCGGAACAAATACGAATTTTACCGGTTTTTTTATTCTAATTTCAACAATAAACACGATATATAAAATATAATAAAATGGTGGAATATGCCAATATGCGAAAGGATGAATCGAGGGAAAGCCCTGTGTCCCGCGTTTGCAGTACGGTTAACAAGACCTTCAGCAAAGAGGATGACCGCTGTCGTGCACGTAGATGCACCAAGAGCCGCCTCGCTCTTATGGGAGGAAAGTTATACGCCCTTCTGTCGGAGGGAACACCGCTGTCGTGCACGTAGATGCACCAAGAGCAGGCTCGCCTGGTATTTAGAATATCGCTCACTCAATTTCGCAAATTCACAATTCCACTGTATCTTATTATTCGATAGAACGGGGTAAGTAACACATTTGCCCCATAAAACTTTGTATATATACATATATTTATATTTTACGTCCCACAAACTCGAGATGTATTTAAAAGAAATAAAGTGACACTTGGGAAGTATTTGTAGGATGAAGTAGCAGGATGTACCTTGTATTTTTCGCGGTTTAGAAGTTTCGACTTAAAGGTTTTTTATTATATTTGTTAATAAAGAGCTGTATTAGCCGTACTGTGTATTAAAATTGGGACTTGGCCCGTACAAGGGAGAGAGCCGGTTTTGCAGATCGCGCTGCTGGAGAGACCGGACAAGAACTGACGAATACTTTGCGTCTGTCCCCGAAGATGCTGTTGAAGCTTTGCGCGTGGGGATGGTTGCTGGCGTGGGGATGTCCAGCGGCTCGAGTGTCGCTCTCGATCCTCGGCCAGGGTGTTTAGTCTGGACTTCAGGATATGTGGCCTGGCGATAACCTATGCATTCCCTTAGTCAGCTTTCGTTATCATTTGATTTAAGCTGTCCTCTTCTTACTCGTGGGACTAATGGGGATGGTCAGCGCGTGTAGCTGGACCTCTCTGTCCTTCTTACAGAATTATATGCTGTGGGAAAATTTCACCGAGTCCTTTTACGGTGAATAAGGGTCGTAAGTGTAATTAAGAATAAGATTATTCGTACATACGCCTTTCGGCTTTAGTCTATTATATGGCTTTACAATGTCTCGTGATACTATAAGAGTACGAGAGTATAATATAGATATATAATGATAGTTTAGGGTGTATAATGTGGCTTTTGGTGCCTTAGGGTGATAATAAAATATATAATAAGGCTTTTGGTGCCTTTGGGTGATAATAACATATGTGATAAGGCTTTTGGTGCCTTAGGGTGATTACAAAATATATAATAAGGCTTTTGGTGCCTTAGGGTGATTATAAAATATATAATAAGGCTTTTGGTGCCTTAGGGTGATTATAAAATATATAATGAGGATTTTGGTGCCTTACTGCGATTATAAAATATACCATGTAACTCGCGGTACCCTTAAGGTGTTACAAAAAATTGTTTGAAAAAATAAAAATAAGAAAAATAAAAATGAAAAAAATTATAGAGCCCACGCTGAGTCGTTATTATCTACAGGTAGAGTACTCAGGACGTAACACTGGTCCCCCTTTTGAATGGTTGATCAGTAAATTTTTAATCAGACAAATAAAACTTGTCCAAAAATTTATTTATTTTCTATAATACACAAATTTAAACCATTCGCAATGAGGAGAGCACTGGTGCATATAACGCTGCACTGGTCCCTTTTTTGAATTGTTAATCAGTAAATTTTTAATCAGACAAGTAAAACTTGTCCAAAATTTATTTATCTTCTATAATATACCAAATTTAACCATTAGCAACAAGGAGAGTGCTGGTGCATGTAACCCTGCACCGGTCCCCCCTTTTTGAATGATGAATTAATACTCTTAAACAAACAAACAAATTGTCCAGATATTTGCTTATGTTTTTTATTTACAAATCCATGTTACACTATTATAGAGGGCGGCCAACCACCGTACCGTCGCCCTATCTCGATTTCTCAGGAAATCCCTCCAGAGCTACGCGGAGACCCACTTCACCCACTTCCTAGGCGATACGCTCCGTGTCCCATGCGTACGTCCGATTCAGAAACCGACACGGTAGAAGTCGGTTCTTCAGATCCTGAAGACGACTGAAATGAAAATAAATAAATATGTTAAAATCAAAATAATAATGTAACTCTTTAAAATAAATATATTTAAACGTGTAAAAACCCGCTACGTCTCAACGTTCGTTTAGCTACCAAATAAATGCCGTTAACCTCTTTTTGCCTCAAAAGGTGTTACTCATTGTCTTAATCGTTTCGCGCGTTAATTTTGGCCTTGCATCTGTTATGTAAATAATCCAATCGCATACATAGGGATTGAGGGATCATCGACTAGGCGTGTTGTAGCGGTGCACCCTGAAGGAACAGGAAAGTGAAATGAACTGAAGAGGGCTTATAAGTACTGATAGGAATTCTCGGGGGGGGGGGGGGGGGTTCTGTTGAGCGACAACCCTGAAGCGGTGTGTAGTGTGACGGTTCGACCAATGCGTGATCCCATCAGAGCAGGCAAGACGAGTACGTCTTCCCATCTGAAGGGATGCTACGAGCCTGGCATTGGTCCGAGGGAAACCCGATGCCATCCCAACGACATGGTTTCGGAAGCGATCGGCGACAGGCGGCCCCGATCGCCCTCGACGCAACAAGCCTGGTCTTGGGATGGCGCGGTGAGTCTGACTAGGTCTCATCAGATGTAGCGAGGGTCGTAATGGCAGAGTCTGATGAGACGCAGAGGGCCTGGTCAGACTCACATACGAAATGGAGTTTAACGAGAATGGCTGAATGGTCAGGCCACGGCTCCAATCGCTATTGACCACCGTGACTGGACCCTTACCCGGCAGTTGAGGGCCCCTCCTTGGTCGGGACTGGAACCCTTCCGAGTCTCTTGGCTGACCGGCTGAGTGGGTCCGTGTCGAACTCCTCGGGAATGGATGGACAAACGGGTGAATCGAAAGGAGTGGCAGATCACGATGCTGGGTGGAACCCGAAACAAGGCTTGAGGAATCAAACCCACGTCTTGACGCGCCCTCGTCGGCTTTGACAATGATCATTCATCCAGAACCGAGTCGAGATAACAAGCCCCCTTTTTTTTCTCGTTGTCACGCCAACCCTCATGACCCCGAGTGACCTCAGGCGTCGGTGAACGCGCCTCAGTCGTTGAGGATGCTGCCTGAAGTGAGGCACCATGGGACAAAGGCTAACTCCGGGAAGTTGCGGGCCAAGTTGCAATAAGTGTTAGGTGGTTACAAACGGACTCGGATTGAGTGAAAAGATATGCGAGCTTTATTTTTCTGTTTCCTCGGGTTTGTTGTTTTAACACATCCTTGTCCCGGCTGAGCTCCCACTTGGCCAAACAAAGGGTGTTGATCCGTGCGTTTCACCCGTCATTTCGCTCGTCCCTCGACCTGCGACGTAACAAAAGGCTTGTATTAGCCGTACTGTATATTGAAAATTGGGACCTGGCCCGTTACAAGAGAGTCAGTTTTGCCGATCGTGCTGCTGGAGAGACTGGACAAGAACTAAGGAGCCTCTGTCCCCGAAGATGCAGTTGGAGGTTTTTTGCGCGTGGGGACAGTTGCTGGTGTAGGGGTGTGCAGTATTGGTAGGGATGGTCTGCGGAATGCGTGTCGATCTCGATCCTCGGCCAGGGTGTTTAGTCTGGACTTCAGGATATTTAGTCTGGCGATAACATATGCATTCCCTTAATGACCGTCCGTTATCAACCGATTTTAGCTGTCCTCTTCTCACTCATGGGACTAATGGGGATGGTCAGCGCGTGTATCTGGACCTCTCTGTCCCTCTTACAGAATTATATGCTATGAGAAAATTTCACCGAGTCCTCGTCGGGAACTTGGTGAATAAGGGTCGTTAGTGTAATTAAGAATAAGGTTATTCGTACATACGCCTTTCGGCTTTAGCCTCTTATATGGCTTTACAATGTTTCATGATACTATAAGACAGTATATATAGATATATAGTAGTAATTTAGGGTGGTTACAAAATGTATAATGTGGCCTTTGGTTCCTCAGGGTGTTAATAAAATATATAATATGGCTTTTGGTGCCTTAGGGTGATTATAAAATGTATAATATGGCTTTTGGTGCCTAAGGGTGATAATAAAATATACTATGTAACTCGCGGTATCCTTAGGGTGTTGGAAAAAATTATTTGAAAAAATAAAAATACGTAAAAAAACTAAAAAAAATTATAGAGCCCATGCTGAGTTGTTATTATGTACAGGTGGAGTGCTCAGGACGTAACACTCAAAATACAAAATCTCCGCACTCCTCGAACCTCTTGCGAAAAACCAAACTCTGTATAAATACGCACTCTGTAAACTACAAACGAAGGTGTGAAACTACCATTATCAATATTCAACAAGTGAACAAATCTCAATAAAACTTATGTTATCGGTTGTTTAAGGGAACCGTATGGTCTAGAGCACGAAAATTTCACCTATTTTCACGATTTTTTTTTTGCCATAAAAAATTAAAAAATCGATGTTTTAACTTTTCGGGTTTATTACTACCTTTATTAAGTATACAAAAAAATTTTTTTTTAATTTTAAAAACAGTGTTTATTATCATATAATTGGCATTGAAGACGACCCTCTCGAAAAATCCGACCCGGACGGTGAAGATCGATCCGAGACTTCTACTCATCTGAAACACAAAATTCAAGAAGATTCTTAATCAGAAAGAGTGCAGTTATGGTCGGGGCTGGAACAAATCGAAAAAATTAAAAATTGACAAAATGGCGCGCTTTTGAAAAAAAAATTCGTAAAATCGGGTTTTTTTCACTAGTTTTTTAGTATAAACAATAAGAAATTATTTAAATAAAATTATGATTGCAGCCCCGACGATAGCCATACATGTTGTGAACAACATATCCAAATTTCAAGTGATTCGGTTGAATAGTTTTTTTGTTTTCACCTGCGCGGTGCCGAAAAAAGTCGTTTCGAGATAAATGAGTTTAAAGTTTGAGGTACAGATATTTTCAAAAATTGAGCAAATTTTGAATACTTACAGTTAATCCGCGATTCCGGCACCATATAGGATTCCTTCGGAACGTTCATAATTCAAGATTTCCTCACTCCTTTCATTTCTTCGAGCTGTCCGAGCCTCTTTGGAGTTGTCCGTGCTCCTACGGTTGGCGCTCGATACTCGCAGCTCGTCTCGGTTTTGCGCTAGTTGCTCCGCTTGTGGCCCGATTGTTATGCCCATGGTCTCCATTATTTTCAATAGGGATGCGAATCCTTCATTGAATATGCAAGCGGAAATGTGAGTGGCAATATCAATGATTTCTTTTCCGGCAAACAGATGTTTCGGCGCAAGGTGCCACACGCAAGCATTGAAACTTTCGTTATTGTTCTGCGTATTACTGCCAATACACCTTTCCAATAAAGTCTCTGCTGTCAATTCTTCATAAATTGGTTTTAATATCTCTTGTGCTTCATCGCACAGAGCAGGTGGGTGCTCGTAGGTGTCTAAAGTACCTGCAGCCTCACTTTGACGCCACTTGCACCACGATTCGGAACCTGGAGGACAGTACGAGTGTTGCGGATTTTCATCTGTTGAAATTTTGTGATAATATGCTGCCCATATTTCACTTCTCATCCCTTCAGTCGAATCTGAATTACGTCTAATTGCTAGACCGTAATAAGTTGACAGCTCTTGCAATAATTTATTCGTCAATTGTTGACGCTTCGGTGTTTTATTTATCGATTTCCGCTGTGTCTTTTTTCCCTCTTCTTTTTCTGTCAATTTCTTTGTTGCTTTCTTTATTTGTGCATGTTTTTTTTTCGCATCAACAGCACGTTTGTACAAACGTTTTTTAACATGCAAAACACATTCTTTTTTGCAAACTAAAAAATCATCCCCGTAAGGCTTTGTGTCCAATAAGGCTTTGAACGTTTTCGTGTCGCCGTCTCCGATATAGTTCGCGTATTTTACGTTGTACAACTCTTCCGATCTCTTGAACATTTCCACGATGCCGTCTACCTCCATTTTGCCAGCACTTCCGGTATGATTTGCGTCACAGTGATCTTCATGCTCTCGATACCACGCTTCATATTCAATCGTATCCTCTTGGCCTTTCCATTGAGAGCAGGCTTGACATATACTGCATTTGACGACAACATCTAAAATTTTATTACTGTATTTCCCTATTAACGAGGCAATACCGAGAAGCGATGAGAATCCACGTTTCGCCCACGATCCATCACCAGACACAGAAAGTTCATCCGCGGGACGCCCAGCTTTTACATTCAACTCGACTTCTTCTTTCAATGCTCTTTGGAAAACGATTTTCGCGACGGCTTCAGCTGCAATTTTTATATTGTCCACGATGCCGTAATATGTACTCTTACAAATTCCTTGTCCAAGATCCATGAGACCGCACAAATTTTTCAAGCCTTCAAATCCTACTCCAAGCATTCTCAGGGCGAGAACAAGTCGACGGTTGATTTCAAATGCCTTATCAATTAACGGCGAAGACAAAATAAAAGTTTCTTTACACTCACACTTCACAGAGAGTTTGAATCCTAGACCACGTTGTCCGTTTTTGCTAAAAGTGACCGCACCGTTACAATCTTTACACTTCAACAACTGTTGCAACGTTAAAAATATCATGCTGAATTCGATGATGCAATAATTGAAAGTAGGATTAACGTTTACTTCCAATTCCTCATTGCCTTTTAATTTTTTCGCAGACGTGCTCGTAAAATCAGTAGTATTTTCGATAGTGAATCGATTGCCCTTGAAATATCTTTTGCGACCTACAGAAGATGGTCGTCTAGAAGAGTTACGGCCTTGCTTTCTATCCATATTTTCTGATATTTTATTTCAAAATTTTCGATGTTGGTTCGTCAAAACGTAACGTTGTACTGATCAAGTCAGGGGAAAGCGAAATGACCGTTTCCCTCACAAATGTTCGACAATAGGTATATTTCGGATAAGGGAAAAGTATATATAGGTATATAGTATGTACTATATACAGGTATATATTTTCGGAGAAGGATTGGGACAGCTGCTGTGCTCCGATTAGGTTACCGGTTAGCGCTAGACCCGTTAGGAGCGCGCGGACCGCTCTCTACCTGCGTTATGGGCTGTAGAAGCTGTAATATTGAGAATTTCTGCATGAAAATTTCACAGTATATCCTTGAGATACTATACTTTCGACATATCGAAAAAAAAAAAAATCGATTTTTTCAAATTTCTAGACCATACGGTTCCCTTAAATATATAAACCCAAGTTTTATTTTATTTCTCTCATCAAAGAGAACCACGTTCATCTCATGAATCACCATACATCTCCTCATTAAATATAAATTGTGTACGGAATCCGCTGGCGATCAACAAAAGACTCACTTGCGCGGAAACTCTACCATAATTCAAAAGTTCACGTATCTCTGATCGCGTCGCGTCTTCATCCAATATCTCCCTCTTGGGACGTAACAATATAATAAAATGGTGGAATATGCCAATATGCGAGGGGATGATTCGAAAGAAAGTCCTGTATCACGCGTTTGCAGTACGGTTAGCAAGACCTTCCGCAAAGAGGATGACCGCTGTCGTGCAAGTAGATGCACCAAGAGCCGCCTCGCTCTTATGGGAGAAAATTTATACGCCCTTCTGTCGGAGGGAACACCGCTGTCTTGCACGTAGATGTACCAAGAGCAGGCTCGCCCGGTCTTTCGAAGGTCGCTACTTGGTTTCCGCACATTCACAATTCCACTGTATTTTATTATTCAGTTGAACGGGGTAAGTAACACATTTGCCCCACAAAAACTCTATTTATTTCACGTTTCACAAACTCGAAAAGTATGAAAAGAAATAAAGTGACACTTGGGAAGTATTTGTAGGATAAAATAGCAAGGATGTACCTTGTATTTTATTTTTCGCGGTTTCGAAGTTTCGAATTAAGTGTGTATATCGTAGATTCTTTTTATTATATTTGTTAATAAAGGCTTGATTCGCCGTACTATATATTAAGACTGGGACTTGGCCCGTTGTAAGAGAGTCGGTTTTACAGATCGCGCTGCTGAAGAGACCTGACAAGAACTGAGGATTCAATGCTTCTGTCCCCGAATATATGGTTGAAACTTTGCGAGTGAGGACGGTTGCTCGCGTGGGATTATGCTGACTGGTAGGGATGGTCAGCGGCTCGCGTGTCGATCTCGATCCTCTGTCAGGATGTTTAGACTGGACTTCAGGATGTATAGTCTGGAGATATCTAACGCCTAGCTTTGGTGACCGTTCGTTATCATGCGTTTTTAGCTGTCCTTTTCCTTCTGATAGAACTGAAAGGTATCATTGCCACGTGTGTCTGTACGTCTCTGTTCTTCTTACAGAATTATATGATATGAGAAGAATTCGTTAAGTCTTCTCCAGGATCTTAGTGAATAAGAGTAATAAGAATAAGATCATTCGTACATACGCCTTTCGGCTTTTAGCCTGTTGCATGGCTTTACAATGTCTTATGGTACTATAAGAGAGTATATATAGATATATAATGGTATTTAGGGTGCTTATATTATATAATACTTGGCTTCGCAATGCCTAAGGGTGATTATAAAATGTATTATGTGGCTTGCGGTGCCTTACGGTGGTTTTAATATGTATCTCAGTGCTTTAGGGTGATAAAAATATAATAATATGGTGCTCAGGTGCTCAAAAAATGTTTTAGCAGGCCTAAGACTATTTAAGGGAGGCCCCTGGTGTCCCAGGAATTCTTTACAACGTTAAAATAAAAAATTGTTATTCATCTCGGTTATCGTTAACAATATCGGGAATGTTGCAAACCATAACGTCTCAACTTTTTATGCCCTTTCGTTAGACAGGTCACACTATGGGGCTATCCCGATTATTAACGAAGTATAATTAAACAAAGTAAAATTTTGAAGAAATCTGGAAAGCTGATATCTTGCTTGTTTGCAGAGCTACAGAAAAAATTATATATCTTTTTGACTTGGTTTTTGACGCTGGATTTTTTGGTAATTTTTGCAAACCTGTAGCATTGTTATTAACCATGTTAAGTTGTAAATTTACGGAATATTATGCTTTTCACCGATATTTTTTTATAGTAATAATACATGCTTGCGAAATCAAGCGATTTTGGATCCCTATGGATTGGACGGGATCCCTTAGACCTTAGGGTGTAAAAAAAATTATTTGAAAAAATAGAAATAAGTAAAAAAAAATTTTTTCAATTATAGAGCCTATGCTGAGTTAATATTATGTACAGGTGGAGTGCTCAGGACGTAACATTTGATAACTCTTTTCCATGGATTTTCATCGTCGATAAATAGTTCACAAAAGTCGGGCCTATAATAATACAGCTCGTCGTTTTCGATTTTCCATTTAGTGAATCTTTCAGGCTGCTTTTGGACCAGGCCGTATTGTCTCGTACCAATTTGGATCGAGAATTGTTGTTAATAGAACTCGATTTTGAGTCGTTTATTCGACAGTTTTCTCCCAACCGAACGGATTAATGTCGACATTATGCATACGTGAGAGTGCGTCGGGGGCTTCATTTGACGTACTTCGTCGGTATTCGAATGTCATAGAATGTTGTAACAGGAAAATCGCCTATCTTGCGAACGACCTAATGGACTCTCTCTAATGGTAGTTTTGGCTCTCAGGACTCATCGGAATTTGGTGAAATGCCTCGCTCATATCAAGAGTCGAAATCATTTCAGCTCTATGTCACTGAAACAAAATGGATTTCATATTCTGCAGAGAGTAGGCAGGTTTAGTCGTTTGTCGATTTACCGGCCTATAGGCGATGCAAAATCTTAATTTTCCGTTCCCTTTCGGCGCTACCATAGGTGAGCAAGGTCAATCGCTCTTACTCCACCACTGTATGTAACCCTTTTCAAGCAATCGGTCTGGTTCGTTATTAATAAATTCGCGGATTAATTCACTATGCAGATAAGGTTTTTGAAGGATGGGATCTTTTATTTCGATTTTGTGTTGTACCAAATACGTTACGCCTGTGAATTCGTTATCTAATTTAACAAATTCGATGTCGAGATAACATTTCAGTTTATCAGTTTGCTCTCCCGTTAATGCTTTTAAATCAGTTCGCGTAACGTCACGTTGCGTCAAAAGGTGAGAATATTTACGTCCTTCAAAGGGTCCATATTTTTGTTGTCGAATTCATTTTAACTTTGAATGTTGTGCAAAAGTTCATTGCTAATGTTATGTCCTGAGCACTCCACCTGCACATAATAATAACTCAGCAGGAGCTCTATAATTTTTTCATATTAAAACCACCCTAAGGCACCGCAAGCCACATAATACATTTTTAATCACCCTAAGGCACCGCAAGCCACATAATACATTTTTAATCACCCTAAGGCACCAAAAGCCATATTATACATTTTATAATCACTCTAAGGCACCAAAAGCCATATTATATATTTTATTATCACCCTAAGGCACCAAAGGCCACATTATATATTTTATAATCACCCTAAGGCACCAAAAGCTATATTATACATTTTATAATCACCTTAAGGCACCAAAAGCCATATTATATATTTTATTATCACCCTAAGGCACCAAAGGCCACATTATACATTTTATTATCACCCTAAGGCACCAAAAGCCACATTATACATTTTAAAATCACCCTAAGGCACCGAAAGCAATAGTAGTATTGGTACCCGTCTGGGGCCCCCCACTCCTATCCCCACTCCTTCCCCCACCACTCGTCCACTCCCACTGCTGATATTGAGCAGGGTGTTGCGAGTAGTGGGGGTGAGGATGGGGGACGTGAGCCGGGCCTCGGACGGGTACCGATACTTTTTGGCGCGTCAGCATTTTTAAATTTTGGCGACTAAGCATATTTTTGAAGAGGAATTTGGAATACTGAATTGTGTGATGAACATGATTTTTATTCAGATGATTATTTCTTACATGATTTTGATGATGAATTATAGTAATATAGAAGGTTTACATATTATAATAATGCGCGTTTGAGCGCGAGATATAGAGAATGGTTGGGCGAGATGAGCTCCAGCTGTAGATAAGAGCGGAGATGAAATAGAATCCGGGCAAGGCCGTCGTAAGGCCGGCGTAAGGCCGCGTGAATATGGGTCGGGAGATTGTAACTCAATCTCCCGTTGAATGTAGGTCGGCGATGGTACAGACATTACCTTATCGTTTTGTGCAGCAGCGTTGTGTACAGGGAAATCTGCGCGAAGTGAAGCTACCTCGCCCTTCCATGTAATTACTATTATTATAATTATTCTTCGGATTTTTTTGAGATTTGTACGCGTTATAGTATTCGCGCACTATTTGATCGTTTTCTCGCACGTTATCGCTGAAGAGATTGTTAAATCGAGCCATGCCAAAACCGCAAGACATAAAATGCAGAAAAACAATGCAAAACTGTCCGCACACATCTGACGAATCACTTTGTAGTTGCTTGGTATTGTAGTGGAAAAATTTGCAATTTCTTCGGAGCATCGCGACGTGATGGGGGATGATTGGTGGTAATCCGTAGCTGTCAAAGTACCAGCCCTCCCCGGTTCGGTCGACGTACATCGAGACCCAGTGCTCACCGGGCTTGGTGTGTCCATCGGTATTCGCTATTATTCCGGTCGGTTTTGCCCAGATGCGTGGAATCTCATCGGCGGCGAATACGCCGCTGCTGGCTAGCGGTAAAAATTGCAGAGCCTCGCGTATTTGCTGCGTGTTCATGCCCTTCTCGATCGCGGCGTTCGACTGACACGGCGTTTCATTAGCGCTGCAATATATTTGCGACATTCAAAGTGATTTTATTCACTTTTTCTGCATAGTACGCAGCCATCGCAGGTATCCTCGCCAAATATCTCGTTCTTTTCATCATCCTCCTCCTTCGCCCTTTTATCCTCTACGGGGCGATCGGTGTTGTAGGTAATATCGCAAAGATGTTGCTTCAGCCTGATGGCTTGTGACACAGCGCATCGGGAAAAAGGTTTCGTGATTCCCAGGCTGTGGCGAAGACAGCGAACGCACGTTTCCGGGAGAGAATCGAAACTCGGGCAGAACCAATGTGGCTGCTCCAAATCGTTTATTTCCCGAGACATAACATGGCTGAGGAGATCCGCTTTTTCGTTTCCCCGAGTCCAAATGGTGCGCGAATGTTTCGCGATTTCGCGTAAATTGGCGTATAGCTGCTTGCAACTCACATCACCCTCGCACCACTCTAATCCATGATGATTGAGAGTGAGATATTTATTTTCACCGCGTACGGGTACCGGAAGTTCGTTGAATGAGTATGGCGGGGCAACAATCCAATGTGCCATAAACGGGTGATCAAGAGCAACGACGCAGACTTCTTTCGGCAAAAACCGGCGATCTTTATCGCGCATCGCCTGAATATCAACGATTATGTCCATTTTTTTCTCACGTCTTCGTCGTTCCACAGCGCGCGACAAACTGATTTCCTTTATCATTGAAATCAGTCATCGAGCTCGTGAAAAAAATTGAAAAAAACGCTCTGTAATCCGATATGCTTGTCTTTGAGCCGCACTAGCCGCTGAAATCCACGATTACTTGGCGGGAGGCGTCGATTTCAAGGACATTGTCATACTCAGCATAAATGATACAATTCACCGTTGATTTGAGCGCTTCTTCGAATCGTACTTCGATTCGCACACTGCCGTGTTTCACTAAATTCCAATGTGAGCTGCTATTTGCGGAAAGATCGGGTGTCAAGTCAAATGCAAACAGACAATACCCCTCGGGATAATTTTCGCGATTTATGGAATTACCCTCGTTGAGAAAGTGAATACCGGTCCCCGAGAATAACGTGTGATAAGCATCCGCGTAGAGTTTATTTTTTGTAAAATCAGGCTGTAACGCTCTGGAGGGAACTTGTACTCCGTCCATATACAGAGATAGATAATTGATTTTATAATTTTGAAAATTGAAGGGATTTAGCGCGACATCACCGTTGTACGCTCTGTTATCGACAAATCCGATAATCAGGCGTTTTGGTAATTGCCCGAGAACAACGTTGTCGATGGTTTCACCGTGTACACCGGCGTGTAACGAGACTGCCTTGACTTCGACGCGCGTGAGCGGATATTTTGCTGTCGATTTGACGAGCGCTCGAGCGTGTGAGAGTAAGACACCAGGCGCGATTTTTGCTCGTCTCACGAGAAGCGAGGCTTCGACGATGTTTATTTCGCACGAATTACCACCAAGCGTAGACATGAGGCAAAACGAATCTCTAGCGCGTACGAGACGCAATCGCATTTCTACGCCGTTCAGAAGAAAACGCTCCTGATTGAAGATATCGCAATGCAGATGACCGAGTAGATCGAGCGTTTTCCCAATGGTGAGAAACTCTGAACGTTTTTTCAGTCCCTCGTTTTCTACACCGCGAGCATCGTCCATTTTCCCGGGGGTGTCGTCGTACCACAATACAGAAGTGAGGTGAGATTCTTTAGCAGCAGGCCCGTAATTCAGCAGTGTTTCTATGTATGCTCGATACGCGTAAGCATTATTCGGCGGCGAGACAAGTTTTTGATTCAAGTACACGTCCACTTGATTGAACATGGAATGTAAAAGATTGTTGATGGGACCGACGAAAGGCATGCTGACGGAAGCATCCTTCGAGGTGGAAGTCATTGGCGTCGTGGGATTTTTTATTTGCACGCGCAGATTGAGCATCGTGTGAGCGAGATCGATGTACTCATCACCCTGGCCTGGTATAACGAATTCGATGGGGGAATCGTCGGTCAATGATGAGATGGGCTTGTAGTGCACCCAATTAGATCCCTCGATGGTAGTCTGCGTCGGTGGTAATGAGAATAGCTCAAGCTCCGATTTTAAGCACTCGCACGAATGCGCGTGTAAAAACGCCATTTTTCTCTTCTATGCAAATATATCCGCAACGGTTCGATGAATTTTTCCGCTCTTGTTCTTCTTCGTCTTCTTCTGTGTTTTTTTCGTTTTTTTCACGCCGCTCCTCTTCTTCTTTTTCGTAGCGTCGCGTTTCGTCACACGGCCGTTGCTCGAATGACGCTTTCGCACGATTTTTCTCTTTTTATAGCCCGAGCCAGACATAATTTTTTCAATTTTCTCAGCGGCTTTTCGTTTCAAATTGTCTCGCGATTCACGCGCCCTCGCGTGGAAAGCATCTTTCAGACTAACGTTTCTCTTCATCATGTCGCTGGCGATATTCGCGCCTGTTCTGAGCGCTTCTTTACCAACGACACCTGCGCCCTTACGCAACAGTGGTAATACACGCCGAAATAATCCCCCGAGGAAACTGCCGATACCGTGACCGCGCTGATTCGCTGTCCCGATATAAACATGGCTTATTCCGCCGTATCCGCGGCGGCCTAACCCAGCCTGTAAATCCTCATTAACATCGTAGTACTCCATGTTCAGTGTAGACGTTTGAATTGCAGTGTCACCGTCAACGTTCCTTCTTCGAATGATATCGGTTCACCGTACTCGTCTTTTATATCGATCTCGATCATGCTCATGTGATTACGTATCAGCGGAACGTATCGAGGCGCGGGAAAAAATTTCATTCGATTCGTACCGTATGCCAGCTCGCCGCTCGTCTCGACGGGTACCACGCATAATAGAGGAGTTTGCGTATCACCGGTAATATACGATTCGCAAATATCGGTATAAACGAACATGTTGTTGGGAATTGCGCGAGCTAACGATGCCGGTTTTTTACCGACGTATGGTGTGGCATTAGTCGGCCATATATGCTCGCGGTTTTCCTCATCGAAACCCAACAGCTTCGCGATACCGGGAGAAACGCTCAATTTGTGATAACGATTATCATCGCACACTCGAGAAACTTTGACACAGCCATGATGCGCTTGTTTCAGCTCGAGATGTTTAGCTATACACGGTAAACGATTTATTGTTTCCAATAATGTATCGATAGAGCGATACGTGCCGTACGGTACGGCATCAGAGTCTGTTCGACGTTTCGTGAGCCTGTTAATATGAATTTTGTCATAATCACCATGCTCGAGCGACACTGTATTGTCGGATCGTTGAATGTGAAAAATCGTTGCGGGATAGCTAATTTCCGCAACGGCTACGGCCCACTCTCCATCGAGATTTAATTGACGCGGTAATTTTGTTGTGAATTTGGTGGTGGTATTCGCCGGAAAATATTTCATACTGCTGTTACTCGGCAGCACGAGATAGAAAAATCCTCTGGAAGTCAAACTCATGACGACGAGAGGGGATATCAAGGTTTTTTGATGTTCTTCTTCTTCTTCTTCTTCTTCTTCTTCTTTTCAACGATCGTCGAGTCAACCGGTAGACGAACTCTCGATAATTCTTCAGAGTAAAAAATACCGTCGATCGGTTCGTTCTTTAGATCATGCAGTATGTACACGATTGGCTGTCGATACGCGGATATTCGATGAATTTTGAATAATTCCTTACTCCAGCCGCTCTCGTATCCTTTCGCGAAGGCTGCTTTAGCGCTACTGATGCGCACTACGTCACCCACGCTGTATTTAGGCTTTTTTAATTTTTGTTTACAGCCTGCTGCTGCCGCGTATCGGCGAGAGAGATTTTCTCGCGCGATATACGCGTTTTCCAGAGTAACTTTGTACGGTGGTAATAGTGTAGCGCTATGACGCGCGTGATTATAAGCACTCACGAGTTTTTGCAGCACATCGATATAGCGCTTGTTTCGCGTATGCGTGAAATATCGCCACATGCGTTCTTTGAGCGTTCGATTGAATCTCTCCACTATGGCCGCTTTGACATCTGGATTACGAGCAGCTCGAAATTCAATATTTTTTTTCTGCAATAACTGCTGAAAGGGTGCTCCGGTGAATTCGCGACCGCGGTCTGATTGTAATTGATGCGGCGTTCGATTGTTACTATTGTCTAATATGCGGGTAAAAGCGCGAGCTACGCTCACGCATGTTTTATCGGGCAATGGCTCGACCCAGGCATATTTGCTCAATACATCGACGACAACCAGCAAATACGTGAAATTGTCATTGTACGCTGAGATTGAGCGAACATCGGCCAAATCGGCTTCCCATACATCATCCATGTTATTGACGTTGTACGTACGTCGTGGAAAACGACGGCGCACGACGCGATGACTGTTGTACGTTTCCTGAGATTCCAGCCATGGTAAAATGTTTTGTTTTTTGACGCGATTATCGGCTGCGTGCTTTAAATTTTCCGCTCGCGAAAAAGAAGCAGGATGCGCCGGATCGTGATAAATTTTTTCCAGAGTTTTCATAATTTCAACGTTGCCCAAACAGCGCGTTTTGTTCGATGTGGTCGTTGACCTCCTCGTCCTCGTTGCGCAGCTCCAGCGGGGCTATCGACTATCTCCTCGTCATCCTCCGACGACTCGTCATTGGCAGCTGTGTCGCGATATCCCGAGCCGTGAGACTCCGCGCTAGCGCTACTATCACTAGGGAGGGGTGTATTACCACTCTCTATGCCGTCGAAATCGTCGGGATCCGGCTCGATAAGGCGCTTTTGCGGCGTTGAAGTTTCAGTAATTTCGCGAAATAACTCGGGATTTCCGATGAATTCGCGCGGCATCTGTATCTTCCGAAGGTGTGCCGCAAACTGTGCTCTACCGGTCGGTTTTGTCCGTTTTCTAGCCCTCATAGCATCATTGATGAGATCGATGATGTTGGAATTCGGGATTTTCCTATTGGCGATAGAGACAACACCATTCTTGTCCCAGGAAATTTTATTCGACGGTGATGAATTTCTAAGCAGCGCTCGCATCATCAGTTTCGCTTTAAGGTGAAACTTTTTTGGCACGCTGTCGATAATTAGCGTATCGTTCAAGCGCGATTTCGAGCCCGGAGATGATGATGATGATTGTTCCTCTCGCGCGGGTGATTGTCCTGACGTACTTTTTGCCGGGTCATCAGCAGCAGCATGTCGCTGCTGATGCTGCTGATGCTGCTGCGAATGCAGTGCAAGCTGCAAATATCTCTGCAAAACCTGGAGATAAGCGGCCCATTTTTCGCGCTCACTTGGATAAGCATTGGCATTTAGAATTTCACCCATTTCAGCATCCAAACGAGACATCGGTGTCCCTATGGTTTGCACAGAGCCGCCTGCTGACGGTGCATCGACCGCAGGCGTCACCGTTTGTTTCTCCCCGAGGCGGTGTATATTATCATGGGGCACAAGGACCATTTTTCTAGCGTGCTCCATTTTTGAGATGTCGCAAAGCAGGCGTGACGAGAGTTTTGAGAAAATCCAGACAGTGATGCGTGACGAGACGTCTTTTAGCGTCCCAATTGCCGCGTTTCACAGCTAAACGTCGCAGCAAAACAGCGTAACGACGTAATCGTTGTTTCTCACCGCTACTGAGGCTCACGTTACCCCTCAAAATATTCAATGCGCACTCGCATATACAGCGAATCACGGAAAAGTCACACGTACGTAAAATACAGCGTTGCTGCTTACGCGTCAGACAGCACAATGCTTTCAAAATGACAAATTGTTTTTCTCCGAGAGCACCGCACACGGCCATCACAAGCGTATTACTGGTACATCGTTGCTGTTATCGCGCATTTTTATCTGTTTTCGCGGTACGTAAACGTAATTGTGTGGGTCATCGGGAAATACGCAGGCGCGAAATCGACAATTGTCGGGTGTCGATTGTTTCAAATCGAGCAGCAGATAACCATGCGGTTCCGACGTAGCATCGTAATAAACTTCCTGTAAAAATCGCGGATTCTCCGGGCAGACCTGACGCGCCAAATGCTGAATTTGGGCGCGATCTCGCGGATTTTTGAATATTACGATGTAATTCGCGTTTAGGGAAATATCGCGTTGACCGTGACCCTGATGAAAGAGATTTTGCGTGATAAAGATAACGCTCAAATTTTTATGATGGCTGCCCTTGGTGAATAGGTCGACTACGGTATTGTTGGAAGATTCGCGCATGAGATCATCTATGATCACGAGTTTGGGTCGTTGATCGTTCGAATAATCGCTCGGCTGAGGCAGCCCCTCGCGAAATTCAATCGTTTCACCGTACTCGACGTAGCCGGGCTGCCACTCGGAATAATAAAATAAAACGCGCTCGAATCGCACATCGGCCATTTCCCGTATGTGTTTGAAAAATTTTTTAACGAAAAACGTTTTACCGCAACCCGTTGGGCCGCAAATCATCGAGGTCCACGGATGTTTCCAACGCGTATCCATCTTTGCGAATGATGACGAATCATCGCGATGTTCGATTAAATAAGCTTACCACGGCGGCGGCGGCGGCGGCGTCCGCGGGGGTAAGCTTGCTCCGCTCGTGACACGCTTATTGCGCGCGATTTCACAAGCTAATTAGCGCGCGATTCCGCAAGCTAATTAGCGCGCGATTCCGCAAGCTAATTAGCGCGCGATTCCGCAGGCTAATTAGCGCGTTTCACTAGCTGAAAAAGGATAAATCATGCGCGAAATAAATTATATGCCAAATATCAAATTTTTATTCATCCTTTATCGCGAAAATGAAGAAATACGCTATTATACATTTATACATTTATACACTTAGGGCTATATGTACATCGGTGTACACGCATTCGCGCGAGCATTCATCCATTCCGATGCATAAAACCGTATGGGAGTGTGCGGTATTCTCCGTCGCGTTGACGCTTTACGCTCACAGGCACGCACGACTTTGATTCCGGGCGTGTAACGACTCTGTGATATTCAGTGCGTCGTATAGCGTCGAATTTTAAAACAATAGGTTCCGTTCTCTCGCCAATAATAAAAGAGCGAATAGAATCATAATTGATGTGACGGCTGTTCGCAAAATTTAACGTGATTCCTTTGACTTTGCACACCTCGTGCGTCGTACCGTCGGGTTTACGTATGATAAATGCGTAAAATTTTGGACCCGCCGATATGAACGACGAGATGTACGAATCACGACCGTACGAGCAAAGCTCGTCCGTTAAATCGCCGAGAAATTCGCCGATCGGTGGTTCGTAGTCGTCGGTACCGGCGCGACTCACGTAAATACACGAATCAGTATCGCAATACAATATTCGCTGGCCTAGACGCTCGAGATACGTGTACAATTTGAGGCGCGCCTGAGTCGTTGTGTAAGCAGCGATCACAACGTTAGACGTCGGCGATGGTCGAATAGCCTCGCCGGTGTGGATGTAATTCACGTACATTACTTGGTGATTCACGGGTAATACACCAATCACCTGTATTTCCGGACTTGTTAGTAAATTCATGAGCTCGGCGCGCGTAGACACTATCATCGTACTCGGTAAATTTTCACGCTGACCGAATTTTCCCCAGAACGAGTTTAATGCTAATTTCGCGAGCGATCTGAGCCCCGGATTACTCTGTATGGCGTCCTGATCCAGCCGTATACCCTCGGCAGTCGCGTATGACTCGATATAACGTTTTACAGATTCGCAATCGTTATTTACACTCGGGGGCAATCCGCTAGCCTCCTGTTTGATCTTAAGAAAAGCATTGATATATTCCGCGAAAAGACCGCCTTTTCGCGTTAAAGGGTCATATCGCGTAATTTCATATTGCCAAATTTCATCAACTCGAATTATCCTGTACCCCAGTGACACAGCTTTTTGCAATTCATCCACCACCCAGGTGCCGTGAAATGCTCGCTCGTGTATATCTTCGTGGGTGCACGGGTCATTGCTCATTTTTTCGCAGCACATCCTACACAGCCCGAACAACAATTTCCCACCGGTACGATAGGGTAAAACGGGAAGATATAGATGACGAGGTGCCAGCACAACGCATTTTACGAGACCTTCGACACGCTGCAGATCATTATCAGCCCCGATAAGGACGCGACATTCTTCCCCCACATATACTCGAGGGTGCCCTATGGGGAATTTGCCCGTCTTGCAAACCCACGGATAAAGCGAGCAAACATCCACGTATCGAATTTGTTCGTCGGGCTCGACATCGTGCTTCAGCACAAAATTTTCTGTACGCCCACCGAAAAAAGCATGGCGCGGATCGAGCGGCTCCTTCAACACCATTGGGTGATTTTCGACATATGTACGCGAATCAACATCGTTTTTCAAAAAATTGTCAAACTCGCACTCCCATATTTCCTCCAGTGTGTATCCCCATGCTTTAATTTTACCGGAAATCGCTAGTGTTCGTTCATAACGCTCGTCCATTGTATCGCCGAATTTTAATCGTTTATCCCTGTTGACGCGATAACACCGCGGACAACCGTGCCAAAAACACCCGTGAAATTGAAGAACGCGACGATCTCCTGATTCTTCCTCCTCGTAATAACCATCGACCGCCAGCGATCCCTCGGGTAAACGAAATTCGCGACCGCGACCGGCGTGAACGATAACTCGTGATCGCGCCCGCTCGAGCCATACAAGCCATGAAACGGCTTTGCGCGATTGATTATCCCCCCAGCGATATCCCCCCGGTGGTAATATCGCGATGCGATTCGCGTGTAAAAAATTTTTTCGAAACACCAATGAGCAAGCCGATGCGATTGTGCAGCTTTCGGAAAATGGGCAAACATTGCCGCAGCGAATAAAAAGATTTCTAAAAGCTAAACAAGCACGACGCAACACCGTCACGTCCGTGCGGCAATATTTCACGAATTCTTCGGCAAAATCAAACACGTAGCCCGACTTCAGTGTTTCCTCGTACCACGTCAAGAACTTCTCACGCTCGCCGGTAAACATCGTATCGTGCGAATAAAAAACGAGCGGTGGTAACGGTCCGACATAATCTTGATTTTCAGGTGTATTAAATAAATGCGGAAACGTTCCCTTGGTCACGGTATGCTCAAACCCGAAGGCTTTCGGCAGAGAGCCGAGCGACATAGGCAAATAATTCAAGCTATCCAGAAAAACGATATGACCGATTCTCATTGAAATAATTTTCGTCCCCGTCATTATTAGCGTTGGCATTTGCGTTCTTTTTTTTTCGATTAAATATCGAAGGATAAATTGAGCGTCAAAACCCCGAGCGTTATGAGCGATACATATGATTTTTTCAAATTTAGATGTGATAGCTAATTCCACCAGTGATCCGACAGGATCGTCGGAGAATACGGACTCTCTTTTTCCACAAACGCGGCAGGGGTTTTCAATTATGCAATCGTCATCGTCATCAGCGCATTGCAAACACACGCGTTGCGCTACACAGAGATTCGGCTCATGAACGCGCGTCGAATTATCACCGGGTAAACGCGAATGCTGTTGCGTTTCAAAATCATAAAATATAAATTGTAATGATTTCTTTTTACTATTTTCATTCGATGATACAGAAACAGGGGTGTTTTTGATCGGCGCAATGAAACAATGATGCGTCGTTGGCCGAGTGCATTTACACGTTGTGCAAAACACCATGCCGCAAACGTGCTGATGTTTTTTTCCTGTTTTCACGAGGCGCGAGCAATTGCTACAGATTTTCAGCGCCTGACATACGCTCAAATCGCGTCTACACACCCACCCTCGACCTCTAGTGGCTTCGGGTGTTTTGTGCAGAGTAAAACACTCTTCACCAAAAAAGAAACGATTACAGTCTTTGCAAGCTTTTATCGCGCTCCGATCGCCTGTACACTTTGTAGATTTACATCTTGCGCATTGCTTTGAGCACCGATGCTCGTGAGCACGAGTGTATTTGGTGTTACAATTAACGCAAAATCTACGGCTACCCACAGCACCGGCGAGATTCAATATCGGCTGGAAATGTCGCGAGCGCTCGTAATATAAAATATAAAGCGTATGCGTGATTCGTCCCATAACCGAAATTACCGTTTCTCGACCGTCATAAAACGCATCGACTCGTTTTCCTAACGTGAGAAATTCAAATATAACTATAGCTATACCCTCGCGAGCGAGATACTCCTGAAACCGACGAATTTCCCGCATTCCACACCCTCGAGCTGTTATACGCACACCGGCATTACGAGCGAGTTGCATCGCCTCGGCTCGTTGATATTCACGCTGTCCGTGTCGAATTTTCTCCCATTTTTTGTGAAGTTCTCCCGAGCGTAATTCCCCGCGTTCTGCATAAACTCGAGCTGTAACGATCGAGCGCGGCAAGCACAAATTATCGCGATTATCTATTTGCAAAATAGATTTTTTCGCTATCGCCTCGTGAGTTAGCGGAATACCACCGTTACCAGCAATTCCACTCACAACACACGTTCTCATTTCACACACACCGTTATCAATTCTAAATTCGCGCGAGCTCTGCGCAACGCTATTAATCAAGGACCAAATATCCGACGGTGTGTAATCGCGCACTGGTCGAAACGACAGCCACACGGGACCATGCGCGAAAGAGCCGGAAGTAAATGTCATCCCCGCATAATCGCCGGCTTCGCACGACTCTGTGAGGTGTGTGAGGATATCACGGACAGCCCCTTCGAGCCACGGTAGATGATGGATGCTCGATGATGGCGGTGGTGGCTGAATTCGAAATAACGTTTCTCGACCTCGAGTTTTGAATCTCGGGAAATAGCGTGAGCCCTCGCTTACAATCTCGAAACGATGACCCGGCGGTAAAACATCGCCGGCGTCACGACTATGCGCGGCTCTTCCGCCGCCGCCGCCGCCGCCGCCCTTTTGGTACTCTATAACAAAATTACAGCGTTATAAAAATTGATAAGTTAATCAATTTAGCGTAGACTGCTGTTCTGATGGAGTAAATTATAATTAATTTAATAACTACGAAAGTTTTTACCAATCGAAGCCGTCCACAGCTCCGGGGTAGCGGTTACGCATTTGCTCCTCCTCCGCCCCCAGCATATTATCATCGATAACGTCAATGCCCGAAGAGTAGCCTGTTTTACGAACTTATTTTACAGACACTCTGTAAAATGTCACGCGCATATAATTACAAGCCTGAATTATTTACCAGAGTCCGCTTCCGAGAGCTCCTCCTCCTCCTCCTCCTCATCATCATCGTCATCATCATCATCTTCTTCCTCGTGTTGAGGCGAGAGGAGCACGGTCGAGCCATCAGAATCTTCTTCTTCTTCCGCCGCGGAGGCATCGCTCAACGGTGCAATGACACACGCTCGCGAGGGCCCAGCCGGCGCGTCATCTTGAACGTACATAGGTCCCTCTATTCGGATGGCGCCGACGGCTGGTGCGGTGTTATTTCTCGCGGACAACCATTTACGCTGTTTATTCTCCATGAATGTGTCATCGTCGCTCGAATGATCCTCGCTGTCGGTTTTACCCTCCTCGTTAAAATCGTAAAAGCGAGCCTCGTCTTCGCCTATTTCTTCATATCGTCGAACTATACATCGATAATCGCGGAGATTTTTATCAGAAAAATGTTCCCACCACCAGCGCAGCGTGAAAAGTAATTTTTTATGCCGTACTTACGCCGTTCTCCGAATATCCCTTGAAAAATAGGATCATTTTCCCATCCACGTCTACGGATTACACGCACAACCGAATCAATTAGGGGTTGCGAGTGAAACAACCCCGTATTATAAGCGTAAATGATTTGTTTTTTCGAACACTCGCACAATGCACTTCGTATCTTGCGGAGCACAGTGTGGATGGGTAAATGCCATAGCATATTAATGCGCTTATCCCGATTCCACCTTTCCCCGATCCACGGATGACATAGAATTAAATATTCTATCAAATTCGAAATAAGATAACGGGGAATAATTCTCGCCATGATAGAATATACGAAACAATCGCGTCGTTCGTTTGTCGCCTTGAGACTAACATGCTCTCGAAGATGCGTGGTTATTTATCAGCATAAATTGTATCGGGGAATGTCGGTATTTTCGAAACATGCAGTGTTTATGGCTGAGGAAATGATTTTGCTTCGTAGACACCTAACGTATACAAAATAAAACACCGCGTCCGTTTAAGGAGAACGCTGCGATATATACGAGACTAATAATACCCATTGGTAGAGTTGATCATATATTCGAGTGTCGTATATCACTATTCTGCCGAATTGCGAATTTCAACCGTTCGAAAAACGTAGAATAATCTAAAGAATCTGAAATGCTTCAGCTAAATAACTAAAGCATGGTTGATAACGCTGCATGAAGAAAATTTATTGTTATTAGTTTAAAATGATTAATTTCGAGGAGCATTTCGCGTTGAAAAGAGCGACACACATGTAACGCTGCGATCTCAAACGTTCTGCAATGTTACGAATGGAGGCCCAAAACAGAAGGCCCGATAATAATGGCCGCCGCATACTCCAGCGTGATAGCGGACCGAGCGTCTGCAATGTTACGAATAGAGACCCAAAACAGAAGGGGCGATAATGATGGCCGACGCATGCTCCAGCGCGATAGCGGGCCAGGCGCTGATAACGCTCTGTGTGTGTGTGTGTGTGTGTGTGTGTGTGTGCGTGCGTGCGTGCGTGCGTGCGGGCTGCATGGCTGCATGGCTGTGTGTGTGTGTGTGTGTGTGTGTGTGTGTGTGCGCGTGTGTGAGTAAGCGCGCTGGTATAGACGTCCCATCAGCAGCTCGTGCTGGAAAGAGAGAGGTAGAGCACGTGCCGCCTGATGCTACGAAAAGCCGCGTAAAGAGGAGAGGCCGAGGATACGAACCGCTGGGGTAACGTCGTCTCCGTATGGTGAATTATCATGCAGGAAATAGATGCACGTGTAACATATTGCGAGAAAAAATTACGCGAAAGGCGAATAATTAATTTTCGCTCTTTCCGCCCAGACTTTTGTCGTATAATGCTATGCAGAGGAAATATATATATATATAATTTAATTTTTCGTCGCAAGGTTATATTTGCTTAATCGGCTGATAAAAAGATAGTCTCTCTCGTTTGTCGACTCTACGAATTCGATTGCTATTCATACCAGCGGTTATTTAGTCGAGTACATAGCTTGCTGAGTATAATCTGATATCCTTCCGGAATATTCCATAATAAAAAAATTCTCATATATTCACCATCTTTCTCGAGACAACAGCGAACTCGATACGCGAGCATGCATAATTTCATCAGAGAATAAAGAAAGACGCAATATTGTTCTCTCGTTTAATTGTGGGAATGCAGGCGTTCACACTGTCCGACGAATATGATATTATAAGAAGATTCTCACGTCTTTACCTGCTCTCTCTCTCTTTCTTTCTCGATACAACACCTTGGTAAAGAAATATTTTGCTGAAACTTTCAAAATAAGGGGAATTCGATATCGCTCGGGTGACCTACGCGTGTGCTCGCGCTGGTTAATCAAGCCCGATGAAA